>JADRCH010000007.1:21787584-21800134 GCA_019843965.1 Rhynchomys soricoides | reverse complement strand
TCTAAGGGCCGTTTAGACTGTCTTTTTCAGGGTCATCTATGAAAGCAAATTGCTTACAAGTTTACAGCCATGGAATATGTTTTGTGCACCTAGCCGCTTTCTGTGGGCGAGTGCTTGGTATTTCTTACAGGTCCGTGCGGGACTCTTACTTCGTGGTGCTCACAGCTCTCCTGAAGAGTCCTCTGTATGGCAGTTGTGAACGTACCTCCCTTTCTCCCTCCTTCAGATTTTCGTCACCGTGAATTGCTTGAGTACAGACTTCTCCTCCCAAAAGGGTGTGAAAGGGCTCCCCCTGATGATTCAGGTGGACACGTACAGCTATAACAACCGCAGCAACAAGCCCGTCCACAGAGCGTACTGCCAGATCAAGGTCTTCTGCGACAAGGTGAGCCGCACGGCAGTTGCCAGGACGGCACTGCTGGGCAGCGGGTCGGTCTCTTTAATGGCCATCACATTTCCTTGTCTAGGGCATCTAAAGAGTCATTTTTCCGTCACATGAGGTGGACACTTTTCATTCGAGTCCTGGTGTGTGTTAGGAGATCACCAGTCCATTGCCCTTTGTTTTGGCTCTTGTTTTTTTACCTACCAGTTTTACTATTAACTTAGTGACTGGCATTGCTCTGCGGTTTAGTTCTCTCAGGTTGCTAAAACAAAATACCCCAGGCTAGGTGGTGTGAGCATTAGAAACTTACTTACAGTTCTGGGGGATAAAAACCTGAGATCAACGAGTACAGGCTCTGGAGGGCCGTCTTTTTGGCTACCAGGAGCCATTTTACTCCCTTGTCCTCACATGAGGGAGAAAGAGTGGAGCTCTCCTGTGTGTCTTTTCACAAGCACACTGTCATATCACCAGGGATGAGCCTCATGACCTCACCAGTGGTAAACTATTTCAGCACACAGGGGTGGAATGAGAGGAGCTTCAATTTGTAGCATACTGTGCTTTGGTGAACATGCAGCTGAAATGACAGATCTAGAACTTTCAGTGGTGTAGATACTATTCTAGAACATAATCATGGTAATCTTTGCCATTTGATGTATGGCATGAGACCTCACCTACAACTTTTGGGAGTAGAAATCACACTTACAGAATAAGTTCACTACTTCTTACTCGCTCAGCACACAGTGCTCTCATGCCCATGATTGCTACCATAAAAGAGAAAGACTAGTTAGAATAACATTTTAGCCCTGAACATCAGGTGCAAGCGACTGTCACAAATGTAAGCGTGAGTATGGTGTTGCATTGACCATCTGAAGACTTGTGTGATATCAGCCTCTGAGGGAAAGTAAGGAGTCACTTTACCAAAGAGCGACAGCGAGGTACTCATGGGAAAGCACTGTAGGGCCTTCTGAGGACAGAGCGTGAGGGGCTGAGGATGCAGATTCTGAAGACCCCAGCTGGCTGCTGTGTGCAAACTGACTGAACACTGTTGTGTTGTTTTCTGTGAAAAGTCACAAAGTGATTATCTGGTCCAGGGAAAACCCTCTTCTGAGAAAAACTGCTGAGAGGGAACTGAACTGCTGGGAAGGGCAAACTGGTGGCCTGGAAGAGAAGCTCAAAAGACAATGGAAATTTGGTGGGAAGAGATACTCACTCTCCTTGTTTGTTGGTTTTTTGTTACTTGACACAGCTGGAGTTTTCTGGGAAGAGAAACCTCAACCAAGAAAATTATTACAGTCGATTGGCTTGTGTGCAAGTCTGTGGAGCACTGTCTTGATTGATAAGTGATATGGGAGGGCCCAGCTTACCAGGGTGGTGCTATCCCTGGGTAGGCAGTCCTGGGGTGTATAAGAAAACAAACTGATCAAGCCTTCAGGAGCAAGCCAGCAAGGAATGTTCCTCCGTGGGCTGTGATAGATACAATTCTTGCCTCCAGGTTCCTGTCTTGAGTTTCTGTCCCTCAGTGATGGCCTGTCACCAGGAAGGTGACATAAACCCTTTCCTCTCTGGTTGCTTTTGGTCGTGGTCTTTATCATTACAAAAGAAAGCAAATGAACATAGACACCGAGTAGGCAATATTAGAAAATGCATGAGTAGGGGCTAGTCCAGCACTAAAGAGCACTTGCTGCCCTTGCAAAGGCTTCAGATTCAATTTCCAGCAACCATGGTAGTTTTACAACCATTGGTAATTCCAGTTCCAAGGGTTTTGGTACACTCTTCTGGCCTCTGTAGGCACCAGGCACTCATGTGGTACACATACAAGCATGCAGACAAAACACACATAAAATAGAATAAAATCTTAAAACAACAGCAAAAAATTTACTTTGTTTATATTCCTTTGTGAACACAAGAGTCAAAAGCTAAAGAAACTGTCCTGTCTTACTCATGTAACCTGAAAATAACTCAGAAAATAGCCAACCCCCCCCCCCCCCCAAAAAAAAAATTCATTCAAAAACAAGGTTAAGGTCAGACCAGCTTCCCTATGGACAATGTATGAACACCACAAAGCTATCACTACCCTGCAGGTGAAAAATAGCTCAGTGTCTCAAGGTGAGCCAATGAATCAGACAACAGGAGAAGCTGGGATCAACAGGGACCTGAAAAACATGCACCTGAGAATCGAATTGTGCTGGAACTCGGGGAAGAACTAGAAATGAAAACTGAACTATTTCCAAAGATTATGCTAGAAGTAACTATGGTTGAACAATGTGACAGGTAAAGTCTTAAGAAGGTACAAGTGGGAACAGAGCACAGATTTCAAATATGGAAGGAGAAGACAGAAAACTTCAGAGCACAGAGCTAAAGACTATCCAGGACTCAGATACACTGAGAAGAACAAAACAGTATCAACAACAACAAACTCCCAAGCAACAGAATGGAGCAAATGTGAAAAATGCCTCAGCAGACCACCCCAGGAGAGTGCTGGCCACATGCTGGAGAAACCCACTCAGGCTAACAATATGAAGTGACAGCTATCAGCCTTTGATCCCAGTGCTTGGGAGCAGAGGCAAGCAGATCTCTGTGAACTTGAGGCCAGCCTGGTCTACATCTGTGTTCAGGACAGAGTGAGATGCTATTTCGGGGGGGAGGGGGAGGGGAGGAAGGAAGGAAAGGAAGGAAGGAAAGAAAGAAGGAAGGAAGGAAAAATAGCTTTCAGACTTTGAAAAGACAGAAAAGAAAGACTATGATCTTGGCATCTAACATTTTTTTTTTCTTTTGTTTTTTCGAGACAGGGTTTCTCTGTGTAGCCCTGGCTGTCCTGGAACTCATTCTGTAGACCAGGCTGGCCTCAAACTCAGAAATCCACCTGCCTCTGTCTCTCGAGTGCTGGGATTAAAGGCGTGTGCCACCACTGCCTGGTGGCATCTAACAATTAGAGACAACAGTTATCATCAAATTCTTCAGCAGTAATCCTATACCAGGAGAAAACAGTTGCCTGGATAGAGTAAGTGTGGCCAAGGACTTTATTTCTAACTCCAGTGTAAAGAATGTAGAAAATCACTAACTTCAACTAAAACATAAACAACAAGTAACAGCCCAAGTGCTATGAATATACCTTCTTTGAAAATCCACAGGTTTTATTTAGACACAAAATATAAAACCACAGGTGATATGCTGGTGGTGGGCACTGAGCACAAACTTGTCTATGATTCTAACTGTGAATGGTGAGAGAGAGTGTGGCCATGGGGCCTGACAGCACGGCCATAGGATGACTGTTGAAAAGCTCAGTAAATGCTGGAGATGGCTCATTGGATAAGAGTGCTTTGAATGTAGGCACAAGGACCTGAGTTCAAATCCTCAGCACCCATATAAGAATCTGGGCACACAGCATGTTCCTGTAACTTCAGTGCTGTGGGTCCCCAGAGATCCCTGAGTAGTCACTGTAGCTTAAATGGCAAGCTTCTGGTTCAATGACTTGTCCCAAGGCAATAAGTCCAAGAGTATAAAAGAGGAAGATATTCCGTGTGCTTCTCTGGCCTTGGCATGCATATGTACAAAGTTAGGTAACAAAGATGGAATTATCTCCCTGGATACTAATAGGCATGGACTGGTGACTTCTCAGGTTAGGGGAAGATGAAGGAAAAGAGGCCAGTAGCCAGGTCATTGCTGCCCTTCATTCTTAAAAGCACAGCAGTCTGTTGCACTACAAAGCCTGTTTTAGCAATGAAGCAGCACCGGGAGAGATGGGTCCCTGTGAGCTGATAATAGTGACACCAGAGAGGAAATGGTCAAGAGAGAAGAAAGGAAGACACAGCCACCAAGTTGCACAGGGATGTAGGGACAGTGTACAGCCCCAGACCTCAGGGACAGTTAGGTAGCCTCCACAGCCCGGAGGCCAACTGACTTAGCACACAGTGAATGCATACATACATGTAGGTCAGAAGGCACAAGGCGCATGGCGAGACTCACACAGCCGACATCTGACTCCTTGAATGAACGACTAACTTTGTACACAAAATGTCAGAGTGACAACTGATCATTCAAAAAACCCAAAACTCAACAAACAAGCAAGCAAACACCCAGACTTTCAGAAAAGAGATGTCTCATTGTGGCTGTGAATCTTTAAGAAGATAAAATGGTTGATTATACTATTTGTTTGCCCATTTAAAAACAGATTTTTCATTCAGTTTTTCTGCCTTTCAGTGAGAGAGGATGGGAAGGAGAGTGTATGCATTCCCTACCAGCCCCAAAGCTTTATCTCCTGAAGTCCTGTGGCAGGGCCTTCAGCCTGGAAAAGGTGGTTATAAGAACCGTTTGCACGTGTAGTTGTGTTTGTAACATTGAAAACGAAGCTATGCCACATTCCCAATAGCTCCTGTTTTACATGCCCCAAAGTTATTGAAAGATGGTGGGTAAATGGTTGGCATTTGTTCCACGCAGCGAGTGTCCCTGGTGGGTTTCTGTATATCCCAGTGCTAAGGAGTGGGAACATCAAGGAGCTTCCATGAAGAGTCCTGTGACTGTGCAGAAGGTTAACTGTAATTGCATCAATTGCAGAAAATGTGTGCTCTTTGATGAAATAGTCTTCTTCCATATGAGTAGGAGTAATGTTTTCTGGAAGCTTTGGCCACAAATATTCCTAGGAAATAAAATGATCTTGGTGGAGGGGCATCTCTCTGTCTTTATTGAGTGTTTAATGCTTCTTTGTATCTTACTGAAATCACAACTTTATTTTAGAAATGAGTGACCATTCAAGAGAGTATATTATGTCTCTTTTTCCTGAATACTATACTCCACATGTATAATTCTTTTATTCTAAGTAGATTTAACTCATTTTATTTTCCTTGTATAAAATCCATTATATATGGTAGCCACAGCTGGGGCCTGGGTCCTCTGAACAGAGACTCTGGTGTGAGTTTTCACAAGGGGTTAATGAATTCCAGATGAGACAACTTGTTGAACAGTCTTTTTCCAGAGGTCTCAGGGTCGAGTAGCTGTAGGACTTGGAAATGGCCTTGGAAAGTTGCCCAGGTGTCAGCACAGCCTCTGGCTGATGGGTAGCAGTCTTCAGTACTGGCCATACATAGCAGTTTTCTGGACACAGGCACAGAAACAGTGCCAGTGCCTCTGGGCTTAGGGTGAGGTGCACCAGCGCAGAACCACAGCGGCCTGTCACCTTGAATGGAATAATGTGGGGCTGGCCAACCTTGTTCCCCCAGTACTTGCTCTTCACAGGGACAATGAAAGCTTAGCCAAGATGCTAGCCCCTTAGGTATTGGCTATATCCTTGGACCGCTTAACACAAAGTCCAACAGCACCATTGTTGTCTCCAATAGCAACCAAAGCCTTGGACCTGGTCCTCGTAGCAGCTTCTATGCTGCCATGATCTCCAGAACTTGATCCTTTAGAACTATCCTTTAGGGATGCTCCCAGGAAAAGGCCGATAGATGAGGATTCCTTAAAGGACAGGGAGAGCCGGTGGCTCTCCTTCAGGAACTTGATCTTTGAGTCCTCAACCAGGTGGCCCAGCTTGGTGACAGGGATCCACTCCTTGTCTTCGGCTTTACCTCCACAAGCCCCACAGCCTCTACTGCAACCTCAGTCCCAGAGATCACTGCTGAGTCCTCTGCAGAAGCCTCTGGTTTCCCAAGCCTGGACCCTGGGTCTTCTGTGTCTTCCCTACATCTGTATCATCCACTGTTTGCTGTTTGACAGAAGAGGAGGATGACGTAGATAATTCTTAACACAATTCTAAGCTATTCTCAGAAATAGTACAAATACAAAAGTATAAACAAAGGTAAAAATTCTTGGGATATATATCCATCTTTATTAATTGCCTGCCTTGTGCTGTGATAAAACACCATGATCACAACAACTTATGGACAAAAGAGTTTATTCTGGCTTGTGGGTCCAGAGTTTATCATGGCAGGTGAAGCATGGCCGCATGGAAGTAGGAGCAGGAAGATGAGGATGCAGATATAAAGTAGAGAGAAAGCTGGAAGTGGAGGGGGCTGTAACTCTCCCAGCCCAGCCCCGTGATGGGGGGCTGTAACTCTCCCAGCCCAGCCCTGTGATGGGGGGCTGTAACTTTCCCAGCCCATCCCCGTGATGGGGGGCTGTAACTCTCCCAGCCTGCCCCCGTGTTGCCCTTTCTCTCTGAGCATTTCTCATTCAGATAGCTGCACCATCTGTCTGAGTTAGCTCTCTGACACTGGGATAAAGCAGTTTTGACCAAAAGCAGCTTGTGGGAGATAGGGTTTATTTAATTTATTCTTCCAGGTCATAGCCTGTCACAGAGTGACATCAGGGCTGGAGCTCAAGACAGGAACCTGGAGGCAGGGGCTGAAGTTTTGGCCATGGAACGCTGTGCACTGACTTGTTCCCCTGGCTTGCTCAGCTTGCTTTGTTACACACCCAGGACCACCTGTCCATGGTGACACCACCCCTAGCAGGCTGGGCCCCTTCACATCGACCAAGAGGATGCTCCACAGGCATTTCCTCAGTTGAGCATCTCTCAGATGACCTTAGCTGTGCCAAGTTGTTCAACAAACAAACAAATACAGGGCAGTATTCAGTCTGACAAGTCTATATTTTTCCACAACATTAGCATTTAAAAATAAAACAAAAGTTGACTATGCAGAAATATAAAATAAAAAGGAATTTGTGTAACCTTGGGGTGTGTCTTGAGTGAGTTATACTTTATGGGTAGATAATAAAGACCCACACCGTGTATGTGAACACCAAGCGATGCTGCCTTTTCTCAGCATTGCGTGAGGCGTGGCTGGGGCATTTAGCATTTCTCTTTGTTCAAATGCAAAGGCTCTACACAATGTTAAGGTATTATACAGCAGGTGTACCTGTATTTCTGAATGTTGTCCTTGGTGTGAAGCTCCATGACCTGTAAGTATCAATGACACCTCAGGTTTTCCTGTGAAAGCATAAATATCACTAGTTCCCTCCCCTCGGGTAGCTGTGTGTGACAGGTGTGTTGTAATTGTGTCTCATCTGTGTGAAACTTAGAACGGCCTGCTTAAAGAACTCCCTCAAAACCCACGGTGCTCTTGTTGACAACAAGGCCCCATTGTGACCTATCCTTGCTCAGAACTGGGACTGTCCTGTAAGAGTCAATGTGACAAAGAGTGTATCTTGTTCTTTTTAATTCAAACCAAGCCATCTCTATATTCTTGGTGCAAACTATTTCATATTTATCCATGTGTTTGAATGGAGTCATATCTTTTTTATATAGTTGGAATTTGATACTTTATGTGTCAAATATTCCAATATGTTCAGCAATTTTAACTTTGCCTTTTGACTTCTTTTCCTTTCCTTTCCTTTTTCTTGCCCAGAGAGGAATCCATTTTATTTTGTCAAATGTGTTTTGTCTGACAGCTTCAGGCCATTTCTGAATGACGTTTGCTTTGTGTCCCACTGTCTCCTAAGTACTGCAGGGGAAAGGGAATTGTCAACATGGACCAAGACCTAGGGAAGAGGCTTAGGCTTGGTGTCCCATGAATGTCACCTGCCTAGCACATTGTGGGTGGATTCTCCTGAAGCCAGGAGAGAGAAAGCCAGAGGAAACTGTGCTGGGATGTCTCTGACTGGGAATCAAAAGAGGAAAATGATTTAGCAAATGGCCCGAAAGAAAGGCGCAGACAGCTGACCAGTGAGTGAAGCAGGCATGCGACCATATAAAACTATTAAAAAGTCAATTTACACAAAGCAGGAGTAGATGCGTGCCTCTTCTGTGTGGTAGGCACCACCTCTAAGCACATAAGAGAGTACTGATACTTTCATGTGCTGAGCAATCCTCATCTTTGTGTGGCCATAACTTTGAAGAATGCCTCTTTTCTTCCTGTGGTGATTTTTTTTTTTTAAGTTCATAACCATATGCAGAGGAAAACTTGCACAGGGAAAGGTCATTCTATTAATAGCACTGAGTTATTCAGCAGGTGACACTGAGTTAGGGAACTCATCCTGTTCTTTCCTCATGGATTAAAAAAATCAATGAAATAGGCATGAGACAGGAAGAGGAGGGGAACTGGGCAAGTTGGCATCACTCTAAGGTCAGAGCGCAGCGCACAGTTCTGTGCATGTTCTCATTGGGCTCCAGGGAGGAAGTCGAGGCTGTTTTGCTTTCTCTTCCCTTGTTTTGTTTCCCATCTTCATGGTGTGTGCATGTGTGTTTGCTAGCATGCTCGTGTGTGTGTGTGTGTACGTACGTGTGACAATAGTCTTGCATCTTCTGAGAATATACCTTGGTCGGTCTCTCTTTGCTTTTCCTATCAGGGAGCAGAAAGAAAAATCCGAGATGAAGAAAGAAAGCAGAACAGGAAGAAAGGGAAGGGCCAGGCCTCCCAAACCCAGTGTAACACCTGTAAGTTGTCCCCTCCCCCATATTGACTGTGCTAAGTGAGGGGACTGCAGCCAGCTGCATCTTTTAAGAAGACAGAAACAGGCTGCAGGGGAAGGTACAGATGCCCAAGGCGCATGCTTTTGTCCAGAGACAGGAACATTTATATGGAGAGCAAACAAGTCCTCCTTAGACCCTGGACTTCAGGGTACACACAGGATAGCAGGAAGTGGAGGAAGCTTCGATTCACTTTGAGTGGATTCTCCTTGAATCCCATGTACTTTTTGTTTATTTGGGCCTGAGGAAGGACATTTAAAGCATAATCACATCTATGGTGCTGAGAAAGCTTTGAGGGAGAATCACGGACTTTGGCTAAGACAAGGCTGATAGCTGAGCATTCACATGCGTGTGTAACCCTGTATATGCGTGGGCTTTGTGTTTGCATCCAGCCTCTGATGGGAAGATGGGTGCCATACCTTTACAGAAGAAGAGTGACATCACATACTTCAAAACCATGCCCGACCTGCACTCACAGCCTGTGCTCTTCATACCAGATGTTCACTTTGCAAACCTGCAGAGGACCGGACAGGTAAGACTCCTGCTCTCACTCCCTCCTGACCGAGCAGACCAGAACTCTCCTTCGAATTTAGCAGCAGAGCAAAGTCATTATCATTCCATACAAAAGGTAGATTTTTACAGAAAAGACTGTCTTGGGAGAGAATACTGGCACTCTAAGGCAATGAAAGTGTAAGCTGTTATTAGAAAATTGTTGACAATGCCGGGAGAGAACGCTCGCCACAGTTTTGTTTTGTGTCAAGCAGGACTCTATCAGTTCATATACTGCCACCTAGTGGTGAGAGATAGAACTGTATCAATAACTTCATACGTTTGTCCAGTGGAGGGAAATGAAGACCTTGTCAACAGATGTTTCCTTAATAAATTAATAGCTCTCATTGAATGGATAAATCATTTTTCATTTGAAGGAAAAGTGTGTTGGATCTTCCTTGAAATACACAAAAACCAAGTCCAATGGTTATAATCTACAAATGAAAGGAAGGATGAGAAACCAAATAGATGTTCAGATTTGCAGATTATGCAGATGCTAAAAGTTTAATAGTAAAGACTATGATTCCGCAGGAGAATTAATTATTGCTCAATGGAAACAAAAAGTAAGGTATCACCGTGTCTGTATCTCTACCCTCCAGTACTGCCTGGGCCGAACTACCCATGTGCTGAGAGCTTTTCACTTGTCACTGACGACTGGGTCCTCTGTAATGGAAGGGTCACAGAGTTCTGAGGAGGCAGGTTTATTTCCTCTCCTCTTTAAGGTCTCATCTCCATGGAGAAGTGAAAACTGTGGAGAAGGAAGAGGTTTCTTAGCGCCAACCACAGCTGATTTTAGCCACACTCGCTGGGATTTTAATTTTTCACTGATGGGTTTTCTTTTGACTCCAGAGTCTTTGGGTGAAAAGACTATTTTGAGAACTAGCATAACAACAGATTCAAGTCCCCTTCCATTCTGGTGCTGGGACTGACATCATTCTGAAGGAGAGATCTTGCTAGCTTCTTCTCTTTCTGGAGAATGTTCTATGTAATGATGAGGCAGCTGTACAAGCAGAGGATCATGGTGCGTGTGTGTCTGTGTGTCTGTGCATGTGTGTATGTGTGTGTGAGGGTGTGTATGTATGTGTATGTGTGGTGTGTGTATATGTGTGTGTGTGTGTATATGTGTGTGAGTGTGTGTGTATATGTGTGTGTACGTGTGTGTATGTGCGTATGTGTGTGCGTGTGTATATATGTGTGTGCGTGTGTATATGTGTGTGAGTGTGCATGTGTATATGTGTGTGTGTATGTGCGTGTGTGTGTGTGTGCGTGTGTATATGTGTGTGTGCGTGTGTGTATGTGTGTGTGTATGTGTGGTGTGTGTATATGTGTGTGTGGTATGTGTATATATGTGTGTGTATGTGTGGTGTGTGTATATGTGTGTGTGGTATGTGTATATATGTGTGTGTATGTGTGTGTATGTGTGGTGTGTATGTGTGTGTGTCTATGTTTATGCTACAAGGTAGTAATAAATATATCTATACTTTTTGCATGGAGTAGATTTCTACTAAGAATTACTTTAACATTTCTATCTTGTCTTATTCCATAGGAACCAAGATAAAGGAGGAAAGAGTGAATATTGTATCTTATCCAGAAAGAACAGCCAGCAAGAGGGTGTGAGTGTATGTGTGCATGTGTGTGCGTGTGTGCGTGTGTGTGCGTGTGCGCGTGCGTGTGTGTGCGTGTGTGTGCGTGTGTGTGCGTGTGTGTCTGCCTCCTTTTAAAAAGCTTTTTAGCATGTAGCTGTGCTCTCTATGGGATGAAGTTGTCTCCATATCTTACAGAAGAGAAATATTTGAGTCTAACTATCCTGTTTCCTGTTACAACTGGGGCTAAGCTGCCTCGTCATTCTTGATAGACTGAAATAGCGTGTGCGCGTGCGCACTGCTAGTCAGAGGCATCCCTTTTCTTGAGTGCAGGTCCCCATGTGCTACCCTCTCCTCCATGTGCCTTTTGTTTCTCCACAGGTCTATTACAACACAGACGATGAGCGAGAAGGGTAAGACGACAGCCATTTCCTTCTCCAGCATTAGTGTTTGTGTGGGTAGCAATGGACCAGCTAGCCCAGGGCCACCATGGCCTGGAGTGGGACCTTCCCACTTGCTTGTGACTTAGAACTGAGAAAGTAGCTGTGGGGTGGCAGCCGAGTGATGACCTTTCTCCCTGCATGCTCTCTTTCTGTGTCCCTCTCTTTCTTCCTATGATCTGCCTTTGAATGAATTCTAAGTTTACAAAAGTGGCCCATCTCTTCTAGTGCACTGTTTGCTGAAATCTTTCTGATAATTCTCTTCCATTGTTTGAGCCAAACATGAGATCTAGTTAAGACCTCCAGAGTGTTTCCTGCTTTCAATACTGCCCGAGACAGACAACTCCTGAAGTCTTCACTCTGAGTAGATGGTTTGAGTGGGGCTTGAGGAGGCTGAGAGCCTGTTCACTGTCTTGTGCTTTTTAGATAAGAAGTTCTCTTCCACTCTTTCCGTGTGTGTCTCTGTATAACAGGGATAGGAGATGTTTTCCATCTTTGCAGAGAATATAAGCCTACCTATAGATTTTTAGAAGCAGCTAACTCTTGAATGTGCTTATTTCTTAACTCATTTTATATATTCTTAACTCATTTTATATACTCAGAAGTTTGCAGCTATGAAAGGCCTGTTTTAAGGCTGCCAAGAGGACCCTTTTCTAGGCCCCAGTAGCATCTATACCACTTTCTTGAGTGGTAGGTGTGATGGAGTGCTCTCTGCACTGAGGAAGCTGTCATGTTGTTTCTAAGAGCTGGACAGTTTCAGCTTTTAGAATTTAAAGGGAGGAGCACTGTATTTTGGCTCATGGTTTTGTAACAGCTGAGCATGCTGGCTTGGCTCCATTACATTTAGGTCTGTGCAAAGCAGCACATGGGCACAACCAGAGGCAGATGTCAATGTTGTACCCTCTTGTGGCCTAAAGACAAGAGAAGCCTCTGCTAGCTTGAGATTGCCCTTTGCGGTGTCATTTAGGGTTTCAACCTCTTGAATGACACTGCCTTGTTTAGTATATGGTCTTCTCTGGTTGATTAATTCTTTTTGGACCACACACACACACACACACACACACACACTCAAAAGTGTGCTTTCTGAATCTCCTTGTGGTCTCTCATTCTACATCAACAGTTGAGCTTGTCACAGCTGCTTCTCTCCGCTGGACAGCTTTTGGCTTCTGCCCGCTGGACAGCTTTTGGCTTC
>JADRCH010000007.1:21725614-21787574 GCA_019843965.1 Rhynchomys soricoides | reverse complement strand
CCGCTGGACAGCTTTTGGCTTCTGCCCGCTGGACAGCTTTTGGCTTCTGCCCGCTGGACAGCTTTTGGCTTCTGCCCACTGGCTCTTGCTCTGCTCTCTTAAGAAGTCTTTTCCTCCCTCAGCATTCAAAAGTCTTTTCTTCCCTGCAACTGTTCTTAGTTAAAATATAGTTTTATCTTTTAACATCTTAATTTCCCTCATGGGAGACTACTAAATTTAAACAAACAAAATGCATATGGTCATTTTGCCTCTGTGTATGTCTATGTGCTAGTTGCATGCCTGTTGCCCATGAAGGCCAGAAAAGGACATTGGATCCCTGGAACTGGAGTTACACATGATTGTGAGCTTCCCTATGAATGCTGGGAATTGAACTAGGTTCTCTGGAAGAGGAGCCAGTGCCCTTAACCTCCTAGCCAGCTCTCTCCAGCTAGACCACTTAGGCTTTTTGTTTGTTTGTTTATATCTTCTGAAAATTGGTTTTCAGAATAAAAACCATGTTTAGGACTGCATGAATTACCGGTTGTATTGGGAACTCTCTTATAAGCTAGATGCTGTATTCTCTACTACGTTCATTCTCCAATATCTATTTTATGATCATTGTTTGCATTCATTGTATAAAACTAACATCCCAAGGTCATTTTCCCCCAGACCATAGTCAGACCTTGGCCTCCTCATTCCTATGTAAGACACTTCGTAGTTGGTGAAGGAAGTATAGCACATGTTGCTGATCTCCTTCCTTGAGCAGAAGTTGGCAAGGGTCAGATCTTTCTTGCTGGTAAAGGTAGTGCTGGGGTCCATGGCTGGCCTTGAACTCACGGAGATCTACCTGAGTCTTTCTCTTGAGTGCTGGAGTTAAAGGCCACCACACCCAGCCCGATCACCGATATTGAATGGTCTACTGACTAGGAATGGTTTTCAATAGTTTAAAAACCTGCAGTGCAAACTGCCATCACATGGCACACAAAATGAAGTATACCAGAGCTTCTGTAAAGAATGTTTTTCTGAAGCACAGATGTATTATGTAAGTTCTTTTATGTGCTGTCTATAATTTCTTTGGTGATACAGCAGCAGAATTGAGTGGTTGCATCAAGAATCTGAAAAACCTAAATATTGTTGGGACCTTTTCAGACAAAAGCTGCCACTTTCCATCTCAAAGGAATTAATTAAACAGCTCTGCTATGGTTGAAATTTGTCCAGGACTGAACCTCTAAAATTAGTTGAAAATTGTATTGATTAGAAAATCAAAGCATAGTGGCTTATGCCTATAATCTCAGAAATCAGGGGCTGAGGCAGGAGGATCAAAAGTTTGAGGCCAACCTAGTCTGTCTACACAGTAAAAACTCCTGCCTCAATGCCAAAAACAATTAGTTTGTTCTTTTTATCTTGAAATAGAAATAATTGAATGTTAGTGGTTGGAACAAACAGAAATGATTAGACCTATGAATTCTAATCTTTAAATCACATATTTTATAAGAGACAGCATGGCGTTGTGAAAAGGATGTTGGCTTTGAGCTCAGGAAGCCCAGTCTGTCCTCTGACTGCCCTTTCTCCACATGAGACTTCATGCCAGCTTCTGGGTCCCTGGCCTCAGCGTTTATGTCTATACGGAGGATGCTATAGCAGGCTATCCTACAGCTCTACTACAGCCCCCCAGCACTTAGCATTTCTTTTCATAGTGTGCGTAAGACAAAGTTCCTGGAAAGCCTTAGGAGAGTGTGAAGAGCCTGTGCTGGCCCAGTGTCTCATCTCAGCCTGTCCTTTGTAAGCTGATGAAGGCCGAGTGGCCAGTGACCTGTGAGTCTCTCTGTCAGACTTGCCTATGTTGTTGTGTAGTATCTATTCCAACACCCATGTCAAGTACTTTCATATATCTTCTGCTTGAGCAATGTGGGCGGACATGGTGCCTCCGTTAACAAATGGTGGGTTCTTGGCTATTGCTATATGTGAAAGTGACAGCACTCCCTGGTACCTGGGTAACAGCACTCCCTGGTACCTGGGTGACAGCACTCCCTGGGTACTTGGGTACTCAGTGCTTTTGCACACATTGTGTTCATGATTTCTCCCAGATTTCCCATTATCTGCCATTGACAGTGAGGAAAAAGGCTTTGGGGAATGAAGAAGCTTCTCCAAAGTCATCAACGGCACATGATAGAAGCAGGAGTTGAACCAGTGCTTATCCACAATTCCCAGCACTGACACTTGTTGCCCCTGTTGCCCAATCTCCTCTGTTCTTAATCTGCGGCTGTGAGAAGGCAGGCAGGTGGGGAGTGGACAGATCCTACGTCTTAGCTTTTTGCCCTTCACAGAGGCCCAGCCTCATTTCATCCCGTGAGTGATCCTGGTAGAGCGAGCAAACAGATCTCTGAGCTCTGAGGACACTGTGTGTGTTCACTAGCCCTGAGGAGGTACCATCTTCAGTGACATTGTCGCATTGGGCCTATAATCAGGGCCAAGTTCCTCATCCCTGTGATTTTGTCTTAGCTCCGGATTCCACTGTGTGTGGTGCTAAAGAGGCTGTTCTGCCAAGTGTTTGGCTTACTTCTCTGTTATCTCTTTGCTCTCTAGAAGTTTTACTATAAGTCCTGGGTACCTTTGTAGCCCTAAGCCTTAATCTTGCTTCAGACCTAATACTTAGCAGTACTTTTCTGATGAGTCTTAATGTCATTTGCTGATATCAAGGGTCTTGTTTACCTTGTGATCGATCCTGCAAGCCCAAGGCTGAATACGCTGCTGGCCATGTGTTTTTCTACCTGATAGCCTGTGGGATGGTTATGAGGCCAGAGAGAACAATGCTCCGCTGCTCACTGATCTTTTGAAAAGTGTCATACAGTATCACTGGCCTGGGCATCAGAAGCCCGCAGCCTGCACTTTTTTTATTAGAGAATGGGCAAGCCATAGCTGCCTTGTTTGGTTTTGCTTTGAAAAATAAATGAAAGCATTGAATTCAGAACACATAAAACTTACTGACTCCTACTGGGCTTATAGATGTGAAAGTGTAGAGAAGCATATGTGGTCTCCTAAGAGAAATGTGGTTTATCTGAGATACTATTTTAATGACTAAGTCTCCCATGGCTTGGAATAAGGTGTTCTCAAGTTAGCTGAACTGGAAAAGATGTAAGTGACTCTTGCTTGGTGAAGGAGTTTGACCCACACAGCATGAGAAGGTGCCTGGTAGTTCAGGCTACTTACCAATTATTAGCTTAATGGTGCCTGGCTACTGTGCAGATGGATTTCTTTTTATCTTCTAGTTCTAAGTTCATGGTCACTCCAGTTCCCAGATGAGACAGACAACCAGGACCTGCTGTTACAAAGCAGAAGGCAAGACAGAGGGAGCAGTGTCCTAACTTCATTACTGCCTTCAGATGGGACTTTAGTTTTAGAATTTTTTTTCTTAGTTGTTTTCACTGTTTGGCAGAGAGGAGAATATAGGAAGAGAGCTGGCTCTTCACTTCATTCCCTACCTTACCAGTGTCTCAGATGTCATAGCTCTGCCATGAGGCAGTTCGCTCTAAGCGGCCCACGTGAATAGTCTTTCCCTATTAGCTGAATCACCCTGTGTAAGGTCGACAACACATTTGAGACTTCTGTCATTGTGGACATAGGGACTAAGATTGTTCTTGTTCAGCTGGCTCAGGGTGCTCAGGAGATCAAGTGAGCAAGGCAGAGGAGTGTGCTTTGAAGCCTGGACTAGTATTAAGGAACCTGATTGATTGGCTGAGGCCCTCTTAGAGGTAAATTAAGCACCATTGGTTTAGTGATGTAAGCAACTAGCATGACTAGAAATGTTTCTGGACTGGACTGTAGGTAGCTTGTCCTGTGCTTTTATAACCTGGATTTCTGCTAATCTGACTTGGGATATGACAAGTGACTCTCTAGCAGAAAGTCCATTCTGCAGTCACAGGGTTTTGTGCTGTCTGCAAGCCTGGGGTTAATACAGTGTCCATCTCCCGTGCATTAACTGAACTGTTTGCTCCGGGTGGAAAGTCTAGTCTTTTCCATATTTCCTTCCCTGGCGCCTCTCTTGTCTGTGGTCCTCGCCATCTTCATTGTCTTAGCCTTGCACCTCCATGCTGCTCACTGAATTCTCCTGAGAGCCTCTTTTACATTTTTAAATTTTTATTATTATAAATTACATGTGTGTTGCATATGGGTGTGTACACATGGGTGTAGGTGTTCGTGGAGATGAGACACATTGCATCCTTTGGAGCTGGAGTTACAGAAGGCCGAGCCACCTGAAATGGGGTTAAATCCGGTCCTCTGCAAGACCAATGTACAGTCTTTACTGCTGAGCCACTTCTCCAGCCTCCTTTTAAATTTCATTAAATTAATTAATTTTATTTGACACATAATATTTGTACTTATTTATAGGGCATGGCATGATCATTTGACAGTGTACCCAGTGTGTAATGATCAACTTGGTATAATTATTGTTTCCAGCTCCTCAAATATTGTCATTTCTGTGTCAACAGCCTCCTTTTAAAGATAAGGAGACTAAGGTCTATGGAAATTGAGAAACATGTCTAAATTTGTACAGTAATAAACTATAAAGCAGGGATTTTAAGTCAGTTGAGGTGGTCTGACTCCCTGAGGTCCTGTCCTAACAATTCTGCTAAGTGATCTGGCAGGTACTCTTTCCTGGGCCAGGCAATCCCCAGAGAAAGTGCCACTTTTCTACAGACCTGCATCTATGTGCCTGAGATTAAGAATAGTAACTCTCTGCTTCTCTGATTTTTTTTTTCTCTCTCTAACAATCCTTCTCTTTCCATGATGCGTCTGGAACGCACAGGGACTTTGCAAGCAGATGCAGAACTGTCAGAACTGAGCCCACAGAGCATGCTCAACATCACCATCTTCCAGGCGGGAGTGCTGGAGTCTTCTGTGGGAAGAGGAGAGGATTGGATGGCTGGGTTGAACCTCCCGCTGTGGCAATTAGGGAAGGGAACTGTAGGAAATCAGGACAGTCCCCAATTGAGGTCTATTGGGTGGCCTGTGTCATCTCCTGCTGTGTTCTGGTGGACCCTCAGGAGCACACAGGTTAGCCAGGCTGCGATGTGAAGGGACTGCTGGGACTTGGTGTGAAAAGGGGAGGCAGGCACTCTCTAGCTGAGAACTCTCCTCACTGTGACACTCTTCGAATTTAATCATTTCTGTTCGTCTTCTCCAGCAGCAGTGTCCTTGTTAAACGGATGTTCAGGCCCATGGAAGAGGAGTTTGGTCCAACACCGTCTAAGCAGATTAAAGAAGAAAACATAAAGCGAGGTACCTCTTCATTCTGACAGGCCACTGACAGGGCTTAGAGCAGGGTGCCCTGGTGTGAAGGTTGGGAGATATTTTGTCAAGAACTTTCTCCCTTTGACAGGATCGTTGCTAACCCTGGTGGGCTTTTCCTCACATTGGACGCTACAGGCTTTCTGTTGCCTTGGGGGAATGGTTACTTGTCTCTCGACTCCTCCAGCAGTGAGATACACAGTTCAGAGGAGACTGGCTCTGTGTGTGTGTGTGTGTGTGTGTGTGTGTGTGTGTGTGTGTGTGCGCCATCTCCATGAACCAGTGATTCGGAACTATTCCATAGACAGAAACGATTAACAACAGGTTGGGCCCACACATATGTGATGCCATCATGAATTTTAACCTCCATTCCTTGGTGTCTCTTCCTCCCCAACTTTACTTAGGGTTAGGGCAGAGTCACAGGGAAACTAAGAGTCACACTGGTGACTGGTGTGCAGTTGTACCTCACCTCCACACTCACAGGCTGGGAGCCAGCCCAACAACTATTCAGAGCTTGTGAAGCTGGCATCAATATTGCCACTAGAAATTGTCTTGGGCTGTAATTTAAAGTTAAGGACCCCACCCCCACCCCCCAAGGGGTTCTCTTTGGAGAAGGATGGAGAAGTCACTGGGCCCCTTGCTTGGCACACTGAGCCTGTACTTGGCTCTCGGGTCAATGATGACTCCTACTGGTCATTTGTCAGTTTCCTGAAGCTGTGTGTTTTTCATTTGAGACCACTTGTCAGGGTGACTGGGTCACAATCATTTTGAGGCTCCACAAGAGGCTGCCTGCCTTTGGCTGTATGGAGTCTGGGATGTTTGGTGGTTGTTCTGCTGCTGTTGGCAGGATGATTATTACTGTTGCCACACCACAGAACAGAGCTAATGAAGACTCTCTGGGCAAAGCCCTCTAAGTGTGTGGAGCCCAGCACACCCTCCAGGATAGCTGTCAGCAAGCCCAGCTGGAACTTCCCTGCCTGTCTACACCCCCCCCTCCCCCAAAAAAGAACTAACAGACTTAAGCACTTTCCAGCCACCCCCAAGCAACATCAAAGACATCGACTTGAACAGAGGCTGTTATAAGTAGAGGCTCATTTTAATAGAATGTAATCGCAGGTTTCCAAGTGTCAACCCGATGGAAATTGCTTTTTCCACTCTTGTTGTTGAGAGCTTCCATGAGAAATTACAGAATTTCCAGCAAATAATAGCCATCAGCTGTGTCTTCTTGGCTTTACATTTCCTTACGTGGATGTAATTGGGGTCTGCATCCTGTATTTTTCTGTATATTGCTCATATTTTCTCTGTTTACAATAGCCTTTGGGTTGCTAGGTAGCTTTAACTGACACGCAGGCTAAACAGTATTGCTTCAAAGGATTTGTAAATTTCTGGCGATGTAGTCAGTCTACATATTTAATTGGCACCTCATTTTTGTATTTGATAAAGAGAAAGCACTGCACTGCCCAAGCCTTTCTTCCTCTCTCCTCCCCCCTCCCTGTTTCCTTCTCCTCCCTTCCCCATATTCTAACTGAACATTCACTGGCACAGAAAGGAGTTTGGGCAGAATCCCTGTCAATGTGGCCTTTATAGGCACAGATTGGCCTTGGGGGTGGGTAGGGGTGGGGTAAGGGGTTTAGCTGATTTCATTTTCCAGTTCTGCTGATGGTGATGGTAGCTGGGCTAATAGGACCACTGTGGAGATCTAGGCTCCTCAGTGATTTTGGTTTTTGCTTGTTTTTTGTCCTTGGCAGTTTTCTTTAGTGTGGACAGATGAGGGGTTTCCTCTTTTTCTCCCCTTGGAAGAGACATTATGCCTACTGCCAGAGGACACACAGAGTGGTTATCCCTCTGGGGTGGCAGGACCCTACCTGAGTGGTGGTGGCCAGTTTTTTCTCTAGGTGCTGACCTCCCAGTAGGACACAGTGATCAGGAGAAGCAGTGGCCATGTCTGTGGGGCCCAGCAGGTAGATCTTAGCCTCCCTGAGGTCCATTTACATCGCTCAGGATCTGCGGCCTCTGCCCATCCATCTTAGTCTGCATTCTTTCCAATTCAGAACTTTTACAGAGAAAGGAATATAAAAACTGTGGCCCAGCTTCAGTAACCACAACTACTTCCTGCGGCTTCTGTAGGTTGAAGACTGGGCCTTTATCTGTGTGCAGGGCCTAGACCTAGCTTACCACACAGACCTTATTTCACAGAACTGGCAGGCAACCCTATGTGGTAGTTCCTAGTGTCTGTCTCACAGACGATCCAGGCATGGAGAGAGTAAATTGTTAGGGCCCCAGCAGGGGCTGAGCTGGACTAACACTCTGCTCTGTGATTCTTTACATCCTCAGTTCTTCCTGGACTGTCCCAGGCAGTACCCCATTGCCCTTCCAGGCCCGTGTACCTGAGGTTGTCTGCTGGCCTCATCACTTCCAGGCATAACCCCTTAACTCACCATAGCAAGTCTGCCTGCCTCTCCTAGTGGACCACAGACTCCCTAAAGGCAGAGACTGGGGTTGACTAGCTCTCTGCTACAAGCTTAGCTCTTGGTATACACAGCCTGTGGCACCTAGGAGTCTTCAGTGGTAGTCACTGAATGAGCAAAGATGTAAATAGAAGTTACAGGAAACATAAAGAGACCGTGTGCCCACCCTGAGAAACTCAAGGATGGATATAGGCACGAGAGTATTTATATCCCAGTAGTCATTAGCCTGTTGGCAGAGCAGGTGATGGCGGCCTGACGCCCCATGTGACAGGAAGCAGTCCCAAGCCTCTGCTCACTGGGGCCCTTCCCTTCTCTTGCAGTGCTTTTATATGTGAGGAAGGAGAATGATGACGTGTTTGATGCTCTGATGCTGAGATCACCCACGGTGAAGGGCCTGATGGAAGCGGTAAGCCACAAGCCCCCGTAGACTCCAGGAGTCCTGCCCTGTTCACGCAGGCAGAACTTATTTAGTACAATGCAGCTACCAGGGTGGCTCCAGAATGAGATTTTGAAAGAAAAAGGTCTCACCCGCCTCTGGGTCAGGGCCTATGAGCATGTTCAGACATTCACTTGGTTGGTTTCAGAGTAATCAGCCCTGTCAGATGCTGTGGAGGAGGGGTTTTTATTTATGTTCGCACAAAAACCAGATTAGGTGCACATGGCTTCCAAATATACACAAACCAAAACCTACAAAACCAATATGCTATGGTAGCATATTCCAACATAGAGGACATGTTGGTTAAGGGGGAAGATGTGTTGCAGAACTACGGTGGCCGGAATTGATTCTCCCCTTCTCATGGCTGACCTAGAGCAGGGTTGGTTGCACAGCTGTGGGGAAACTGGTTTTTTATTCACACACTCTCGACCCAGCTTTGACCCTGCCATGGGCATGAGTCACATTCTCACACTTACCTTAGGTATGGCTGTGTGGGAGAACATAAGGGTTTACAGCGATGGAGACACCAGCGGTGACTCTTGCCTCTCCTGGTGGACAGCTGGTCCGAGACAGGTTCAGGTGGGACATTTGGGCTCAGAGCCAAAGACTGCAGCGAGGGAGAGAGTTCTTACGTGTAGAGCCACCCGCCGTGCAGTTGTCGGCCATTCACTTTCATCTGTACTTCGCGTCGGTGCCCATCTGTGGTAGAATGTGTACAAACCAGCACTTCATTCTTTCTTACAGCAAGCAGAGTTAGCGTTCACGGTATGGATGCAACATTTATTTTTTCATTTATTCAGCTCACGGACCACTGTCTTTCCTTTGGGGGTGATGTTGTGAATGAACTGCCGTGAACATCCAGGGGCTAGTTTTTATTTGGGTATCTGTCTCCAGTTCTTTGGGAGTATCAATAATACCCAGCACCAGTGACTTCATGGAGAGAGAAAGCAGGCGAGCGGTCACCATGGGCTGGGGAGCAGGGGGTAGAACCTGCGTGCCCTGCGGGACTGATGGTGCTTTAGAACCAGAGTGGGCAGTTGTGTAACACCGTGAGTGCGTCATAACGTCTGTCCATCTACCGCCCTTACTGATAAGCATGAGAATGCGACTGCTGTGGGTTTCATGCTGTCCCCAGGGCATTCTGAGCAGAGCAGCAATGTCACCTCCAGAGAGTACAGAGGGAGGGCTTGGTAGCTTCTTGTCTGTCATGATTTGTAGGGGGAGCATTGATTTCTGTTCTACACAAGCCAGAAACAAACCCAGAAGTAAATGCAAGGAACAGTATGGAATATATCCCTTCTAATGAAACATTATTTTTATTATTGTTTGTTTTGTTTTGAGACCAGGTTTCACGATGTAGCCCCAGTCAGCCTGTAATTCATTGTGTAAATAAGACTGGCCTATGGATCTCTGAATGAGATCCCCCTGCCTCTGCCTCATGATCACCAGGATTAAAGGCTATGTCACCACTACCACCACCCAGCTCTGCTTTTTAAACTGATAAGGAACGGATATTACAAAAGGCCTAGAAGGGATGAGCCAAGATTTTTTGGGGGTGGGAGTGGGGTGCAGGTGGGTTGGGGGAGAGGTTTCCAGACAGTTTCTCATTGTAGACTTGGCCATGATGGAACTTGCTCTGTAGACCAGGCTGACCTCAAACTTACAATAGAGATCCATTTGCCTCTGCCTCCCAACTGCTGAGAAAGATTGGACAGTGTGGGCCATTTCCATGCCCCAGTGTGGCTTTTTTAAGAGCAGATGAAAGTGGTGTTGATGAGAACATCTGAAGGTTGTTTCAAGTTCATGCTTAATCCTTCCTGCTGCAGATGCGGATTTTGCTGAGGATCTAAGATGACCTTGATTCTTGCTTCAGCTTCCTGAGCACTGGGATTATGGGATTATAGGCACGTACCACCAGGCCTTTCAGGAATCCATTTTTATCCAGCTCCTCAGGACATTCTGCAGGGTGGGTAGCATGGATCTAAACCAGGTCTGAACTGCTGTGCTATGCTAGGATCATCCTGCTGTTGGTCCTTGGTGTCTTCTTGTTTCCTTCCATAACATTTGGCCAGTTTCAAAAATTCTCTGCAGACATGCTCACATTGGACCACTGTAAAACCAAAGGTCACTTCACTCTTTCCAATGCTTCCCTTGATTCCTTCAAGGGAATCTCCTTACACCTGCATTGCTTTGGTAGATGGTGATAGTAGGTGAGACAAGGTTCCAGGTCCCTTTGAGCTGCAAGGAGAAGTCCGGTTCCCTCCATGGCTCTGGGCAGAGTCTTCAGTCTTCATCGCTCCTTCCTTAATCCCAGTACAAACTACCTGCTTGCTTCTCAAGTGTGGATTGAGAAAGGTGGCCAAGAAGAGCCCTTCCAGGGCCCTCGGGGGGACCTGCATGGACTGTAGGGGTGTCATGGAAGACCACAGAGCTTCAGCATGTCATGAAGCTAGTGTCTTTTGAAGAACATTAGATCTCGCTAATGTAGTTCTAGCCTGAATTTATTTGGGTCTCTGTAGGGTAAGAAAACCCTGAAATGTGGATCCTTTGAGGACTAGGACTTTTTACTACACTCACATTTACCAGTAATGTTTGATGTTGTAACATGTATGTGCATGTGTGTAATATATATCATATACACAATATAAATATAAATAATACAGTCATCTCTCCATATCTAGAATTTGTCCCACAACACTCCATAGCACCAAACCCTTTTATATGAAATGGTATATTTCCATGTAATCTCTGTACACCCTTCAAATGCTTTAAACCATCCCTGGTTTTACACTACCTAATGAATGTAAAAGCTATGTAAATAGCATTGCTTAAGAAATAATGATCAGCCAGGCAGTGGTGGGGCACACCTTTAATCCCAGCACTCGGGAGGCAGAGGCAGGCAGATTTCTGAGTTTGAGACCAGCCTGGTCTACAGAGTGAGTTCCAGGACAGCCAGGGCTACACAGAGAAACCCTGTCTCAAAACCAAAAAAGAAAAGAAAAGAAAAGATGACCAAAAAAAAAAAATCTGTACACATGTACACATTCAGTAGAACACACAACTTTTATAAAATACTTTTGATCTTTGGTCAGTTAGACCTGTGGGTGCTGAACCTGCAGTTACAGAAGGCAGACTGTGTGTGTGTGTGTGTGTGTGTGTGTGTGTGTGTATGGCATAAATATGTGTGATGTGTGTTTGTGTTCTAAGCCCACATGTGTAAATACTACCCTTTAGTGGTCAGTATTATAGTCTTTGGCCTCAGAAAACTTCTGTTCAGAATCTGGCAGTATTCCTTAGCAATGAGGCAGTGTTTCTTAGCCTGCTTTTCATTCCTAAAATGGAAACAATATGATAATCTGGCTCCCAGGGCCATGGTGAGAACTGAGTGAGACAGTGCCAGCAGGCACCTCTCTCTGGCCCCAGTGAGCCATAATGATGGCATTGGCTGTTTTGTTTGTTTTTTAGTAAACCAGGCTTTTGAGTATGAACCAGTATCAGAAAGCACATAGTGCTGTTTATATTCTGGGTCCTCAAATGCTCATTGTTTAAGAGGATGGAAAGTTATTTTGGATCACAAACAGTAACCTGCCCTTGTGAAGTGTCTGCCAAGGTAGGGGAGGGGAGTGGGAATGTTGCCAATGTCTCATCCAAAGTTCCTGAGTCAGAGGAAGACACCTGCACCTGAGGGATGGACTTCAGGTTTCACAGTTTGCCCAGTGTCCCACAGAAAGCTAAAGCACAAACAGTTCCGCCCCTACTAGGAACATAGTAAGGCTTACTTCTGTAGGTGGGCTCATTGAGTGTCAACCCCCTCCCCAGTTTCAAAGATGCCATCTCCGAGCCCCAATCACAGCCTTTGCTTCTGGCCCCATTCCCCTGTACCCTCCCCTTAGATTTCCTGGGAGTGGCTGAGGAATCACAAAAACAGTAAGTTCTTTGCTTGAACACTGATGTTTGAGAACTTTGACCTGGTGTGAGTCCTCATGTGAACTGGCCCTGGTTCTTCACCAAGATCTATTTCTATGGACTAGGAGTAAGGCCTCTCATTATGGGGGGGAGGGGTGTTTAGATTCCTGCAATATTTTAAGCTAAGGAATACCCACTAAGGCATTTCCTGAGTGTGCCTCTGTGGGTGTGGAATTGGCCTGGCCTCTCCTCCATTAGTCCCTGGTTGTTTGGGAAGACCAACTGCTGTCCCTGTTGAGGAAGGAAGTCTTCTAGAGCCAACACTCACAACTCCAAGAGTAAAAATGTGATCCCTGTAGGTCCCTGTGTACCCCGCAGTTACTTCTGAGACAGGACCACCTGCCTGATAGTCAGGGTCCCTGTTTACTACATTTCCACATGGCCTCAGCGTCACCTCTAAAATGGAGCCATCAAAGACACTGAATGGCAGTGTAAACCCTCCTACAGAGAGCAGATAACAGACTACCCTGGGACTACTCTGTAGCTGAAGACTGGGCTGGCCTCCATAGGGAGCCAGCTTCTGCTTCTCTGTGAAGATTCCCTGTTTTCAGCCATGTATTACTTGGATATATGTGCACTGTCGAATAAAGGGCCTTGAAAAAAGCCTTTTATTTTATTGAAGTTTTTGGCATTAGCAGACAAGGTGTTAGATGTAAAATGTTTTTGAATGAAGCAAGTGTTAGCAGACCCTCCTCCCTGAGCATCTCTCGCCCTCCCTGTTTCCATCCTCTCTAAAAACCGCTTTTGTTTTTTGTTTTTGTTTTAGTAACCTTTCTTTCTCTTTAATAAAAATAATTATTGACAGTGATGGAATGTGGATCATCTAGAAAAAATAGACCTGTGCTCCCCCTCCCCCCTTCCTGCAGGTGTGAACTGACATTTGAGTCAGAAGGTGCCATATCAGGCAGACTCAGGAACCATTTAGGGGTGTTGACTGTTACTGTAGCCCACACAGATTTCCTACAGTCTGTGAGTCAGGCTGCGTGATGGGTGGGGTAGCTCTGGTAGGTAAAACAAGGCATGCTTGCTTAAAACAAAAAACAACTGTGTGTTTCTGTGTGTGAGTGTATACACGCATGTATGTGTGTTTTTGTGTTTGAACACGGGCCATGGCATCTGTGCAGGTCTGAGAACAACCTTGAGATCCCTTCTCACCAGATTGAGTCTCTGGTTTGCTTCTCACACACTGTGCTAGCAGATCCGTGGGGCACTGAGGCTACAGGTATGCACAGCAGCATCTGGCTACATGCAAAGTTTAGAAACCCAGACTCAGGTCCTCACACTTGTGAGGCTAGTGCTCCACCCACTGAGCCATCTCCCTTGCCCTGGTGTTCTTGGTCTGTAATGTTTCCTGTGACTGTTTCAGAGTTAGCTCCACTCTTACCACAAGCATGCACAGCTGCAAAGTGAGGAAGGAGCACCTTGGGCAAACAGGCCCAACCTCACTGGTGTTAAACCATGGCTGTGCAGTCTTAAGCATGATGGACGCCCTAGTTTTGTGAGAATTAGACGTGATCTCCTACCACAATAAAGAGGAATTGAATTCTTATTTAGGCTGTGCCAAATGAGGCTACTTTTCTGTGAGAATGCCGCTTACTGGCTTGCTTGCCTCTCCTGGCTTGCTTAGCCTGCTTTCTTACAGAACCCAAGACTACCAGCCCACAGATGGACCACTCAAAAGGGGCCCTCCCTCCTTGATCACTAATTGAGAAAATGCCTTTACGCTAGATCTTATGGAGGCATTTTCTCAACTGAAGCTCCTTTCTCTGTGATAACTCCAGCTTGTGTCAAGTTGACACACAAAACTAGCCAGTACAATTAACCCCTTGTCAACTTGACACACAAACACATCACCAATAAGCCTGGACCCTTACTTCTTTATTCATCCCCAAGATCTAAATAACTTTAAAAGTCTCACAGTCTTTGCAAATTCTTACATATTAACGTTTCAGCCCCTTTAAACACCCAAACTCTTAAAATTCAGAGTCTTAAAAATTCAAAGTCTCTTAACTGTGGGCTCCACTAAAATACCTTCTTTCTTCAAGAGGGAAAAATAGCAGGCCACAGTCACAATCAGAATCAAAATCAAATTCCAACCGTCCAATGTCTGGGATCTACTCACTATCTTCTGGATTCACCCAAGGGCTTGAGTCACTTCTCCAGCTCTGCCCTTTGTAGCACACACCTTGTCTTCTAGACTCCAGATGCCTGTACTCCACTGCTGCTGCTGTTCTTGGTGGTCATCTCATGGTACTGGCATCTCCAAAACACTGCTGTCTTCTGCTGCAACTAGATTTACCAACAGCCTCTCATAGGCTCTCTTCATAGTTCCAAGCCTCACCTCCTTTCATGACTCCTTCAGTCCTGGGCCATCAATTGCAACTGAGGCTGCACCTTCACCAATGGCCTTCCACAGCCTCTCACAGTGCCCAGGCCTCAGCTGTTCTTCACGACTCCTTCATGCCTTCAAAACCAGTACCACCTGGGTGACTCTTACACATTACCAAGTCCTGCCACAGCACAAGGTACAACCCTGGCTATCTCTGGAATTAAGCCTCTGTGCTCTCAGAAAACACTTCTCAGAAGATTTCACCCCAATGATGCTGGTCTCTTCCCAATCACCACCAATTTCACAGCTCCAGCTAACCAGCATCAATAGTTCCAGTAATGCAATGGTTTTGCTTTAGTAGTTCTGGTATCTTGTTAATCACAGCTGATCCTTCAGCCCCAGCTAACCAAAACCACAGCATCTTAAATCAAACTAGCAATGGCCCTGATAAGAGTCTTTAATCTTCCCTCTGAAATTTCACAAGCCAGGCCTCCATCTCCTGCACTGTTCTCAACATTATCTTCCAAGCTCCTACAGAACACCCTACAGAGCTCTTAACATCCCAATGGCTCTTTTAGCTCAAAATTCCAAAGTCCTTCCACAGTCCTCCCCAAAACATGGTCAGGTTGTCACAGGAATTATGCTGGTACCAATTTGTCTTAGTCAGGGTTTCTATTCCTGCACAAACATCATGACCAAGAAGCAAATTGGGGAGGAAAAAGTTTATTGAACTTACACTTCCATGCTGCTGTTCATCATGAAAGGAAGTCAGGACTGGAACTCAAGCAGGTCAAGGAGCAGGAGCTGATGCAGAGGCAATGGAGGAATGCTGCTTACTGGCTTGCTTGCCTCTCCTGGCTTGCTTAGCCTGCTTTCTTACAGAGCCCAAGACTACCAGCCCACAGATGGTACCACTCAAAAGGGGCCCTCCCTCCTTGATCACTAACTGAGAAAATGCCTTACAGCTGGATCTCATGGAGGCATTTTCTCAACTGAAACTCCTTTCTCTGTGATAACTCCAGCTTGTGTCGAGTTGACACAAAACCAGCCAGTACAGATGGATTGACTGGAAGGTTTTCCTTGTGTGATGGCCTGCTCAATTCTTTGTTCTACCTGCAGGAAATCACTGGGTAAGACCTAGGCTCTCAATAGAAAGGGGTGGGGGTGGGGTTGCCAGGAGCCTGATGCCACCGAGAGCAGGCAGCTCGGCATCATTTGCAGCAAACATGGTGTTTTCTTTTCATCTGTCTATTTGAGCCGCATGATATTAAGGACTCATTATGACATAACTAAGTTTTATACTTCAGGGCAGTGGGGTGGCAGCAACAAGGTGTCTATTTATTTATGTTGATGGTTCAGATTGATTTACGCAGCTGGGATTAAAACGAAAACATCCTTACAATATTTCTGTGTTTTTTAAAGAAACCAAATTTCTAACCTTACAGAGTGAACTTTGTAAGGTTACCAGTAATCTTACAGAGTGAACTTTGATCTCTGAACCTTATAGCTTGTTCTGGAGACCAGTAGAGCCGCTCAAACCTCAGGGGCTCTGCCAGTCTGTCCTCTCTGCTAGAAATGCTCTTTCCCCGTGTCTCCATGGGCCACGATTCTAGGTCTGCTAACACACAGCTTATCACAGAAGCGTCCCTGACCATTTACATGAATAACATCTCTTCAGCTCTGTGCCTCCTCGTGCTGTATTTTACTTCAACTTGGTGTCTTGATTAGTTTTTAATTGTCCACTTGACAGGATCTAGAGTCATTTAAAAGCGGGATCTTCAGTTGAAGAATTCCCTCAATCAGATCAGCCTATGGCCATATCTGTGATTGTCCTGATTGATTGATTGATGATTGATATGGAAGGGCCCAGCCCTCCGTGGGCAACACCATCCCTAGGCAGGTGGACCAGATGAGCAAGAGCCAATCAGAAAGCCAGTAAGCAGCTGTCCTTTATGGCTTCTGCCTTACTTCCTGCTTGAGTTTGTTGACTTTTGGCCATAGACTATTTTTTGAAGTGTAAGTGGAAATAAACTTTGTCCCCAAGTTTAAAGGCTCTCAACTGCCAGCAGAGCAGATCACCTGACATAGCTAGTACTTGTTAGATGTTCTTTTTTTTTTTTTTTTTTGGTTTTTCAAAACAGAGTTTCTCTGTATAGCCGTAGCTGTCCTGGAACTCACGCTGTAGACCAGGCTGGCCTCGAACTCAGAAATCTGCCTGCCTCTGCCTCCCAAGCGCTGGTCATGCACCACCACTGCCTAGCTTTGTTAGATGTTCTTACATCTCCAGAAGAATGCACAGTTCAGAAGTGTTTGTCTCTTGTCAGCTGTGTCTCCTCAGACCCTTGGGTGCAAATGTTTGTTGGCTGTATTTACCATCTGCAGAATATGCCCCATGCTGTGTGCTGCAGGCTTCTCACACCAGTCTTGCATTTAATTGTCATCATACCCTGTATGCATGGGATGGAAATAGCACCATTACCATTTTGCAGATAAGGAAAATGAGGTTGGACAAGATAGGAGCCTCTTTCCCCAAGCTCTTTCCAAAATGCTGGAGCCACCCTAAGCTCTCAGCCAACTTAAGTCTAGGTAGACAGATGTCCATATGTTAATATCTAAGAAGAATAGACAGTGTAAGTCTCATAAAGAATAGGGGGAAAAGAAGAATCAATAATAAGCATTTGGGCAAGAGGCAGGTTAGCACTGAACAGCTCAGTCATGAGTTCAGATCCAGTTCTCTCCGGCAGGAGTGGTATGACCTTGGACAGATGAAAAAGACTCGTAGATAATATTGTGAGATAATCCCACTAAAGGGATGCCAGACTGCTCAGAGGGTCACAGTAGTTAGTATGTGTGATGCTGGAAGGGGCATGCTTGGGAGTAAATAATACA
Organism: Rhynchomys soricoides; assembly: GCA_019843965.1. NCBI lineage: Eukaryota > Metazoa > Chordata > Mammalia > Rodentia > Muridae > Rhynchomys > Rhynchomys soricoides. The sequence continues at coordinate 21,770,218 of JADRCH010000007.1, read as the reverse complement.
CAGTGGCCAATCACGTGGCATTGTCTAAATGTGGGTGTTTAAAGGCTCTCAACTGCCAGTCCAACACCTGCAGGTGCCTTAGTAGCTCCTGGATCCTGGAGGGAACCCACTTGCTCTGAGCTCAAAATCTGACACAGCCTACCTGGTATGTCTTATCACTTACTAGGACAGTTCCATAATGGCTGGAAGCCCCAAGTTTCCTCATCTGAGACCCAACAGAGTTCCATGCCCTGTGTTAGACACAGTGCTCATTCAATAAGTGCTTGCTGCTGTGAGGGCTACTATTGCTTGCTGCTGCAGCTCTCATTCCCAGCAGACCAGAGTAGAAATTACTAGTGGAGAAGATGCCTGTTGTTTAGTTCTGAATTTGGCAAGTGATTTATGAACTGAGATGCAGTTATTCCTGCTCTGGACAGTGGAGAGTCTAATTGCTGAAGAGAGAAGTGCCAGGAATGGATGGATACCTTTCTCTGTCAGAAAAGGGGGGCTGAGCAGATGTAAGAGTCTACTGTTGTTGAGTAAGCAGACATTCTCACTTTTCATTTACAATTAAAAAGAAATTGCAAGCAACAGTAGCAGAAGGTCAAACAACCAATTCTAGGAAGCCACCTGAGAGAATAGTTAGGTGTCAATACTGTGGACTCCAGGGACCCCACATACTCCGCAAGCACTCTGCAGGAAGGGACCACTCTGCAGAGCTTCCTACTTTTTTGTTTCATGGATGCCTTTGGCAATTTAAGATCCATGGACTCTTTGAGAATAGTGCTTTTAAAGTATCTAAAATAAAGCATAGAATTACAAAGAAAAGCAATGACATTGTGATAGGCAGTCACTAGGGTAACAGAGAATGTCTGTGAAATGGGAATGGCCACTCGTAATCATCCAATATGCTGCAGGGTAAGATGAAACACACAGTATGATGGATGAAAGCAATCAACATCCCATGATCTCCATCATTAACAAACACACTAGTCGCTGTATCAGAAAGGTGTAGACATGCAGGGTTCCAGTAAAGGATAGATAGATGGATGGATGGATGGATGGATGCTGTCCCACCCAAGTTCCCCTGGCACCTCCTTAAGTACATGCAAACCTCAGATTAGGAAGCTGTATTTTGGCCAGCTGTGCTGAGAGAATAACTCAAGAAATAATGAGCAGCAGGCTGCTCTCAAGGAGTTTCCTTGAGAGGAAACTCAGAAGGAGTTTCTGATTCCTCAGAAGAGGACCAGTCCTGTTCACAAGTGGTTCTAGAACTCCAGGGAATGGTAAGGGAGAACTGAATTCAATGCAGGGCCCAGGGGGCAGGACTAGTTAACCTTCTTGGATCCCTTCTTCCTTCTTTTTCTGTATCCCATGTATCCCAGGCTACCTTCAGAACTTGCTATGTAGAGGAGGATGGCCTTGAACCTATTGATCAACCTGGAGTGCTGAGATTATAAGTGTGCACTCCACACCAACAACCCAGCCTTGTGTGAGCTAGGCAAGCATTGTATCAACCTGACCAAAGCCAAAATGGCTCCCTTTTGATTTGCATATGCAAGTATGGACACCACAGGGCTTGACAAATAGTGTAGGGGCCTCAATGGGAGGAAGAAAGGAGAGTAGAAGTCATGGAAAGATTTCTGAGAGGCTGAACATCTTTGATGAACCTCTCAAGTTTCTGTTTCTCATTTTATTGAATTAAGGTCCAATTGTCTTTGTTACATGTCTACATGACAGAGTCTCTTTGGGAGATGCAATATGTATGTGTGTGTGCATTTTGTTATGTAAGCTAGATCAATCACGTCATTCTGACATATCTATTTGATTTCTCGATTCTGAATCAGGTAAGTCTTCCACCATGCATTCATGCATCTTTTAAGGGCCTCCTATGTCTGTGACCATGTTCTGCATGGCCTCCTGTGTCTGTGACGGTGTTCTGCTTCTGCTGTTGGGAGCAGTTTCTTGACTGCTGTCCCTTGCTCTTGGATTTTGCTTCTGGTGACGTTAGGCTGCTACTCTTGTGCTTCTCATTTTATCTGCCTGTTCATCTGTTTACATTCCTTCATATGGGAACATTCAGCATAAGATCTGTCCATCTTCTCTGCTGCCTCCAGGCTCTTGTTAGAAACGTTTCTTTCTTCATTTATTTACATGGTGCATGTAGAGGTCAGTGAACATCTTGCAAGAGTCCAAGTTCCTGCCATCCACCTTGTATTTTCTGGGGGTTAGACTCAGGTTTCGAGGCTTGGTGGCAAGGGTCTTTACTTACTGAGCCATCTCACTAGCCAAGAAGTGTGTTCTTGTTCTTAAACAAACAAACAGACAGACAGACTCTTTTGTTCATTGGGGCTTATTGTGGCTGTAGGGAAACCTCCTCAGGACCAGTAGTGGTGTGTTCCACACAGGCAGGTAGTTGCTTGTCTGGTTTCTCTTTAACACGCTACCTCTCTGTCCGCAATCCAGATGTATTGCTTCTGGCTGTACATAGAGGTCTTTCTGCCCCGTGGTAGGGATAGGAGGGTAGGAACCTAGGGTTCTGTGGAACAGACTTTCTCAGCCTCAGCCCCCTCTTATGGTTCTTCAGCCCTTTTCTAGTCTTGGTTGCACTTTCTAAGCCTGGTGCCAAGCCTCACCTGCCTCACCTGCCTCACCTGCCGGTGAGTTGCTAGCAGTAATGTAGAGAGGGCATGGCACATATTTGGGGTAGATCTTTCCAGAATCCATCTCTCAGCTCTTGCCACATTGTACTTATAAAAAAATGATGCAATCATAAAAATAAGCACTGCAAAATCATACAAAGTAAAAGGAGCTTGAATCTGGCCAATTATCAGTGCTAGCTACCATTAATAAATTGGTATGCCATTTAAATATTTTTTGTACATTTAAGCATATGTAAAGGTTAAAAATGCAGACAAGATTATACTATATAGACAATGAAGTGTAAGCTAACATTAGCTCCACATATTTTTAAATAATGTCTGTGAAGAAAATATTAAGAAATTTAATGGATGCTTATTATGATGTTTTCTCTGTTATGAACAGTTATATTCTGAATGTCTTTGGGTATGAGAGTATTTCTGTATGTCAGATTGCTAGACATGGAGTCTGTAGGTCAGAGTGTATGTGCTTCTAAAAAATATGCTTCTGCCAAACTTCCTTTCCAGGGTCACAGTCCCATTTACAGAACCCGAATGTTCTCACTAACGTTAAATCATGACTTCTGCTTTGCTTTGTTTTAGATTTCTTTTTAGTGTGTCAGTGTGTCTGCTATGTGTGTGCAGGTACTTAGGGAGGCCAGAAGAGGGCACCAGAGCCCGTGGAGTTGTGAGCCAAACGCAGAAAATACTTCACCTTGCTGAGCCAGCCCTCTTGCTCCTCATTTGCATTTTAATAGTTAAGTTAAAAGTAACATCCTCCTGTTGTTTTCATTTGAAATTTTTAAATAAAAGTTCAGTACAGTTTTCACATTATATTTTCTGATTATATTTCTCTTCTCGGAAATGCCATTTGTTTATTGTGTTTTCTCTCCTGACCTGTTCCCCATCGAGTTCTTTTTAACAAAGCAGTTTGCTCTAGTCTGTTGTTTGTATTTCAAAACGTTTCCCAGCATGTTCATTTCCTTTGTGGTGTGTTTGATCTACTGATATTTTAAAATTGCACATTGTTATTAATGTTAGCCTTGTTTTGCAGGTTTCATGTCTCCCTGGAAAAACTGAACTTTAGGATGATACACAAAGAATTAACTCATGTTTGTTGTGTTCCTGCACTTCCATGGTCTCTTCTTTCATTTGTCTGCACTTTTTCTCACTACCTATCGAGGTTGGTCTGGAGGGCACTGTGTAGCTCACTCTGATCTCAGGCTCACAGGCCTTCAGCCCCTGTCTCTGAGCTCTGGGAATATAGGTGTGTACTGCTACACCTGGCTCCCTGATCTCAGGCTCACAGACCCTCTGCATTAGTGCTGGGATCACAAGCCTGTGCCACTACACCTGGCTCACTTGAAATCTGTTTTGATGTACCTATTTAATCTGACATTGTGAATGGAAGCTTTTAAAAAACCTATCAGAAATGCTACTTTTATCAAGATTGTTTTGCTGAGTGATTTCTGATCTGTCCAAAGGAAGAACCAAAATAAGGGTGATATTAGACTCTGTGACACCTGCACAGACTCTGTGCTCATAGCATGAGTTGCAATTCCCATTTCTTTTTCTCTTCTTGCTAAGGGCAGAGGGGTATGACTTGATACAAAGAGTCATGGGGCAGAGTTAGTTAGGTTGCGACTCTTTTGGTTGCTAACTATGACTTGGGGCCCCATTCACTTCTTGGGATCTCATTTTGTTGATTTTTTGCTGAGCCAGTGGCTCAGTTTGATCTCAGGAGGTAGTTCAGGGAAACTGAGGCTTTTGTTTGTCTTAAATGAAATTTTCCAATATGTCTCATTAGGGAGACTGTCGTACTAAGTGGAATGTGCCCCTTCTCTGCTGACCTGATTCCCTGTTATTCATTTTCAGCTGTCTGAGAAGTACGGGCTGCCAGTAGAGAAAATCACAAAGCTTTATAAGAAGAGCAAAAAGGGGTAAGAAAGAAGCTAGGCTCAGCTAACTGCCATGTCTGCGAGGTGCATTTTTAAAATGGCTTTATTTTTTGTGATGTCTATGGCCCCTGATGCTAGTTAACGACCTTTAGTGATTGAAGCAGGGTGACCCACTGTGCCTCAGGATGTCGCCTGAGTTGCTTTCATTTGGTGACAGCGAGCCTTATAAGTGGGCTGGAGTGGTCTAGACAAGGGGGGGACACTGGGGAAAAGAAGGTCAAAGAACCACATGGAGCTCTTCACACTGGTTTCTGGGTGACATAGTAGGGACAAAAATTAATTGAGGTCAAAGAAAATTATTCCAAGGTAATCATTAATGAAATCTCAAATAGTCCTTGGACCTGCTTGCCCACACTGTTAAGAACAACCGGCCCTTCCTGGTTGGGTGGTCAGGTGGCTCTGGGTTCCCTGCTCAGGGCTTCATCTCTTTTCTCTCACTAATATATCAGCTTACTGATGAGAAAATGAAGCCCAGGGCCTGCTTGCACATTCTGCCCCAGGTCTCACGGTCAGTAGACAGCACAGACTCAAGGGAGGGTGTGGAAGGAGTGTGGGTGGTCTATGGCCTCGAGGTCCCTGAGCTTTGCTCACCTCTGTCCCTTTCTGTTTTCCTTTTTAAGATTTATTTTATTCATTTATTTATTTATTTTGTATGAATGTGAGTACACTGTCACTCTCCTCAAACACACCAGAAGAGGGCGTTAGATCCCATTACAGATGGTTGTGAGTCACCATGTGGTTGCTAGGAATTGAACTCAGGTCCTCTAGAAAAGTGGTCAATGCTCTTAACTGCTGAGCCATCTCTCCAGCCCCCCTCTGCCTCTTTCAAAGCCATGGAAGGCTTTCTCTGCCAGAGTAGGTGCCTTTAAACTCTTCTCTGGACCTTTTCATAAAGAAAATATGACCTGGGGTCCTCGGCTTTCTAAATCTCCTTTGGCTGACCAAGCATCAAACTTGAGCTCTTGTTGGGAACTCAATGAATGTGGGCCTCAGCTTTTCCAAGGTCAATGCAGTCTGCTGGAGGTTCTACTTTGAATGAGGCCTCAAGTCTTATGGGCTAGAGAGCCTCAGTGTAGGTAAACACACCACCGATACCACTGACTTTCAGCCTTCAGCCTGAGTCCTATGTACAAGGCTCTTATCCCAACAACGACCCACTAAGCATGGGTGGTCCTTATTTTTGTAAAAGAATAATCTGAAGCTATGGTATCTCCCCTGCTGACATCACTCTAAAATGACTCTGTGAGTTGTTCTCAAATGCAAATCTCCAACTAGTGAGAACGAGGCAGGCTCAGGCATGTCGTGCTCCTCCACAGAACTCTGGTTCACATCTCTGCACCCATATGGTCCCAGATGATTAAATGTCAGAACTCTGACGGTAGCATGCACAGGTACAGTACACATATATACTTTCAAGCAAAACACTCATATATAAAACAAAAATAAAATTAAATTAAAAAAAAATCAGAGATAGACTCTGGAAATTGGTTTTCTTGAAAAAAAAAAACTGCCATGGAGTAGGCAGCCACAGAGTGGGGGAGTAGCGTAGGGGTGAGGCAAAGCCAGCTTCGGACCGGCTAGCTGGTCACTGGCTGGGGGAACTGGGGGAATCCTTGACGTTGCTGAGTTGTTTCTTACGTGGAAAGTGCTGATAATAAAGCTTGCCTTTAAAATTGCTATGGAGCCCGAGTGTACTGTCTTTTACTGTACACACATGTTCAGCCAAGGGCAGCTGAAGTTCATAGGAATCTAAGTGTGTTTGGATCTCTGCTAACTTCTTTGAGCCTCCATTGACTAATGTGTAAAGCCATAAGGGTTGGACCAGATGATCTTGAAGCCCTGTGTAATAAGAATCCCTGAGGGTAGTTCAGGGAAACTGAGCTTTGCTTTCTTTAACTTGTTTTGAGGAGGAAGAAACTAGAAGATTAAGGGAACGTGTATCCTATAAGGCTGCTCTTGCACTGAGCTCTCTGTTCACTGGCTTTGTTTCTTACCCCACCCCATCTCACCCCACCTGTGGCAGCATCCTGGTCAACATGGATGACAACATCATTGAGCACTATTCAAATGAGGACACCTTCATTCTCAACATGGAGAGCATGGTGGAAGGCTTCAAGATCACGCTGATGGAGATCTGAGCCCTGGGAGTCCCCTTGATAGGAGCTTTTGGTGCACCCCTTCCTGGGAGAGATGGGATCTCTGCCGGCCCAGAACCTGGAGACCCTTCTCAACCACCTCACAAGACTGTTACAAGACTTGCTGGGAAGGGGGCGGGGCCCAAGGCCCGGTAACAGACTTCCTTAGACTCTTCACTTGCTATCTACGGAGCTGAAGCCTGAGCCCCTCAACAAATTTCTTTGAGCCTGGTAGGCCCTTATTTATTGCCCATTTCTCCCCCAAGAGCCCTCCAGGACTCTGAAAGTTACTGATCGCTCCATGTGAGGCCTCCAGAGCTCCCCCTTCAAGGGAAACAGCAAGCCAACTCATCTCAAGCCTAGGGATCTGGTGCGTCCTTTTCCCCACTCTCCATATTGCTCACGTGGGTGGACCAGATGAGCTGCTTCTTGGTGCAGTCTTCATGGATGGGGTAAGAAGGACACAAGTTTACTGGCCCCAACCCTTCAGATTGCTCTGAGGAAGGTCATTTTGCTAAATACCTCCAGGGGACTCTGAGCAAATAGCCACTGGGCCTGGTACAGGAAGACAATGCGCTACCATGTCAGTAATAAGGAACATAAGAGTATGCCTGACGACCATGTACATAAGTTGTACATAATATTGCAATAATATATTTTACCTATGGTTTATGGGCATGTTTACTGCCATTGGCCTGGAGGAGACATACCTGGAGATTAAGAGTGTTCTGCTCCATCCAGAAGGAGGTTAGGAAAGTGGCATTTGGGATGTCATGTGACGGTGGTGAATGGCAGGACAGACTCTCCATTAAACCATGCCTGAGGACGTGTTTCCCCAGAGCCCTCTCTCCTCAAACGTGACTCTCCCTGGAGGCCATCACATTTTATCTCATGGTGGTATGTTGTCTAAGCTTGTCCTTTGAGCTGTCTTGGAAAGGCCATACTGTCAGTGCCTTCTCTAGCTTTGGTATGGGGCATCTCTTGAGCCTTGTGCAAAGTCTCTGCAGAGATTTGCACTGGGGCCCTGTTGCTGGGGACCTGCTGCAGAACTGCTTGGCCAACATGGGGCTCCAGGACACTGTAGTGCCTCGTAGTTTACAAGCATGTCCTTCATCTCAAGTGGCCCCTTTAAAAATCCAACTGCAGCTTTGTGAATTGAGCCAGTGGCTCTGCTGGGCTGTGAACAGCAGACAATGCTTCTCCTTGCTTCTGACGGGAAGAGGTGAGGCTATCCACCCTGGCTGTGGAAAGCGTGGGAGCCCTTGCACTTCTGAAACCAATTCTGGGAGGTGTGCTGGAGAGCTAAGGCTGTTTCATCTTCTCCTCGCCTGTGGAAAGCAAAGAGAAAATGGCTTGCCTGAACAGTCATGAAAGCAGGCCCCATCGTGGGCCTCTGCTCTCTTTGAGAGAACAGGTCAGTAGCTCTGTTAGGGTTAAGGGTTGGGATGGGCACCCGTGAGCCGAGCACTAGTTTGAATAACCAGGCACATCCCACCCAAAGGCCTGGATAATGGAACAGCTTCTATGGGAAGGTTTAAATTTGTCTGTGAAGCACTTTGACGTCTTACCTGGAGGCTCTGCTCTCCAGCCTCTGCCTTCTTGCTGTACCTGCCCCCAAAGCCCAGAGCAGCTGAGGCTCATTCCAGACCAGCTATTGCTCTTCAAAGCTGCAGAGAAATCGAATGGGATGGAGAGTAGGTGCCGTAACCAAGAGGATCCCAAAGGATAGCAGGGGGCACCTTTCTGAGAGCCTACCAGACTCCTTAGCCTTCTTCTTCGTGTTGCCAAAGGTCTACTCCTGGGCTCTGCTATATTCCAGCCCTGCACTCCAAATGCCACTCCTTGAAATTAGCAGCCTGGGGATCCTCCAGGGTACTAGTGGGTCTCTGATATAAAATGGACAAACTCAGTGTTGGAAATATATGCTCTACGCATTTCCTGTGCTATAGCACTTGGGGGTTAGCTGCAAACATGATTGGCAGACCTTAAAGGTGGGCTCGGGATTCCAGAGCAGGGAGCCAGATATGTAGCAACCTGGTAGGCTACCAGCTCTTCTTTCTAGTCTCTCAGAAAGCTGCTGGTCTGCTCTGGGGCAGAAGACAGGCCAGAGCCAGCTTTCCGTTTGTCCTGAGTCCCTACAATCCATGAGATAGCCATTGCCAGAACAAGGGGTAGGAAGCCACAAAGGAGCAGTATAGTGTCAAGCCCAGGAGTGTCTGCTGGTGGATTTCCATGCATCTCATCCCCTGCTGTGTTGGCTGATTTTTGCTGAGCATCATTTGCTGAACAAAAACACTCCAGAAAGATAGAAAAGCCTGCCTTGTCCTGAACTAATCTCACCCAGAGAACTTTTTTCTTTTTTCTTTTTTTGGTAATCCATAAAAGATAGGGGACACATGAAGCAGGTATTTTGTTCTATGTCCCCATACCATTGAAACTTCCTTGGTGTTTAGAAATTGGAACCAATAGAAAAATACACAGTGGGCTGCCATCTTGAAGTTGGTTTCTGAAAGACTAAGGCGCGTCCCAACACAGAGACCTGGAAAGTTTGAAATGAATTAAGACATTTGTTTTCCTTCCTATTTTAATAGAAAATGCAACAGGAAAAGAGGGTTTGTGCCAAATTCTAAGAATGGCCCTTTCTGAAAGACAGGGAGACTCGTGTGTCCAATCTGCTCCCACATAAAAATGAGTAAATGTAACTTAATAGTTTTGTAAATGGGAGAGGGGGGAATCTATAAACTATAAATATGTTATTTTATTTTTTGTACATTTTTAAGAAGAAAAAATAAATATCCATACATGAGTCAAACAGTTCTCTCTGTGCTTTCTGTGTGGTGACAGCTGGTGTTCTTTGCCTTCGAGGAAGAGTCTCTGTAGATGGGGTCTGGGCTGCTCCTGACCCTTCAGACCCTGCTTACACTGGAACATAGACTTGCTCTTCCAACACCACCCCTCCCCCCAGCTTATACCAGGCTTACATGGGAAGAGGGCCAAAGGTTAGCAAGAAGCCTCCAGTGTGGTTCTGGAAGGCTCTCAGCACAGTTGCTCTTGACTGGTCCCTCCAGTGGGTTCTGTCCATTCTTCCTAGCACTGTTGGATTCTTTCTGCTTCGTTGGATGTGTTGCCAACATCTACAGAGATCCTGAAGCCTCATCCCTCCATTCCATCTCCACACGTTACGAACCCTTAAACTCCTATCTCAGAGTATGGAGGCTCTCGTGGCGTTCCCATGGTAACCACCACACTGCTCTAGCTGCGGCCTTCAATGGTCTCCCAACAGAGTCCATTCCAGCAACTAGCATGGCCACTCTTCACTGCACCCTTCCCTGCGCCCAGGCACAGCACTAGAATCTTGCCTCATAAAAGCCTTGCCTGGCTGACTTCAAGCCCAGTGGGATCCCTGCTCTCTGTACGCACATCTAGGGTAAGGAAGAATAGGCCTTGGGTGGAGTCTTTATTGTGGAAACTTCTGGAAAGATCATGGGATTAGAAATGGGCTATGAGCTTTTTTTTTTAAATCACTGTGGAGGCCTCCCCTCTGCCTTCCTCAGTCTGTTCTTCACCTGCCTGAATGGGTTGTTTGGGGGATATGAGGGGTCACTACACACTCCCTTTTGCTTGTGGCATTAGTGTGAACTGGGGCGTTCCTTGGTACCACATTCCATGTGTTCTCAAAGGTTCTCAGCTCGGTGTTTCTCCAGGCTCCTCTAAATGAGTGCATGGTTAGTACTGGGAAGTCAGGAATTAGAGGAAAGATATTGGGGCTCTGATGAGCCAAGAGCAGAAGAGAAGAAAGATATGAAAAGACTGCAGGTGAGCATCACCCCTGTGCTCACTGGGCATCAGATATCCATCACATACCACTTGGAAAAAAATATCTCTGATTTGCCATTGGTAAGAGCTAAAATATTTACAATGGTGTTCAAGGTGGGACAGAAGTTTACAACTGATATTGAGTCAAATATTCCCCTCTGAGTGGAGGTCGCGGACAGTGCCTCTCTAGCGCACACATACGCTTCCAAGCCTACCACGTTTACACTGACTCAGGCACCACTGAACACTCAGCATGAGCCTACCCATGTGGTGAGATTCTGCTGGACTGGGCCGAGTGGCCATTTGCCTGTCTTCTGGGGATGGTGTGTACTGCTGAGGATTTTTATTAGCATATACTAATTCATTAAGATCTTTGCATACATGTATAATTTGGTCTGAGGATTTTTATTAGCATATACTAATTCATTAAAATCTTTGCATACATGTATAATTTGGTCTTGTTCATTCCTGATTACCCTGTCTTGACCCCCTTCCTGCTGATCCCCTTCACTCTCCCTAACCAGTCAACTTCATTCATATGTCTCCCATGAGAGAGAGAGAGAGAGAGGGATTCAGTGGAGTTTAGAGTCACTTATGTGAGCATGGGAGAGTTATTTAGAGGAGCATAGCCACCTTAATCCCACTGTTACACCACAGAAGGAAATGTCTTCCCTGGGAGGGGTGGAGCTGTGAATCTCTCTCATCCCCAGCTCCACTCCCACTCCTGTCCATGACAGAATGTCCATGGGCTCACTCTTGTGCATAATGGTGAATATTTAACTACAGGTTGGGGTTGGCAAGTCCAGGTGCATTGCACTTTAAAGTGTTTTCACCATTTCTCCCAGAGAAAGACTTCGAGAAATAGCAGCTATTCCCTGGAAAATCCATGAAGTTAACAAATGGCCAGCCTGGTGCTCCCATGACCTGGTGCTCCCATGGCCTGGTGCTCCCATGGCCTGGTGCTCCGAGCTGCCCAGTAGTTAGCTCCTGACTGTCACTCTGCATCTTAGAGATGTCTGGTAGGAAAGTCCCAGGCAACAGGCACATTTAACTTAGAAATGTGGGGTAATGGCTGGGTTGTAGGTGTACAGGCTCCTTAGGGGCTCCAGCCACCTTCCCACCATCTCCATTATGGATGACTTGATGTGTTTTAGACATTACTTGTACAGAGAGACTACTGTGAACAGTAGGAAAGCCTCCTCCACATCTCCACCTCAAAGGTCTAGTTGGCCTATGAGGGGCCTATTGTAGCTCCTAGTCGAGGGAGCAAGATAGTATCATTTCAAACCGCAGTAGCCTTTGGGGTTGCAGTCAAGGCCAGTGATAGCTGCGGGATGTGAACAGTTCTATGCAGATGCTTTACACTGAGTCATCTCTTTCACTAAATCTCTAAGAGAGTGGGAAGGAAGAGGATTACATTGCTTTTTGTTTGGTTTGTTTTGCTTTGTTTCTTTGCATTGCCGTGGCTGTTCTAGAACTAGCTCTGTAAATCAGGCTGGCCCTGAACTCTATGGAGATCTGCCTGCCTCTGCTTCCCTAGTACTGGGATTAAAGGCATGTACCACCAACACCCAACTATATTGCTTTCTTTGGGCTTCCCCAGATCCTACTGAGAAGCAGTTTTCCTGAGTTTTTGCTTTCGTGCTTCATGTTTGGGGAAGGAGAGGAAATGGGATGGAGTGAAGGCCAAGCTGGGAGAAAGTAGGGAAGACATACATGGACCAAAGATACTTGAAAACTCTTCCACCCCCAACCTGGATCCTCCCCAAGACACAGTCAGATGGGGGCAATTTAGTAAGGAAAGTCTCATGTTCCAGACCATGGTATTAAATAATAAACATGCTTTAATGCCAGGCAAGAGCTACAAATCAACTGATAACGGGACCACACCACATAGTATGACATATATATTATTAAATTCATCTGTAGAAAGGCCCCTGGGGAGTATTGCTGGGGCAGGACAGTGCCCACAGCATCCATCCCTTCTCCATCCTAAGCGAGGTATGAACAGTCAAGCATTCTGAAACATCCTTCAAGTCATAAGCCATTTAGTCCAGTCCCATGGACAGCACAAGCTGCCTTTACTTGGAACAAAACAGGCTCCACTTTCTCCAGAGATCTCTGAACACAGCAAAAACAATGCCTAGTCACAGGAATGACAGATGTCTTCAGGCCCTTGGCCCTCTTGATTCTGTGAAGTCCCTTGGTCCAACATTGCATGCATAAAATTACATATATCCAATGCCTTCCTGGGACGAGGTGGGGAGGAGGAGGAAGAAGACATACAGAGAGGTCTGTCAGGTCTGTGGGTAACCAGTTCTAGAACTCTTCGTGCCTTCTGGGGACCACAGGGTTCATAACCTTTGCATCTGGCTCTTTCATTTCCAAATAGCTGAAGACCACTGCTAGTTCCCACCCCAACTCTAAATTCTAGGAAACACAGGATCTGGCTCAACCTGAGGCAGAGCCCTAGTAGATTCACCAGCGTGTTGGCTCCCTTCACCAGCTTATGTTCAACCCCTTGAGTTAATTCTTCTTTGCAAAAAACAGACTTTACCATTTGGTCCACAGGAGTTGGCAAGCCTTCGTACAAAATGTAAGGAAATGACACCAGGAAAAATTAAGATTACAAAATCTAGGTCTTAAAATTTCAACCCACTAAGTGATTCATTTTAACCTTTCAAGTTTAAACTTCTGCCAGTTCCGAGTGTCACTGTGGGGGACCTGCAGGCTGGCAGTAACTTTTCCTTCTGGTTGTGTTTATCTTTTTGCAGTTCTTATTCTACAGGACATGGCTTGGCTGCTGCCAGACAGTGCCTTCCTGCCTCCTCTTAGGTAGGGTCTGCCACCAACATTCTTGAGTACTTAGACCTTCTGAGCCAAACTGTTTGTGAGGCTTTTGCTTACCTGTGGCCAGGAGTTTTTATTTACAGCCCTCATTTCAAAGTAGTGTGCATGAGGTGACCATTCCAGGCATCAGTTCACCTTTGCTGCATTCAAAGAACACAGTGAGGAAGAGTGCTGTTGGGATTCCCATGGCTGGCTTTGGACACTGCAGGTCCCCTTGCTGGCTCTTATAATGGGTGAGTTGCCTACCTGTCCCACACCTGACTATTTGAAGGGTACCTGGGGGCAGAAGAAATGAATGTTCTAGATGTGGCTCCCCACCAAGGATGTGGGTTAAACTGCTAGGAAGTCTCTGTTTTTCTGCAGAACATTCATCTGCTTAGACGAGCATCACACCTGCACTGGATGCCAGGGTGTGGCTAAGCCTTGGGCCTTGTCACTGTGGAGCTCCCAGTGCTGCTCTGGTGGACAAGATGCCTGGACAGCTGGCTTCCTCGTGTCCTCCAGCCACCTGGACTCCAGAAAGCCATTCGAAATCAAAGCTGGGCCTTTGTCACCATTCTTTCGTGATTTTATGGAGTATATAAAATATACTTGTTAACTGGTACATTTGTGCAAAGACAGCTATGACTTTAAAACAAGACATTGACATTCATTGTAGTTGGCTTCACAATAAGCTACTAAGACAGTCTTCTGTAGTAAGATTGTATTAGCGCTCACTAAACATGCATTTACAAGGCAAAACACTTAATTTGGTCTGCAACACCCAATGTTTTATATACAGCAGTCATTTTATAAATCACAAGTAGGCAGCAAGATGGGTCTAGTTTTTGAACATGTGTTTGATTTTTTGAAAAAGGAAACTCATATTAGCTCAACTCGTGTAAACCTGTGGAAGAAGAAAAAACAAAAAACAAAAAAACAAAAAAACAAAAAACAAAAAATCAAACAGCTGAGCCATCTTTTCCCATCTCTGTTAATTTACCTTGAAAAGTTCACAGCTTAGAAACTATAGCCTGCTGGGGCAGAAGAGAGTGGGTCTCTGGGGGGAATGTCCCAGCTCCCTTTAATAGCCTTGCCCCAAAGGTAACCTGTTCTTAGAAAATTTCACCTCATGTGTCCGCAGGAGCTCCGAGGACACATGTGACAACAGACCCAGGTTAGGAGTTTTGTATTTCAAACAAAGCCCCTCTAAGTTTGCAGAAGGATCTCTGGGCTAAATGTACTTCCCTTCTCTTGCCCCTCAAGTCTTGGGTTTTAAGATAGAGACATTAGAATCAAAGGAAAATTTAAAAAGTCATCCACCAGGGAACACCACGAAGTCTGTGCATGCTCTCCACAAGCACTGGGCATTCACGTCCACCATGAAAGAAGCAAAGGGCAAAAGTGTCACAGGAGGGCACATCTGACTGAAGAGGGGACAGTGTCACCATCAATATTGTTTGGCAAAAACAAAAAACAGAAACAAAGTAAGTTTAAAAGCTAATCAGGAGAGACACAAGCAGCTGTAGCGTCCTTGGGGGTGCAGGGCTCAGAACTGGCCGGCGCTACTGGGGTCGCACTGCAGGAGACGCACAATGGATGGGTCGCTTTTGGCCCCTCGGATGAATTCTTCCAGGGAGAGTTTTCCTAGGAAGTAAGAGGATCATGAGTCGCAGCCCATGGCCCTTTGCACTGCACTGGGAGCAGCAGAAGCCTATGGCTCCCCTCAGTAGAGTCTGGGAGACCATGGGGCAGGAACCCCACTTTTCTCTTAACCATGACACCCCCCACCTGGCTCAGTGCACAGGGCCATTTAACACCACTTCTAAGACAGGACCCCAGGCTTGGGGAGGGTACTGGTTCACTCTAGCCTGAATCTCTGCCCTAGTAGCCCTTCTGTCTCTACCTACCCTGGAGGGGCCATTCAGTATCTAAGGAGCGAGTAGCCCTGGCTCGTCTGAGTGTGCCAGGCTCTTGAAGAAGCAAGTCTCTGCCCACAGGCTCTTCATCCCCTCCATACAGGTGTGTCAGGTTCGCAGACAACCCTCTCCTTGGGTGAGTAGAGCAGAAGTGTAGGTTCTTTTAAACAACTTTTTGAAGATGGCAGCATCTTCATCCAAAGCCAGGAAATAAATGAGTGTGATCTAGACAGAAGGTGACTTACTGATCCCTCAACTCAGGTGGCTTGAGAAAGAAGCCAGAGATCTGTTCGCTCACTGTGCTTCTCTCTCTCTCTCTCTCTCTCTCTCTCTCTCTCTCTCTCTCTCTTTTCTTTCATTCCTTCCTTCCCTCCCTCTCACCCTCCCTCCCTTTCTCCTCCTCCTCCTCCTTAACTTTTTTTTGACATGGAGTCTCACTATGTAGCCCAAGCTTCCTTTTGACTCTAGATCTCTTACTTTGGCTTCCTCAGTTTCCTAGATACCTACTATCCCTCTGCTTAACTGTTTTCCAGTAAGGGTCCTCTGTCGCTGTCATTGTGGAGATACGGGTGAGGGGGGCTTTCCCCATTCCTGGTACTTCCACAATGACCCATTAAAGTGACCCATACACTGATACATTGGAACTAGAACTGCCGGACACCTTTACCTAGCTCTACCCTCTTTCCTTTCCTGGAGACTCCAGACTGTCAGGCTCCGAGAGGCCTATACACTTCTGTATCTCCTTAGCTGCTTTTCGGAGCCACCTCCACTGGCATTGCAGGATGAGAATGTGAGCATAGGAGCAGACGCTCCATTTGAACACTTCAAAGTCTCAGGTGCAGGGGCAGGCGCAGGCACCGGAAACCACAAGCTGTAGAGTGCTTGGTGCTCAACATGTACTCTCTGCCTCTTGCATAGACTCCTATGTTGACTTGCCTTATGTAGGGGCAGAGTTTTCATGGCACATACCAGCAGTGAAGTACAACGACCATTAACTAACAAGACTGATGGTAGCAGACTTTACATGAAGCCAGCTCTGCTTCTGGTGAGAAGGGATGGGGGCCTCAGATCTGAGGCCCTGAAGCCAAGCCCTGAGCCAAAGCAGTGAGTCTCTTGGGTGTTCAACAGTCCACCCCCCCTTCCCTCACTGCTTCCATCCCCATTATTTCCTTTATTTAAACAAATCTTTCTTTAGCAAAGCCCAGGGCAATGGTAGTCAGCTGTCTATTGGGAATGGGAACCTGGCCAGGGCCGTTCGATCCTGTAGAAACATTCCCAGTGGAGAGGCCCTGCCCTTGCCTGTGAGCCACACATCTGAAGGTGTCTTGTCTCCCATCCTTTAGTCCTCCTCTAAGGATGAAGTTGGGTCTTAAAGCCATAACTTTCCCAGACTATCAAAACCAGAGCTTCAACATCAGCAAGTCCATTAACTGTTAAAACAATCCCGTGTTTGTTTAAACTTTGCAAAACAAACTGCTGTGAATCAAGCCTCCTGAGGGGAAACAGGACGTCAGAGGATGCCATGCAAGTTTATAGAGGAAACACAGCCAACAGATTGGCTTGTACCACACAAACCAAGATTCTCAGGGAACTGGCACCCCACATGTGCATGCAGAAAGAGGCTTGCTCTATACGGAGTCTTCTATGATGCACATCACAAGGGACCTGGTCCATTTGTACACTACCAACTAGAATTGCTAAACATCAAGAGTGAAGATCTGGGGCCAGTGAGATGGCTCAGAGGGTAAAAGTATGTGCTGCCTGAACCCAACCAGCTGAATCTGATCCCTGCAACCTATGTGAATGTGAAGGGGAAATAAACTCTATAAAGTTGTCTTCTGGCTTCCATGTATGCACCATGGTCATACAGGTCATGTAATGATACATGCAACAGCACACACAGTAATAAGAAAGATCTGTGTTTTAAAAATGAGTTGGCTGGAGAGATGGCTCAGTGGTCAAGAGCACTTATTCCTCTTGCGGAGGACCATGTTTGATTCTCAGCACCCATGTTGGGTAGATCACACCCTCCCGTAGCTTCAGTTCCAGGGAACTGACACCCTCTTGTGACCTCTGTGGGTGCCTACATGTGGTGCGCATAAACTCACACAGGTATGTATATACATACCCATAAATAATAAATGTGTGTTTGTTCAAAGAGCTGTGAAGCCTTGGGCAACATGGGTCAGCCTTGACTGAGTGCTGAAAACTCAGGTACTATTTCTGGATAGGATTTCAAGATTTGGCAAGAAAAATAAGGATGCTAAATTAACTTTGAATTTCGGCTGAATAACAAGTAACTCCTTAGCATAAATATGTCCCAAATATTGCATGCAGACATAGTTGTGCCAAAAGGAAGTCATTATTTCTCTATTGCTTGGGCCTCCTGTATCCTAATTGGCAGCCTGACATGCAGAAATCATATCTATTTATTTACTTATTTTACAGATAAGATTTCCTTATGTAGCCCAGGCTGCCCTCAAACTTGTCACCTGAGTCACTATACCAGACTTGTCTATTTTGTTTGAAATCCAACTTTCCTTCCCATTTTGGCTTGTGCATCTGCTAGTTGCATTTCGTTTCAGGGCCACACCCTCTATCCAGTAGGAACTTGCTGACCACTCCAACCCTCTCTCTACTCCCCAATACTTGAGAGTTTCGCTTGGACTCAGCATCTTAGAGCATGCTCATAAGACCTCTCAGGCAGGTTGGGATAAAAGCTGTTGGGGTTTGTAAGAAGCATTGAGCCTTTTGATATACTTTGGTTCAAGCCCAACCATACACTGGATCCAGCCTTCTAGGAAAGGCCTATCCTGACTCAGTGGCTTCTCGGGTCCTTTTGTTTCTGCTTCAGAGGAGCCATGCTATTCTGACGAAGGAGTAGAGGATAACCTGGGAGAAGGATAGAAGGGCCTAGAAAATAAGACTTTTCCCTAAGACCGGGACCAGCTCCAGGGTCTATGTGCTTCTGCTCCTTATGCCAAGGTGGCTCTCACGGATCACCTGTGGCTGATGTCCAGTCCTCTAGTAGAACTGCCTGGACTCCACCAGCAGCCTGGCCCAAGCAGAGCCCCTCATCCTCCTACCATCTCTATTGGTGTCCATCTGGCGGAAGATCTTTTCTGTCCTTTTCTCTGGGGTTGATTCATCTTCAGGCATTTTCATGACAGAGGAAACCATTTTGTAGATCGCCTAGGGACAGAAGTGACAGGGTGGTGATATGGAAACACAGTTCATCCCAACAATAGCTCTATCAAATGCTAGAGTAGAGGGAAGGTAACTATGCTCTGCTGGAGCTGAGCCTGGGCCTATCTCTGGGCTTTTTTTTTTTTTTTTACAGGACAGGATGTGGTAGTGGTAGAGGTTATTTTTGTTACAACATACTGTACATTATGCTTCAACTCTTTTATAAGATATTGGACCTATATAGAGCAGTTAAAAAGTAAAAAGTTTAGTTCTAGTTCTTTAAAAGCTGCTATTACAAACTATTTAGGATAATTAAGTGATGCAAGCTAATAGTTAGCCAATCAGGGGTTAGGGTTAGGGTTAGGGTTACGGTCTTGTTAGATATTAGTATTATTACAAAAATAAGTTTCTGAAGTTGAACAGATAGTAAATAGCTAGAAACAAGCAGCATTTGCCTATTCAGATATACCATAGATACATAGATGGTCTTCAAAAACCTCAGAGACCTACAGAATTTGGCATTTAAAGATGTTTTATTCATTTAAGGCTTTTTGTGGGACAATGAGATGTGTCAGTTCCTGGCAGCGCCCCCATTTGACTTTGAAGAAGATGAGACTCAAAGAATCTCCTTATGGAGTTTGCTTCCAATATGGCAAACTGCCAAAAAAAAAAAATCTCCCATTGCTTCAACTGAACACAGAATGCTGTCTAAACTGGACAAATGAAACCCAGGGAAGTCAGCTTCTGAGCTTTGGAAAGACAAGGTAATCAGTCCTTCATAATTCCTGCTTCACAAAAAGGTCTGTCAGATATTTTGGGCCAGAAGGCTGAAAATAGATACTCCAACATTATAGAGAAATGGGGGGGGGGGGGGAGACTGTTGAGGCAGCCAACGTTCTCTGTCATTTCTGAAGTTTTAGAAGCTGCTTGCCTGCACTTCTTGCATACTTAGGTAATATTTATTCCTTCTCAAGTCTATGATGGGGTTGAAGACTAGATAGTTATAGTCTCACATAAATTTAAGTTGTTTAAGACTTAGATAAATGTTTTACGGTCTATGCAAGTTATGATAAGAATGATTTAGATACAAAATTCTGAACTCACCAAGGTAGGATAGATAATAGAATACTTTCTACAAAGTTGCCAAATACATCTGGACTTGATTTTATGGATGTAATTCTTACCTGATAGTTTTCATTATTGTTTCATAAGTATTATTGTATACAGTTTATTATAATAAGATGAAGATCCTTTTATTGGATTACAAGAGGGAATTGTAGAGAAAACCTCTTGTGTACCGAATGGATGCAGCACTGTCAATAAAATGCTGATTGGCCTATAAGCTTAGGCAGGAAATGGAACACCCAGTAAGGAGATGGAATTGTGGGACAGAGCCAGAGAGGAAGAAGCTTGGGAACATGGAGGAGGGCAGATATGGGAGCTGAGCAGAGGTAACTAGCTACCTGGTAGAAAACAGATTAGAATAAATGGAATATTAAGTTATGACCTATTGGAGAACCAAAGCTTATGGCCAAGGTGTTTGTCGATATATTTTGAGTGTCAGAGTTGTTATTTCAGGAGCCTGGCACTGGGAAGAATATATACAGAGCTCTTGCTGAACTCCAGGGCTACTCCATAGCAAGTCACTGTAGGAGGACAGTCAAGGCCCTGTTAAAGGTGATGGCTGTCAGCCACATCCAGCTTTTTTGAAACATGCTCACCAAAGTGTTCCTGCAGCCAAGCATGTAGTTATAATTAGTCCTGGAACCTGTTGACTGTTCTCTCAAACCTCCATCTGTGTCACTACCAATGCTATGGGTTTAGCACCATAGGCTAAGCTGTTGGCCACAAAGGTAATCCTCTTTTTTAAAGTGGGAAAACAGAGGCCCTGAGAGTGCCAAGATATCCTACTAATTCCAGACCAAGGCAAGGTGGGACAGGTGGCAACACACACACACACGCACACACACACACACACACACACACACACACACACACGCACATGCACGCACACACTGGACTAAGAGCATCTTTATGTTTCATGCGTTCATAAGCTCAGGAATGTCAGAACAGCAATAACAGCACAGTATCTGGACCTCAGCAGTTCACCCCAGTCTCTTTCCAGGGTAAGGATCTGTCTATCTCAGGACTTATAGAGGTGTCAATTGAGGAGTATTTATAGACAAATGAGAGAATTATTTTTGTCAGAAGACTTCAGCAAACCATAATTGTCTTTCCTCAATCTCTTTTGGACTCAGCTGGTTCTCTGCTGAATCTGTTTTGTCTTTGGAAGGTTCCTTCCTGGCTTGTGTTCGTGACTGGCCCAGGAGTGTCTTGTAATCAGATGTTCTCCTGAGACTTCTGGCAGGTTCCCACAGTTGGCTCAACACATACACATTTGATTTTCCTGGATCTGTGGCTTCATTCACCCTTTTCTCATCTGAGTGTTCAGCTGCCCACCCCATGCCCTACTTGTGTACTAAGGATAGGTGGAAATGTGACCCTCCCACAGGAAACTGCCTATGCCCTTCCTCTGTCATCTCAATGTGTGATCTCCCTTCCTCTGCACAAACAAATTGATCCTTTGCAACCTCTTCAGAATCACTTCCTTCTACTTACCTCAACCTATAGTTGGCCAGGATACCCTCCTTCTGTGAGTGGAAGCCATGCCTGGCTACTCATCAGGCCACTGGCAACCACAAGGTGTTGTAAAGCATCAGGTTAGAGAATTTGTTCCAGAGTGACCGTCCCCACAGCAGTTGTCCTCTCTTGGATTATTTCCCCGTTTTCATCTACTCTGCCCCTCTGTATGAAGTTCCCTCTCATAAAACCTCACAGGTTTTATTCCTTCTCTCTTCCTCTGTAAATGTATATCTAGACAAAATTTAACATTCGTGTAAAACCCCTAAAAGTTCTGGATCTGCCAACAGCTGTAGCCTCTCCTCTTTGACACAAGCAAATGTTCTGTGGGGATGTATCACCCACTACAGACAAATATAAGGACTTGAGATTTGGAAGCTCATCCACAGACACACACACCCTTGTCATCTAAGCCCTTCCTCTCAGATTATTCTCTCTCCAGTTCTCAGCTCACTTGTTCACCAGACATTTTCTATGTGAGTTGGGTGTACCAGGAACTGTGACTGCCCCTGCCTTTGTCCTCAGGGGCCTCACCATGAAGCAGGCAGATGCTACCGGAATAAAGGGAAGGATGAGCCCAAGAGCCCTGTGGGAGATGCACAGGAGGCTGTGTGATACAGTGAGAAGAAGTTGTGGAACTCGGCCTTGTAAGCAGAGTTAGTTAGGGCAGGCCTCCCCCAGGGCTGACTATAGAGCAGAATATGGGGGGAAAGCCCTGGCCTTAAAAAGAAAAGCAGTTGGAAGGCTCATCCTCACTCGCCTCACCTACCCTTTAGAAAGGAACTTGAGTAACACCACACTGCTCCCTGAAAGTGTCCCACCTTCCATGTCCACCGTTCGGACGGGTACAGGTACCCCAACAATGCCTTATAGCTGTTATGAAGCCCCCCCCCCCCCACTCTTCTCAGTGACCCCTTAGAAGCCTATTGATCCTTTAAGGACTCTGGGCCTGGAAAGCTGTGCCTAAATGAAATCCCCCTTCTTGGAGCTTTGAAGGCAGTCACCAGTAACAATATGGACCTCAGTCCATTAACACTTCTGTTTGAGCTGAGGCTCAAAAGATGAGGCAAACACAGAGGAATGATGGGAGAGCAGCCCTGCACCCAGGCTGTTAGGATAAAGGAGTAGAAATGGTTCAGAGAAATGGGGCCAACCTAGAAGCAGTTGCCTCTCCACACCACCAGGCCCACAAGAACAGAAACGCAGAAGACTCCCAAGACTACATAACCAGCAGCTGCAAACTGGGCGCACGGATGTGTGGACTCAGGAAGGTGAGGTTTCTTTTAACAGGCTGCCTTTCCAGATGGCTTTGTTACAGCAATTAGATTAGATCAGATTTGTTCTTTGCATCAATTAGCCAATAGGATTAGTGGACTGTTCCCCAAACCAAGTTTCTGATGTGGTTGGCGCCAGGGAAGTGCACATCTGTGACAGTCCGGTCTGAGTGGTGCCTGTCTCACAAGCCCACCCTTGAGGAATGATGTCGTTCTTCCCTTCCCCAGAGCAGGAACAACAAAAACTGACACCGCTGAGCTTCATTCTAGGGCGCTAGAGCCCAGAGAGACAAGACACAGCCCTAGGCCGTCTCTAGGGCAAACCATGTCTTTTATTAGCACCATTTCTCCCAAACTTAATGGGATTGAACCGTGGAGGAAACAAGCTACTTCTGCATCTTAATTTTTAGCAGAGTCAAGATCTTCCAATAGGGTCTGGCAGAGGTGGCCTGTTTTTAATTAAGCTAGAAGGGTCCTGTTCTTGTCCCTGGATAAGTGTGGAGCACTTAGAAGCCCAGCTGGGGCTGTTCCCTGCTAGGCTCAGGGCAGTTCCTCACTGTGGCTAGATGGCTCCTTCTTTGTGGTCCTTTCTCCCCATCTCTCTTCCTTTCCTCCTCCCTCCCTCTATTTTGAAGGAGCAACCTCTTAGGAGACTTATAGGAAAGAATCACATCTGATTGACGGGGTTGTGGCAGACTGGGGGCAGGCACAATTTTAAGCCAAGTCATTTTCTCTGAAGAAACCAAAGTGACTTTTTCCACCAGAAAATTTAGGATCTTCCAACAGAGATCTCTCCGAGAGCAGAGTAAGGTCAACAAAACTGAGCAGAGCTCTCTGTTCATGGATTATAGATAAGAAACAGTACCCTGCTTAGAAAGATTTATATACCAGGAAAAGAGACAATGAAAATCTTTTTTGGAGATATTTTAAAATTACAATCAGTATATACATGTCTAGAATGATATAAATCATCTCTCATGTTCAGTTGGAAAGGTAAAATAAATCATGTCCTTCACAGTGTTCTGTCACTGACAGGAGAGCTGTACTCACATACCCCATTTTATTTTATTATTTAAAAAGTTTTTATTTATAAGCGTTTGCCTAGTGACCATGGAGGCCAGAAGAGGTCATCAGATCCCTTGGAACTAGAGTTACAGAATCCTGTGAGTTGCCATGTGGGGACTCACCTCTATCCTCTGGAAAAGCAGCCAGGACTCTTAACCAATCAGCCATTTCTTCAGCCCCTCTTCCTTTCCAAGTAAGACATCTCATTCATATACTATGTTTCATGAAGGTTTTTACTTAAGAAAAAATAACCTGTAAGTTTTCCTGCTAAAAGTAGGGTCTGAAATCCACTTTGCATATTTTTCTCTTTATGAGCCAGAAATCCTTGGAGATCATAAGCCCAGATTCATACACTGATTCCTGCTTCCTACACAGCAGCTTACTATTAAAAGAGCCCAGCATAATATCTTTTTATCATTTTAAGGGTGATGGACATGATCTATAGAAGAAAGTGCGTGGAAATTAAAGCTATATCACAGGCTAAACAAACACTATGGATAGTGTGCTCTCCCTAAACCTCTTTTCTTGTTCTTCTTCTCCTCCTCTCTTTCTTCCTCCTCCTCCTCCTCCTCCTCTTTCTTCTTTCTTCTTTCTTCTTCTTTGTCTTCTTTTTCCTCCTCCTTCTCCTCTTCCTCCTCCTCCTTCCTCCTCCTCCTTCAAGATAGGGTTTCTCTGTGTATCTCTGGCTGTCCTGGGACTCTCTATATAAACCAGGCTGGCTTCAAACCCAGAGATCTGACCACCTCTTCCTCCCAAGTGCTGACATTAAAGGTGTGAAGCACTACCACCTGGCCCTTAAAGTTCTTTTAAAGAAATGTGTCTTTCAGGGCTGGAGAGATGGCTCAGTGGTTAAGAGCACTGACTGCTCTTCCAGAGGTCCTGAGTTCAATTCCTAGCAACCACATGGTGGCTCATAACCATCTGTAATGAAATCTGATGCCCTCTCCTGGTGTGTCTGAGGAATAAAAAAGGAAGAAGAAATGTGTCTTTCAAGATGCCCTAAGACCAGCTATCACTCAAACAGGGTGGAGAACACTGCTTGAAACAGCACAGTGCACGTGTTAAAAGGCCCCAAGAATTCCTTCATTGAAGATACCTATGGAGGCATGTTGAATCTAGCATTTCCCAAACTGGTTTGACCAATTTTTCTGTTACAAAGCATTGATAAAATTAGCACCCCAAGAAAACTCTCTCCTAGTAGACTAAGCTTGATGCTAGCTGCCTCTCCTGGTGTCTTCTGTTCTTTTTCCTCTTCTTGGCAGAGCTGATTATCCACAACCCATGATGCTTCATGAGATTTCTCTTCCCGGTGTTGTTTGTATTGCATCAATACAGGGTATTTATTTGTCTGTGTATATTTTGGAGTGTAGCACTAGCTTCCATTGGTGAATGTGTGCTAGTTTTATGGTAAGCACAGAGACTGAATGACATCTTTTACATTTAGAAGGGGAAAGTATAGTCCAGGTCAAGAAACTCACAGTACAGAGGCAGAGGGACAGGTAGTCAGATTGAATGTGAAAATGGGAACTGACAATGCTGCTTCCAACCAAGATGTTTAGGCACAAGATTAACCTCCCATCTAAAGCCCTCAACAACAAAACCCCAAACGCAACACCTGTCACATGAAGGGCACGGGTTAAACCCAACAGGTCACAAAATGAAAAAAAAAAAAAGCTATGAACACGAAAACAACTGGGGGTGGGGTTGAGGTTGGGGAGGAGATAAGAGAGCTCGAGGCTTGAGAGTAATCAGAATGGATTAGAAGCATGCATGAAATGGTTGAAGAATAATTTAATTTTAAAAAGACAATATACATAGAACCACGGCATATAAGATCCTGTAAATTAAGCAGCTAAGGACAGTGATTCCCGAGTGTGTAGTGCTGTGACACCTATGTAAGGGACTGACATGGAGCGAGCTTGGTAGGCTCCCAGATGACAGAATTCAAAGGCTGGACAGACCAGTGCTTAGTGCTTAGTGTTCAAAGGCAGATTAGAACAAAGGAGAGAGCAATGCAGAGAGAACTCCTGAGAGCTGTTATCAGTCCCTTTGGGTATCCAGCTGAGTCCCTGTGCAGATGGATGAGAACTACCAAAGATCGAGTGGGAAGAATCAAAGACAGGGATGAGGGGGAGAGAGGCTGGCTCCCAACCAAGGTAAAAAAGTGTCTGTTTGTAGCATCCATGGAAAACCTCTTGATTTGTGAGGCCCAGTCTACCTTGAAAGGTCTTACCTCAGCAGTGGAGAATAATTAGTCCCCAGTGAGCCCTGCTCGGTGTCACCTATCACATTTTAAAAGCAACATCTGGAAAGTTCAAGCTGTTTTCAAGAAACTTAACTACATCTCAGAAAAGACATAAGGATAGTTATATTTTAAAATATTCAACTCTCAACAGAGCAAAATTCATAATGTCTGGTACCCAATAAAAAATGAGCAATCACACACGGAAACACTATCATTTTATACAGAAGGACAGAGGACAAAAATCCATTAAGTGACCTAGAACCGACATATATGTTATAATTAGCAAAAAGCCATTGAAACAGATATAAAAACTGTGCTCCAGATATCCTAAAAATAGACAGGGGAAGACATTAAGAAGAACCCACGTAGAATTTCTAGCAATGAAAGCTACCATGTTCAAGGTGGAAAATACAGAATGATGAGAATGATAGCAAATCAGATCTTCCAGTAAAACAAGCTCTGATGTAGATATGAGGCTAAGTTACCCAAGATCAAAGGAAGGGGTAAACATAATATCTGCAATGCAGCACGCTAGTGGACTGCGTGTGGGCTTTGAGCTGTATGGTATGTCCTTAAAGACCAAAGGAGGGGAGAAAGATTCAAAGGCATAAGGACTAAAAATATTCCATAGCTGATAAAAACCACAGCTCCACAGACCAAGATTTTGATAGACAAAAAGATATCACACTCACTCCAGAAGTTCATTCCACTGTCTAATTACTAAAATGTAGCATGTACTTTTTGCTACCTCGCCTTAAGCTCCAGAAACAGGCCAGGCTCCCAGCTCCCACCCAGGTTCCCTTGGATCCCCAGATGAAAAACACACACACATTGCTCAATTTCAACCTGCCTTATTGACTCAATTGTTGGGTACTTCCAATCTACTGCAACTAGTGTGCCCTCTCCAATACTCTTAGCTCAGCACCCTAAATTTGCCCTCAGTTTCAGTTGCTTAGTTACCTTTAGTCCCAGATTAACACCCCAATCTCCCTCCAGGAGAAGTGGCTTTAAGGCTGCTCTGCCTGAGATCTCACATGGCTGGTCACCTCCAAAGCATAGAGAAAATTTCTTTCCTCCCTTGTGTCTCCTTGCCTCCCCTGCAGGGATCTGAAAGTCCCATCTCCTTCCTTCCACCCACCAATTAGCACCTGGCGTCTTTTCTGATAGATCAGGAACCAACTGGGGAACAGGACCTTAAAATCCACCCCCTACACTAAAGCAGGTTTGTGGTTCAAATTTTTAAGGGACCTGCAAGGTGCCAATAATAGATAGGAAGGGAGGAAATTTAAATTGAGCTTGAAATTTAAAAAAGATGGCGACATTGGTCCACTTTGCTCAAGATGCCTGTTAGTCATTTTCGCTTTGGATAAAGGTGAGTATTGCCTAGGCTTGTGGTTCACATTCACATAAGGCTGATGCAGCATGACATCTGTACATCTAACCAATGACCGTCCTGATGGTATGTTGGCCTTGCAAGAGTCTTGCAAAGTGTTACCCCATCTTTTATATTGAATGTTGTGTTCCCATGTAAAGAGAGTTGCTTCTGTCTCCCACAGTTCCAAGAAGTTCTAGGTGGTCATGAGAGAACTGCCAGTGCCTTTCAGCTACCTCTTAGTTCTTTTGTTACACACTCATCCTGTGCTGTGGCAGGTATGTGTGCATTCAGATTGCCCCCACAAGGGCAGAAAGGATTCTTTTTCTTCATAAAGAGATGGGCAGACTATTCCCATCAAGAGGAGAGAATCTAGTATATGGTGGAGAAAAGGTACACTTGCAGCCTGCTTTAAGACTCAAGAAAGTGCTTCATCACTATAATAAAAATCAGTCTAATAACTGTCACTTAAAGGAAATCAGACACATAAATGTAAAAAAAAAAAAAAAAAAAAAAAAAGATGCTCATTTAAGGCTCTAAACCAAAGTCACAGATGGTTTTACTTGTTCATCCTGATATTCATCTATCAAAAAATAGTGAAAATAGTTGTCCTGGCTGGTTTTGTGTCAACTTGACACAAGCTGGAGTTATCACGGAGAAAGGAGCTTCAGTTGAGAAAATGCCTCCAAGAGATCCAGCTGTAAGGTATTAGTTCAATTAGTGATCAAGGGGGGAGGGCCCCTTGTGGGTGGTGCCATTCCTGGGCTGGTAGTCTTGGGCTCTATAAGAAAGCAGGCTGAGCAAGCCAGGAGAAGCAAGCAAGCCAGCAAGAAACATCTCTCCTCTGCATCAGCTCCTGCATCTTGACCTGCTTGAGTTCCAGTCCTGACTTCCTTTCATGATGAACAGCAATGTGGAAGTGTAAGCTGAATAAACCCTTTCCTCTCCAACTTGTTTCTTGGTCATGAAGTTGTGTGCAGGAATAGAAACCCTGACTAAGACAATAGTTTTCTTTAAAAAGAGCCACAAGTGTACTCCAGCGTATGTAGTAGACTGAGAAATGCTTCCTTATGCATGTTCACATTCTAATGCTTGGAAACTGAAGTGTCTTACCCTAAATAGTAAAGAGATTTCACAAAATGGGAGGAATCAACCGCAGGTATGTAGATGGAGGGCACACCTAGATTCCACACATGGCCCCAGCAGAAACACGAGGAACTGATGATTAATATCTATAACTGCATGAATGACTGCATGAATGGAAGGGACAAGCAGAGGAGCAGTCCTGAGGTGGGGGTGGGGCAAGCAGTGTGAGTCTGTGCAGCTGACTTTGAAGGTGAATGAGCAAGGACACATGCCTGCAAATGGAAGCATCTTTTAGAAACTGGGAAAGAAAAGAAATCTTTTCTTCAAATGGCTCCAGAAGGGGATGAAGCCCCAAGTACACTTTTAGTCTAGTGAAACTGAGAGCAGATGTTCAAAATTATATGATGATAAATGTGTGGGCTCGTAAGCCATGAGGTTTGATACTCC
Source organism: Rhynchomys soricoides (assembly GCA_019843965.1). Taxonomy (NCBI): domain Eukaryota; kingdom Metazoa; phylum Chordata; class Mammalia; order Rodentia; family Muridae; genus Rhynchomys; species Rhynchomys soricoides. The sequence goes on along the minus strand of JADRCH010000007.1, from coordinate 21,741,628 downwards.
TTGTTGTAGCAGCCATAGAGACTAATTCAGCATCACACAGAATAGTGGTGTGGTAAATTCTAGTCTTTCCTATCAATACCAGGAAAAACAAGTGAAGTCTAGATTTTGGTCACAAAAGCTACTCTGTGGCTACCGAAACTAAGTCACAGGAAATATCTAAGTACAACAAATGAATGATTTCTGAACAGCATCCCTCCCTTTGACTCCTGGAAAGCCTAATTAAAGGCTTGTTTTCACCTTGTTCTACACCCTGACCAATTGTTAGTGTTTGTAGGTAAATGATCATAAATTTGCACCTCTACTCCCCTCCCCCCAAATGGTTTGAATTGCTGAGTCTTAAAGGGATGGGGGATTCAGCCAGGAATTTGCATTCAGAGCTTGTCATTAAGCTACAAGTGAGATTTTAGTTTGTTTGTGGAGCTCCTGGGCCACAGCTGGCCCTACCTTGACTCACTGCTTCCGAACAGAAACTCAACAGTGACTGCTTAGAAGTAAATGAATGTTTTCCTAAATGGTGCAGACCAGCTAGCTCAAAGACAAGAACACCCCCTCAATGGGCTTCCTGTGACTGTGACAAGGCCTAGAGATCATGGGCTTTCAAAAAGAGAGGGAGCAAAAGATTTTTAAAAGGAATGTGGAGCTCAGTGAGATCCTACACTGAATTCCAACTCATCCCGAATAACTGAAAATAGAGATTAGCATAAGAATGTGACAGAATCTGAACTGTCAGCTTGCAAAGGAGCCCTTCCCCTGAAAAGGGTTTGAAATTCAATTTAATCTCTTTGATGATCCGAAATCACTTCAGGGTGCCAGTGGTATTTGCAATCATGAATATTAACCAGCAAGAGTATGAACGTGTATAAAGCAGTTGAGGACATTTGAGTCTTTCATTGGCAGGTTTCTTATGAACCTCAAGATTACACAGGCCTGCCTGTCTGAAGTTCAGGTCTGGACACTTATGACGGGGGGGGGGGGGGGGCGGGGGCTTGTGAATAGCCTGGAGCACTTTACAGTGAAGAGCACGCTTCTACCAGGTGGAGCATATCTTCATGCTGCTCACTAGGCATGGTGTTCTGTACTGAACATGGTGGAAGAACCCCCAGGGTCAGCTGTTTGCAGGCATCTTCTGCATGTCCCTGCAGTCTTCCACTTTCTCTTCCAAGGCATGGAGACAATGTGTCTTTCCTGAACACTGTTGCCCTTGCCAGGGTCCTTGCTGAGCTATGGATGAGCACATAGCTGCGTCTCCATTTCCTTAAGCTCATGATCTTTGAAGGTTCCTTCCAGTCTTGGTATCTACAAGTTCATCAAGAATGGCTGCAAAACCCAGCAGGAAATTTGGGCAAAACAATGTTAGGAGATAACACTGTGGCTTGTGGGCATTTCTATTTTCAGATTCCAGTCAGGAAGTTTTGTCCAAAATGAGAACAGCCCTTTGCACTCTTCCAAGGGAGAGCCTAGCCCTCCAAGATGGAAAGGCAAAGTAAGATATGAGGTGCACAAAGCCCCTTGTTCTGTTCTAAGTACCAGATAATAATAAAAATTTAAAAAGCATGACAGCCAAAGAGCCTAAGTAAGAGGAAAGCTACAAGTGAATATCAAGTGCTCTCAAAGACCTGTGCCTGAAGGTTTGGTCCTGAGCCTGTGGCACTCCTGACAGGTGGTAGAATATTTAAGAGGTGGGGTCAATTAGGGAAGTCTTCAGGTAATGGGAGGGAGGGTGACTCCTCAAAGGAGACTGTGGGACCTCAGTCTTTTCCTCTTTCTCTTGCTTTCTGGCCCTGAGATGAATAGGTTTTTCTCTGCCTCATACTCCCAATCCTGATGTAATGCCTCACCACAGGCCAGATCCATAGATCCAACTCAAATCTCCAAAATTACAAGTCAGAGCAAACCTATTGTCTTTCTAAGTCCACTGTTTCACACTTGGTGTGTTTACAGAAATCCAACGCAATAACCTTGGAATTTTAATTTTTGTTTAACTAGCAAAGATTAAGGAACAGCTAAGGTGTAAAATAATGTGGAGATGTCCTACATATGCATATGGGCATTAGGAAATATACTTTGACAGGATGTATCAGGAGGCCATAGAAATACTCATGGCTTTTGACCCAGTTATTGGGATTCCATTCTAAAGAAATAACCCTGGGGGGCACTTTATATAGAAAAGTTATTGATTTATTTTATTTTTTAAAAAGAAACCATTTTGTCTAATAATGAAAACTGGAAGTAGCCTAGATATCCAACAGTAGAAGATTAAGTAAATTATAATATACTGTAGCATTATTATGTATCCATTGACTATTATTATTAAACTCTTAAAAAACTGTTTTATTAAGAACAGCTTTATAAACACAGAGATACTTTTGTTACTATGGTAAGTGAAAATTGCAAGATAGATAATTACAATACAGAAATGTTTTCTTTTGGGAATTAATTGGATGTTTTTAATATATGGTAAGAGGGCATTTTAAATATGCAATTTAATTATCATATTAAAATATCAAGAAATATGTCATTTAACAAATTATCCTACCCACAAAGAAAATTTTTAAAAATTTAAACATTCATTTGTGGGTAGGATGGGATACCATTCTTTTCTTTTTGTGTTTTTATTTTACTGTGTGTGGGCGTTTGCCTGCATTGTCCTGGGCTTGCAATGCCTGTGGAGACCAGAAGAGGGCATCGAATCCCCTGTGATTGGAGTTGCAGACAGGTGTGTACCAACATGTGGGTGCTGAGAATTGAACCCAGGTCCTCTGGGAGAGCAATCACTGCTCTTAACTGCTGAGCTATCTCTCAAGCCACCCTGTTATTTACTCATATTTTACATTAGATATCTCCTTCTGCAGGGGAGGGGCCATCGATTTTATTTCTGCTTAAGATCTATATCACCAAGTGATTATTTTTGATATAACCTTTTCATATCATTACCTCCTGTGGAAAAGAAAGCCACTGATGGCCATTCAGAAGAGAGAAGTGCTTGGTAGAAGCAATCCTGGGTGAGGCAATGCACCTGAGACCCCTGCTCTGGCATCTTCCCAATGCCGTCCTGTCCTGTAGTGAGAATTTTGGTTTCTTTAAAAACCCAATTATGTTATGTGATTATGTTTTTGTTTTAATTCCAGGTGTGGGATATGGGGCTGCTTCAGATTGTCCACAGCCGCTAACTGATTTGTTCTCTCCAAGGGGGATGATTTTTGCCAGCTGCAGATAGTTTTCATTTGGAATTCTGGGAAGTCTTGAGCGGGTATAAATGTGAGAGCCCTGAGAGGACCTGGGGCAGCGGCCACTCCCCTGCTGCTGTTGGTTGCTGTTTGTCAACTAGTTATGAGCAAAAAGACAAGAAGAAATTATATATCCTGGCAATGAAGATTGGACTTAACCCAAGGAACTCAATACCCTTAATCAGCAGGAAATGGTCTAAAGAGATCTATGTCCCCTTTCCTCTCTAACCTTTCTCTCCTGCCTAGTGTTGGGGGGTTGGAAGGGACTGGGATGAAGGAGGTAGTTATAAGAACCCAATAAAGTAGCCAAAAAGTATGGTTACAGTGGTGTCCATATGTGAGGTAGTCAGAATAGGAAATAATCTCTAATGACATACAGGAAGCAGCAGGGAAGAGGAGAGGAATACTCTGCTTTAGGGTGTCACCAAAAAGTTTGATTTTCTCCCAGAGGGGATATCATCATCATCATCATCATCATCATCATCATCATCATCTTCCTTGTCCTCTTCTTCCTTCTCCTTCCTATATTGTGTCTCCAAAAAGGTTGGGAGAATGGCTGAGCAATTGAAAAAGTTGTAAGTGGATATGGAGGGGCCTAAGAAACCAAAAGTGGGTGATATGGGGAAAACAGAGGGGTCACTCTGTTCTCTCACTTTTGAAAGGGTTGCTGTGCCACTGGAGAGGTCACAGGTAGAGATGAAAGCACTTGGGAAGTTAGTAGCACAGGAAAAGAGGAGCAAAAATGTCAGCCCTGGTGACTGAGGGTGGGAGCTTCCCAAAGGATGAAAGGTGTGCAAAGTGGGCTAGAAGGCCGGTTGTATCCTGTCCTGTCCTGTGCACTTACAGTTTTAAGCCCCCACAGCCCCTGGGCAGGGTGAGGAGCCAGGAGGAGCAGGAGGTCATGCAGGGTGACAGGATTAAAGAAAAACAGCCTGTCTTGAGAGAAAGGGTTAATCCTGAGCCAACTGTGCTGCCAGAGGAGGGGCCTGGGGTTATGAAGTCACCATTGGTTTTCCGGTAATTGTGCAGCACATGCCTGCTAATGGAGCAGATCATGATAATGATGAAATAGCATGTCATCCTATAGAAATGATAGGTCTGAGGTGTTTTAAAGAGGCTATGGTTTCCTATGGAATTCATTCCCCTTATGTTAAACAAATATTATGTACCTGGGCTACCCAAGATAGAGTTATTCCCCAAGACTGGAAAGTTTGGTAGCAGCTGTGCTAGAGGCTGGTCAGCAGTTAATAGTGGCTGACATGGTGGAGGGAGGAAGCCTCGAATATTGAACAATGAAATAGAGAAAGGGGAATGAATATTGCTGAAGATCAATTGCTTGGTGAAGGGTGGTACTCTGACCTTCAAGAGCAGATTCAATTTGATGCTTTATGGAGCAATGTCTCTTGGCTGCTTTAAAGGCTTGGGACAAAGTTGAGAAGTCCAGGAATAGATCCACTTCATTCACTAAGATTGGGGAAGCCTTCACAGATTTCTTGTAAAGATTGGTTTAACTATAAACAAAGCCATATCAGACCCTGATGCGTTGATAGAGAACTTGGCATTTGAGAATGTGAATACAGAATGTAAAAGAGTGATTGGACCCTTAAAGGCATGAGTAGCAGCAGTGGATGAGTGGATAAGGGACATGACTGATATTGGCTCTCATGAGGATCATGCCAATATCATAGGACAAGCTATAACTACAGGTCTCAGATACCAAAAATACCTTGGGCTTTAATTATGGTGAATTTGGACATTTTCAACGAAATTCTTACCAAACTACTAAAAGTCTTATAGTTCAAAATGTCCACTGCAGCAACTGTGAGAAGTAAGGTACTTTCTGAGCCAGATCTCAAAATGGCTGGTACATTAACTGTAAGAAATATGGTAATTTACACCACAGAAGGGAACAAGCTGTTTCTGATGGCAACAGGTTCTCTGAAAGAACACCTAGGCTTCCCCTGGGTTTGTAGACACTGGCAAAAGGTGTCATTAGACTAATGAGTGCAGGTTCAGGAGGGATGTACAAGGTAATCTCTTGCTGTCAGGAAACAAAATGGGGTGGGCTGCCAGCTTGAGGCCCTGCAGTCTCTGGTCAGCCAGGAGAAAACAAGTAGGCAGAAACAATGTAACTAAGTATTGCTAACAAATTAATCACTGATGTTTATGGTCCTTTGCCTTAAGGGATCAGAGGGACGATTTTGGAAGAAGAGTCTTAACTCCCCAGAGATTCATTTGTGCATCCAGGTATTATAGGTAGGGATTTCAATGAAGAAATTAAAATTATAGCATATGTTTTTTAAAAAAAGAGAAAAAAGTGCAGATTAACACAAGGGATAGGATTGCTCAGCTTCTCCAGTAGAAAGATTTGGGAGTACTGAAAAAATGTGTTTTCTGGCAGTCAGTGATTAATGATCAGAGACTTAAAATTGCAAGTAAATTGGTCTACAGAGTGAGTTCCAGGACAGCCAGGGTTATACAGAGAAACCCTGTCTCGAAAAACCAAAAAAAAAAAAAAAAAAAAAAAATTGCAAGTAAATGGTGTTAAAATAGAAGGTTTGATGGATACAGGAGCTGATGTAACTATCATTTCCCAAAATTCTGTAATGCAAAACGGCAAATTCAGAAGGTATATGTATAGTTTTATAGGAACTGGTACATTATCTCAAATAAAACAAAGTGTACGAATGAGTTAAATGTGTGGAACCAGAAGGGCAAGCAGAAACCTTATGTGGCTGACATACCCATAAATTTATGGGGAAGGGATCTTTACAACAATGGAGTATTCAAATTAACATTCCTGTGATCCCAGAAACAGCTCATGATGAAATTAGGGAGGAAATGGTAGATGCTCCTGGGGAAGGTATTGGTATGCACCATCAAATCCAATAATAGGTTGTGTCAATTGTCCAAATAGAGAACACCACAGGGATTGAGGTTCCCTGCTGAAATACCAATGGTCCCACCCTTAAAAAGTTGACAGACAAGGCTGTATGGATAAAGCAGAGGCCCTTAACTAAGGAAAAGTTACAGGTACTTGAGCGACTAGTACAAGAGCAGCTGGAGGCTCAACATATATAAGAGTCTATCAGCCCATAGAATTCCCCTGTGTTTGTTATAAAAAATCAGGAAAATGGAGGATGCTAACAGATTTAAGAGCTCACAGAATAATTCAACCAATGGATCCTTTATAGCCTGGAATTCCTTTACCTTCTTTATTAAGTCATTCCCTATGTTAGTAATATTGATTTAAGGGTTTGTTTGTTTGTTTGTTTGTTTCACAATCCCTTTGCATGAGTATGATAGGGAAAGGTTTGCTTTCTAGGTTCCTGCTTATAATGATAGTGGTCCAGTAAAGAGATATTGTTAGAAAGTTCTTCCACAGAGAATGTTAAATAGCCTAACTTTATGTCAGAATTTTGTGCAACAACAACTAGAAATAATTCATAGAGAATTTATTATTTATCATCACATGGATGATAGTTTGTGGGCTGATTCTGATACTTTATAGAAAATATTTAAGGAACATAAAGAATTCTGTCATGCTGGGGTTACAGATTGCTCTTGAAAAAAATATGGAGAGGAGATACTATTAACTATTTGGGTTATAAAATAAGTCAACAACAACAACAAAAAATTGACCATGGGGCTGGAGAGATGGCTCAGAAGTTGAGAGAACTGGCTGCTTTTCCAGAGGTCCTGAGTTCAATTCCCAGCAACCACATGGTGGCTCATAATCATTTATAAGGTGATCTGGTGCCCTCTTCTGGCATGTAGGTACATGCAGTTAGATCACTCATACATTAAATAAATAAACAAAGCTTTAAAAATTTCAACCACAAAAGGTCTGTAGAGATCAGTTGCAAACTCTTAATGATATTTAAAATTAATGGGAGGTCTTAAATGGCTCTGTCCTATAATTGGATTAACTACCTATGAGTTAAGTAAATTGTTTCAAACTTTACAAGGAAATTTGGACTTAAACAGTTCAAGATGGTTAACAGCTGAAGGGAGAGAGAGAGAGAGAGAGAGAGAGAGAGAGAGAGAGAGTGAGTTAACTGTGGTAGAATAGAGACTGTAAGATATATATGTGGATCAAATTGCTCCTAAACTTGATTGTATTTTGGTTATTTTGCCTTCAACTCATTCTCCTACTGGACTCCTTATGCAAAGGAGTTTTTCTTAGCACATAAACAAAGTAAAAATTAAAGACTTCCATAGGAAAGGTTTCTGAATTAATCATAAAAGGTAGAATAAGACTATGTCAATTATCAGGAACAGACCCAGCTGAAATCATAATGCTTTTTACTAATGTTGAGATTATGTCCTTATGGATAAGCAATGGATATTGGCAAAGAGCTTGTAACTATTTGAGAGAAATTAATAACAAATATCCTAAAGCAAGTATCTGCATTTTATAAGTTGGGGATGGCAGGCTCTAAATCAGACAAACTAAGCAAGGTAATCCAAAGTCCATGTACTTCAGTTCAGTAGAGTTGTATGCACTCCTTATGATATTATTAGATTTTCCTGAATATATTGATATATAATTACTGATTCTTAATATGCAGAAAGAGTTGTTTTGAATATAGAAATTGCTGATTTTTTCCTGATGGTTCAGAATTAACCTGATGGTTCGGAAATTGTTATTTATACTACTGCAACGGGCAATCTGAAATAGCAACTGTCCATTATAGTACTTATATTCAGTCTCATACTGGCTTGTTAGGTCCATTGGCACAAGGAAATGAGGAAGCTGACTGATTATTAATAGGAAATTGTTAGAAGTCTCAACATTTCATGAAAAACAGCATGTTAAAAGGAAAGATTTAAAGAAAAAAATTTTTATCACTTGGCAATAAGCCAAGAATATTTTGAAGAAATGTCCTACTTATTCTCTGTATAAAGCCAAATACCACTTCCCACTGGGAGTAACCCTAGGGGTACCAAAGGAAATGAAATCTGGCAGATGGATGTGTTTCATTTTGCAGAATTTGGAAAACTAAAGTTTGTACACTATACCACTGATATTTATTCATAGTTCCAATGGGCAACTGCTTTGAATTCTGAAAAAGCTGATTCTATAATTACACATTTGCTGCAAACAATGACAATTATGAGGATACCCACACAAATTAAGACTGACAATGCCCCCACATATGTTTCCAGTAAAATGAAGCATTTTTGCATATTATAATATAAAGCACATTACAAGCATACCACACAATCCTATAGGACAAGCAGTTGTAGAAAGATCTAATCACACTTTCAAAGAAATGCTCATGAAACAAAAGGAAGAGTAAGGACCTCTAAGGATAGATTAAATAATGCTTCTTATCTTTAAATATTCTTAATGCTAATGAAAAAGGAACCACAGCAGTTGAGAGACACTGGGTTATAGAGATAACTGGGGAAGTAAACCATCCTATATTCTATAAGGATGTGAAGACTGCAATAGTTTGGCATGGAGCACACAGTTTTGTTTATGTCTCTACAGCAAACAAACAGATATGGTTACCATCAAAACATAAAGATTAGATTGACCAGGGAAGACCTCCTATTAACTAATACGTGAGTGTCTCTACATAGCCAATTAATCTTTTCGGCTGCCTGATCCTCATGGCTTATCATCACATGCCATCCTTGCATATGGTGTGGATTTATATTACAGTTTGGTCACACGATCCGAAAGGACTATAAAGTTGGCAGATGCCTTTCACATGCTCAAATGTAGAGCAGAGAATCATCATAAAGTTATGTGCATTGCACATTCCATAATGTGTTAATGTAGAAATGTACCTACAATATTACCTTTAAAGGTCTGTGTGTTTGCAGAGCGAAAAGACCAAACACCAATGAAGACAAAGCAAGTAGCCCAGGCGATCCAGCCTCCCAGACTGCCTCAGCTGCTGTTTCCTCAAAAATTGCATCCAGGACAACTTCAAAGCAGCTAGCTCAAAAGGTCCAGCTTCACAGACTGTTTCAGCCAGGACTTCAGTTAAGCCCTGCACTTTCCTACCCCACAGAGACCAGGCAGCAAATAATACAGCTAGTTCTCCCAGGACTTAGTCAATATCCCAATTTTCTTAGGGTCCCCAAAAGATGTCTTCACTCCCAGAGTGCAGATGCAATTTAAAGAATACAATGTCCCAACTCCCAAGAGGTGGAATGGTGGTTTTTGGTCATTTGGTGGGTGATGGATGTTTGTCCTTGTTTAGGGGAGCTGGTCACAAGTTGTTGAAGGTTATGGTCACGGAGGAAACAAAGTGAAGGAGGTTAGACTCAGACCTCTTTCTCCCTCTGTCCTCCCTTCTCTCCGTCTGGTGGTAGGGAGGCTGGGGGATGGGATAAGGGTAAAGGTACAGGCATGAGAGGATGGAAGGACTGTTTTTCCTTTAAGACTAAGATACCAACAACTAGTCTCAAATATTTTACATGGATAATTGTATACTGATAGAAATTTAAGGTTATATTTTCTACAACATACTGTATACATGTTTCAACTCTTAAGATATTGCACATGGGCAACTCATTTAAGAATTTGATGTAAAGTTCAAGTCCTTGAAAGCTACTAGTGTAAACTATTCAGGATAGTTAAGAAATACAAGTTAGTAGTTAGTTACCTACAGGTAATAAAATTTATAGTCTTGTTAAGTACTAGTTTAGTCAATTATAGTAATAAACTTTATTTAGCTTCCTGTATATGTTTTCAAAGTTAAGTAAAAGTAAATAGCTAGAAACAAGCAATGCTTGTCTATTCAGATATACTTAGATAGATGGTCCTCAAACACTTCAGAGAGCTACAGAATATAGAATTAAGATGTTTTAATAATAAAAGGCTTCTGAGAGTGAGAGAGCGAGAGAGAGAGAGAGAGAGAGAGAGAGAGAGAGAGAGAGAGAGAGAGAGATCAGCTTCAGCTCCTGGTAGCACCCTAATCTACTTCAAAGAAGATGATGGGCACCTGAGAACCTCCACATGGACTTTGCTTCAGTTGTGGCAAAATGGCCACTGGAGGTGGGGTGGAGAACTTTCTCCTTAACTCGACTACAACAGCACACTGGGATAAGCAGGACACTGGGAAGTTGCTTGACCCACTCTACCGAAACAAGAGTAGGCTAGTCCTTCAAAATTCCCACTTCAGAGATAATTCTGTTGGATATCCTGGGTCTGTTGGTGGAAGATTGGATGCCCCACCAATACAGAGGAACCGTGGGTGGCTGACCAGGAAGCCAGCAGTCTCTGTCATTTCTACAGTTTGGGAAGCTGCTGGCTTTGCACTTCCTGTTTACTCAGGTAGTATTTATCCTTCTCAGGTCTCTGACGGGGTTGAAGACCAGATAGGAATAGTCTCTTATATAAGCTTAAGTTGTTTAGGATCTAAGGAAATGTTTTAGGGTCTAAAAAATGTTTTCATGTTGATAAATGCAAGTTATAATAAGAAAGTGATTTAGGTACAAAGTTTTGGATTCACCAAGGTAGGATAGATAGTAGAATACTTTCTCCAAGGTTGTCAAATACAAATGGAATGGACATTGTAAATATAATTCTTACCTGATCGTTCTCGTAATTGTGATTATAGATAGTTGATTGATGTTAGAGAAAAAGCCACTTATTGGGCCGAAAGGTAGTGAGTATTATGGTTCTTTAAAAACCCAGTGATGTCATATGACTATGTTTTTGTTTTAATCCCAGGTGTGGGATATGGGGCTGCTTCAGATTGTCTGTCCACAGCTGCTAAGATATGATTTATCCCTTGCTCTAGGAGGGATATGATTTTTGCTAGTTGCAGATTGTTTATATTTGGAATTTTTGGGACTCTGAAGAGGGTTTCAATGTGAGCCCTAAGAGGGTCTGTGGCAGTGGCTGCTCCCCCTGCTGCTATTGGTTGCTGTTGCAGTTTTCAAGTGATTTTAAGCAAAGAGACAAGAAGAAGAAATTGGATATACTGATGATGAAGATTGGAATTGCCCCCAAAGAACTCTGTAGTGTGTAGTTTTTGCTACCCTGCTTTAAGATCTGGGCAGACTGTGCTACCAACCCCGCCCAGGTTCCTTCAGATCCACAGATAAAACACACACACACACACACACACACTCACACACACACACATTAACTTAATTTTCAACCTGCTGTGTGGCTCCATTGCTGGGCTTCTAGTCTCCCACGGCTAGCGTGCCCTTCCCAATACTCTTAGCTCAGCACCCAAAATCTACCCTCAACTTTAGCTGCTCAGTTACCTTTTCCTTGTTCAGCAACCCCAAACTGCCCTCAGCTTTAGTTGCATTTCTAATCTCCTGCCTGGGGAAACAGCCTGTGGCCACTCTGCCCAAGATCACACATGGCTGGTGACCTTTTCTCCCTCCAAAGCATGGTGAAAATCCTTCTCTCTCCCCTGTGTCTGCTAGCTTGCCTACCAGAAGTCCTGCCTATTTTGCCCAGCTCATTGACCACTAGTATCTTTATTGATGGATCAAGAACCCGTTGGGGAACAGGACTTTAGCATCAGACTCCCTACAAGCTTGATACTCCTCATTAGCAAGAGGTCTAAAGAGGCCTATGCCTCCTTTTCCCTCCATCCTTCTTTCCATCCTACCTGGTGTTGGGGATTGGAAGGGATTTGGGCGGAATAAGGGTGGAGAAGGGTGGTAGCTGTAAGAACCCAATAAAGTAGCCAAAAAGGTATGGTTACTCCTCCTCTCTAACTGCCCATGCAAGCTCCATCCTCCACCCTCCTGCAAGGTTCGGTCACAGCTCTCCAGTAGGCCTTTCAGCTCTGCCTGGTTTCCGTTGTCATGCTCCCTGAGGTTCTCTGCAAGCTAGCTGCACTCCACCCTAACCCTATTCCTGACAGACAGCACACTCTTCCCATCCAGCACAGCACCATCTTCCCGGGGCAGCAGCTCTATCTCGGTAGGACAGCTGCCCAAATGTTCTGGGATGAATGTGACCTCTGAGCTGAGCCCTCCAAGAAACCAAAACCCACTCTCTTAACTACCTGCTGACAGATGCTTCTGTACTGAGCTTCCTTCACCTGCCTAGACCTCAAATGGCAGCCAGCTCCTGTTGGCTCTGTCACTAACCTAGTCCTTAATAATGCCTTCAGCTGAAACCCTCCTAATCTCTCCTGAGTCCTGAATCTCTTTAGGTTTGTCTCTGGGTCCCACCCACTGCTTAGCAAGCTGCCATATCCACCAGCACCGCTCTCTCTACTGTTCACTTCAGTGAAGTTACTTTGAGTGAGTGGCTCCAGGAGGCCAAACACAGTGTCTCTTAGTAAAATGATGAAGCCCTCTATATCTGCATCCCGGAAGGGACAAAGCTTCACGTACAGACCCTGCTCTTGTTCAAGAGTCTACAAAGTTGAAAATTAATGACAATTATCTTTTATGTGGTTGGCTCTGGGCTAGGCGCTTGTAGTAGGTTTGAATGAGAATGGCACCCACATGTTCATATGTTTAAAATCTTAGTCAGTAGTTAGTGGAAGGAGTTAGAAAAGTCTAGAGAAGATGTGGTCTTGTTGGAGTAATTGTACCACTTGGGTGGTTATGATGGTTCAAAATCCCACACCAGGTCTAGTGTCTGTCTGTCTGTCTGTCTCTGCCTTCTGCCTATGGGTCAGGATATAAAGCTCTCAGCTACTGCTCCAGTGCCATGCCTGTCTGCTTCCTATCATGATGATCATGGACTATCCTCTCAAAACTGTAAACAAGCCCCCAGTTAAATGCTTTCTTTTATAAGAGTTGCCTTGGTCATGGTGTCTCATCACAGAAACAGAACAGTAACTAAGGCAGCATTTAACATGGAGAGTTATGTATAATCTTAAAACAACCCCATGGCATGCAGTTTCATTTTACAGGTGAAGACACTGCTTGTGTTGACTCTTGACCAAGAGGTCCCTGAAAATGCAGGTGGGCACCAAAGTCAGGGCTTCATTACTAATGCAACTTCCAAAGACAGGACCCCAGACTTCATGTCTGAGAAGGTTTTTATATTGATTAATGGGAAGAATGTAACAAGGATGTCCAACAGAAGAGTCCTGCCTTTGTGCTGTATAGGAATCACCCCAGAGTATGAACAACTGCTAACAGGCAAGAATGGGCAGGCAGTAGAGCTGAACTCCTGAGTTTTCAAGAGATCCCAACCAATGTAGGTTTTTATATAATTTCTGTGCATGTGAATTTAAACTTTTCAAAAACCACCAAGTGGGTCAAACTAACTGCCCTGGTAACACACAGTTTATAAAACTTAGTCCCATGCTTTCCCAGGTGCCTTCTGGGTCTTTCTTGTGATGCTCAACACTTCTCTAACAGGCCAGGGGCCTTACCTGTACGATCTCCAGCATTTCTGCTTTGCTGATGTAGCCATTACCATCCAGGTCATACATGCTGAAGGCCCACTTCAGCTTCTGCTCCAGCTTGCCCCTTGACGTCACACTCAGGGCTATGATGAACTCTCTAAAGTCTATGGTCCCATCTCCATTTGCATCAAAGGTGCGGAAGACATGCTCTGCGAATTTGGAAGCATCCCCATAAGGGAAAAAGTTCCCATATATTTTCTTAAACTCTTCCATTGATAAATGTCCACTGGGGCAGTCTCTCAAGAAGCCTTTGTACCACTCCTGGATCTCATGCTCTGTGAAGTCTGTGCTTTCCAGTAAGTCCTGCATGACTTCAGGGCGCAGCTTGCTGTTCTGTTTCCCCATTCTGGTAGCAAGAATTCAACTGCAGAGAGAAAAGAAAATACATATCTTTTTAAGAGCTGTCCTTTAGGGTCATGTGATCATGTAGTATTATTCCTTGAGAAGAGGGAAAATCTAACAAACTCTCTACTAGCCCAATAGCTAAACAAAATGATGGCAAACCAGGCAAGTCAGAGTTGCAGAAAAGCCATATTGCTAACCAGACCAGCCAGAAAGCAAGATATGAATGGAGGGGAGAATGGATGGATGGATAGATGGATGGATGGATGGGTAGATGGATGGATGGAGGGAGGGATGCCCAGATAGATGGATGCCCAGATGGATGGATGCTCAGATAGATGGATGGACAGATGGGTAGATGGACGGCCAGACAGAAAACAGATGGAAGGGAGGTAGATGATTTGGTTTTGGCTTATCAATTTGCAAGAGAACAAGTGTGCCTTTAAGAAAACTAAGGGTCTAAATTTGAATCCTATAAGTAGAACTAAAAGATTAGAACAGGGAGGAAGAGAGAGAGAGAAGAATCTAGCTCTTATTTTACTGTCACTTTGCTTCCACATAAAGTGTGGCTCATGTAACTGGACACCATAAGTGCAGGAAGAAGGGCAGTAGACACACCATGAACCTCTGCCAGGCTACCCCAAGTTAGTTACATCCAGAGTGAATCACTGACCATTTTGGGTTTAGATGGTAAAGATGATGCTTCAGAGAGTTGTTCATGTTCTATGGCTCAAGGGACAGGTCAAAGTTAACTTCTTAAATGGCATATAACCTTGTATGTTCTTATCCTAATGGTAGCATATGTTTACAATCAAACAGAAAAACACTGCAGTGACTCATCCAGAAAATACTAGCATCTTCCAAATCCTAAGCATTGAGGTAAACACAGCTATGAATGGTGTATGTTCTTCTGGATTATGTGTGCAGACTTATTTCAGAATGTTAATCAATATCTAGTTCCCAGATTAACTGTTTTCAACTTAACAGTGATACAAAAGTGATATATGTCCTGTAGGAATTGTGTTTTGGTCCTTGTCCAGGCCAGTGAAATTTGTTTCTGTACTCTCTCAACTGCTTGGCAGCAGCTGAGCCTCAGCTTTGTGAACTGCATGGCCAAGAGGAGGCACAGACATGGTTCAGCAGGGTTTCCACTTGTGACTCTTCTTGCTTAAGAAAATTTTATATGACCCTGAGTCACAAGGATATAAAACAGATACACAAATGAAACATTTGCTGACAATAAACCAGAATTTATTTTAAAACAATTCTTTTATAAACATACACTTTCCATGTGTTAAAGGCAACAGCAGAATTGTCTAATAAGATGACTATGCTTGTTTGTCTAACCCAATCTAATCCAGAGATACCCTGATTCCAGATGGATATGAAGGAGGACAACAGAAGGGAAGTATTAAACGCCTTTGTTTTCTGTGGTCAGATCATTCTGTTTTCACCAGAGTGAAAACCTCTGTGCACAGAGTAGACACCTTGCAGTTCATAACATAAAGTAGTCTTGAATCTGAGCTGAGCAGTTTCAGGCAGCCTTCCTTGGCCTCATGTGGTGCAGTAGCATGCATGGTGTATGCTGCAAAGTGTACACATCATGCCTTCAGACCCAATGCTACAGTGAAGTCCCATGATGCAACTCAAGCAAGCTCCACCAGAAACATCTCAATTCATTATGTGTTTGATTTTGAATTAATGATTATTTTTAGATTTACTTATGTGCTCGAGAGCTTTACCTGCATAATGTATATCAGTGCACCCATGTATGTCTAGTGTCTGAGGTCGGAAGAGAGTGTCGGATTCCCTGGAAGTGGAAATATGGACAGTTGTGAGCTGACATGTGGGTGCTGGGAACCGAACTGGAGTCCTCTCCAAGAGCAACAAGTATTCTTAACCCCTGAGCCATCTCCTCAGACCCTGAATTAATTTTTAGTGTTCAAAAACATTTTACCTGTTGCCAAACTTCCTCCATATTCCCTTGTGGGATCCAATGTGGAGACCTGACCTACAGTGGAGAGCTTGGCTCCACAGTAGGCTGGGATGCTGGGATGCTGGGATGCTGGGATGCTGGGATGCTGGGA
>JADRCH010000007.1:21705838-21725604 GCA_019843965.1 Rhynchomys soricoides | reverse complement strand
GCTGGGATGCTGGGATGCTGGGATGCTGGGATGCTGGGATGCTGGGATGCTGGGATGCTGGGATGCTAGGTCGGTGAAATGTATTTGGTGCATTTTCAACACTAATCCTCATATCACAGTTTACATGGGTTTAGCAGGATTTAGCCTCATCATAAATTAAGGAGTGTTTGTATTTTTTAATTTTTTTCCATGAATGTTCACTTATGTGTACATGAATGTTTGAATATGTATGGGTTAAGTGGGCCGTGCAATTGCACAGAAGAACTGGCAAGGTTGAGCAGGCCCAAACCCCAGAAAATCTCAGAATTGAGAACGGCAGGCATGGAGCCAGCTCCCTGTCCATTTATCTGATCTGGAACATATAATCATGACACCCCACTGAGAGGACCATGACAATTGGTCACATAGCATAAAAACCTGGAGTTCTCCATGCTAATGAGGTATCTCAATATACTCTGTGTGCTTAGTTAATGAGCTTCCCTTCCTGGGCATTCCTTTCTGCAAAAGGTATTTAATCCCTGGTTCAGGTTCACACTGAGTAAAGTGTATGCGTTTGTGGGAACAAATGGCACAGGGTAGAGTGAAGCCATGCGCTTCTGCCCTGAGCGCTCTCGTCTCCTGAGTGAGATGTGGGACACAAGGAAAGTGGCCATACACCTCCTCTACCCACAGTCCATCAGGCAGGTGGGGGCTATGTGAAGCCACAAGGACATTGCCTGTGGGTGGGGGAGGGAGCCGTTCCCGGGGCGTGCGACAGCTGGTCTCTGTGGGTTCTCTAGCCCTGGGCACCGCAGGCACTGCTGGGTGCCACAGACGAGCTAGAAAGGGCGCAGCTGGAGTTTCCACTGGGACTGAGTTGGGTGGCTTAGGCAAGGGCTAGCTGCTTTGGTTTGGGCGGAAGTCTGCTGTGGCTGAAAACGCTGAGACGGCTTTGACAGGAGGATAGACGCGCGGCCTATTAGGCAAAGGCCGATTCCATTGTTTCCCACGGCAGATGAAGATGAATAGAGACAGTCCATAGTTCTAAGGTGTTTATTTTATTTTCATTGTGGAGAGTGGCGTGGGTAAAACGTACCCACTCTCTCAGGGAGGGGCGAGGTTAAAATAGTAACTGGGAAGGAGCGTAGCTAAGTCTCTAGGTGTCTCATTAACATGGGGATGGCTTGGGGCTGCGAGACCATGCCTCTACCTGAGGAGGGGCTTGGGTGGTGTGACCCTTTTTTATGTGACCAAATGTCACAGACCTATAGAGAGATGTAGCTATGTGTTAGAAGCTGTATTCTGGGAGCTTGGGCAAACAGCTGCCATCCCTTATAGGCTGAAGACAGCCTACTGGGCCTGCAGTGTTCAAACCTTAGCTCTACCAGAAAACAGACTGCCAATCACGGCCCGACATGCATTCACATCTGCCATCAAATAAAGCAGTTTGGACAAGCAAGGACTGCCCAAAGATTGCCACTGGGCTGGGAAGGGGGCTTCATCATAAAGAGCCACACCTAAATCTCCCAGAGAAGACCTTCCTTCTTCCAGCCCCTCAGTATTCTCTGCACTTACTCGAAACTAAACAAGATCCCACCCCTGTCCTGGGCTCAGCTATCCCCTTCCTGCCTGGTGCACAGAGAAAGTGCAGACCCCCATTCCTAACTCTCCATGTTTCCTAGCAGTATCTGGGTATACAGGATGCTGGGAACCACAGCATCCATCCCAGATCCTGCTGTTTCTTACCCAGGAAAACATGGGCTGGGAACCTTATTGCAGACTGTGTTCTGCCTCCCTTGAGTGGCTTGCTGGTGGAGCTTGGGCACTCCAACAATGTGGCAGACACACAGCCTAGCAACTATGTGTACATGTACATTTGAATATGTGTGTCTATGCACATACATGGAGGCCAAACGAGCGTGTCACATGTTTCTTGCCACTACCCTTCACCTATGTCTTTTAGAAAGGGTCTCCCCTGGATCTGGGGTTCAGGTTTTCTTGACTAGGCTGGAAACCAGGCAGCAAGTTCCAGCCATTCTCCTGTCTCTGCCTCTCGCTGAGCTGGGATTATAGATCTGCACTGGGTGTGAGCTGATCACACGGATGCCTGGATCTGAACTGTGATCCTCATGATGTCACAGCAAGTGCTCTTAACTGCTGAGCCCCATGTTCCCATTTGTAAAACAGAACTGCACACGCTTGTGTTACCAGTTTCTTAACATGGTGTGGGGACTGAAAGTGTCTTTGATGGGGCTGGGGGCATAGCTATAAATATTGACTTCCATTCACATAGTCATTTAGTGTTCATTCAGCCGTGCTCAGACTTCTGCAGATGTGGATACAAAAAGTAAGGTGTGACCTTTCCCTTAGGACACTCAGCCATAGGTGCACAGGGTAGTGGCAGTGAGGGTCACACAGGATCAGAAGAGTTGAAAGTGAGCACAGAGGGTATTGGAGGGAGGAGGGACACTCATGGGGAGCGCTCTCACAGGACATTCCTTTCAGGGGTAATGCCTGACTTTAGTCATGGACTTCCAGACCATTGTGTAATATTCTAGTTTCCTTTCTGTGATTGTGGTACAACTCTCTAACAAAAAGTCAACTTAGGGGAGGAACAGATTTGTTTCAGCTCAGAGATCCTAGCCCATCATTGACAGAAGCCAGGGAAGGAACTTAAGCAGGAGCTTGAAGCAGAAACCATGAAGGACTACTTGCTGGCTTTCTGTAAGGCTCAAACCATCTGCTTAGAGGATGGTGCTGCCCACAGTCGCCTAGAGCCTCCTATATCAGTGAGCAATCAGGACAGTGCTCCAAAGATGTGCCCACAGGCCAATCTGATCTAGGCAATTCCTTTCTCAATCGACTCCAGGCCACTTGGGATACACACTTGGGATACATAGTCAGGACACACCCCTTCACAAAGTCAGGACACACCCCTTCACACAGAAGGGGCTCTGCCCTTCCATTTCTGACTACCTGAAGGACAACACAGCCTAATTTTAATCCTGTCTCTGATTTTCCACTTAGGGATATTTACAATTTACAAGGCCTAGGGAACAAGTGGCAGAAACATCACTGGTAGACAGAAAGATGACTAATGACTGGATGGAGGTGCTGGCTGGTCTTAGAAGATGAGACTCCGCCAGAAGGTAGACTGGCTTTCCGATGCTATTTGTCACACTGGAAACCACCAGGTGATTAGAGTTACAAAGTGTCCTAGATCCTCTGATACTTAAGTGGTTCTGAGCCCCTCACTCAAAAAATCCCTACTGGGCAGTGTTTGCAGCTCACAGTGCTCAAAGTTCCTTTATAAAATGCAGAGAACAGGAAACATGAGGGATCCTTATCAATCACTTGATTGGTGGGTTTTGACTTTCTCAAGTTTTATTTTCTTCAAAATAGACACATAACAGTTATACATAGGTGGCTTACAATGTGATGTTTTTATAGACTCGTGATGGGGTGATGATCTGGTTGGGCTAATTAGCATATGCATTGTCTGGAACATCCACCTTTTCATTGTGATGAGAGCATTCAAAAGCCCCCTTCCTAGCTCTTTGGAAACACACAAAGCACTATTGTTAATGATGCCCCCTACTGTACAAACAGCAGAGCCCATTTCCCTTCCCCATCTAGCTGTGGTACCCCCTCTTTCCTGTTTAGGATCTGCGCTCTTTCTGTATTGAGAACGGGACCTGGCTCCTGTGCAGGCAGCCTCTGAGGGGTAGGTTGAGGAAGACTTTACTTCTATTAGCATGAGGAACAGCAACTGCAAGGAGGCCTAGTTTGGATGTCCGTGTAAATGTGAAATGAAGCAAAATCTACTTACACAGAGAAAAATTAACTTACAAATGAAGCCCAGGTGGAGTTTATAAACCAAGTGTTCCAATAATGTTCACTTCCCTCCTCTGGAAGTAAAAGCCCTCCCAAATATACTGGTTTATCAGAATCTTAAAACCTTCATTTGGTTGTTATGTTGGCAATTTGCCTGAGGCCAAAATTCAGAAACAAGAGTGGATACATAATGCATAGGTTTGCAGAGAGCCAAAACCACGTAATGAAACCTACAGGTGATTTCAAGTTCTCCTTTCAGGAGCTCTGTGGGCTTCAGATCCTCCATTTGGTATCTCCTCAGATTGCCACCATTACACCATTACAGATTTGTTATATGCAAATCATCCAGGCCCTGAGGGGGGAGGGGGTTGCTATTTTAATATTTAAATCTACCTGTTTAAAGAGTGATTTCTTTCCCTGCAGAAACAGGTCTATTTCTTCAAAACCAACTTAATGTTCTTCCCCAGACTTTACAAAGTTCTCACTTTATTAGCTGGTTTGTACAAGGAACACATTGCCTCAACATCTTGGCTAAGTCTCTCACAGACTGATCGTGTGCAGCTATTTTTCCGTAAACACTAATTAAACTACATTCACAAACTCATTCGCACAAAAAGACTGGAACACAAACAAAGAAGAGCATAAGCTAAATTGTTCGGGAAGCAGGTATTTGCAGCTTGGTCCAGTATTCGTTTCTGTAGCTGTCAACAGACTTGACTGAGGACTGATGTCTGACCTTGAGGAAGCATCTGCCTTTGCTTGGTCTGACAGACAACAAAAGCCTGAGAGACCCTGAGAGGCTTTTGTTCACCAGGGAAGAGGGGAGGAAGGCCTGAAGAGTTTCTTTTGGAAAACAGGACCATGTGCCTCTTTGAGTCAAAAGAAGGGCCCGGAGAATAACACCAGAGAAATATTACATTAACTAACAGTCAGGAAAAAGCCAGTGCAGAGGCAAAAGTTTCATCTTGGGTCAAATCTTTTCACTGCTTCACACAGTCATTAACTGATTTTGAACATAATGGGACAACCGATCAGGACCAAGACAAAGTGCTTGGCTTCAAGGACGGGAGAGAGTTCATCAGAAAAAAGTATGTATTGCTCTTTCAGAGAACCTGAGTTCACTTTCCATCTCCACATTCCCACACTGGGGTGGCTCCCAATCACCTGTAACTCCATCTCCAGGAGATCTGCCATGGACAACTAACTGCACATACACACACATACATAAAATAAGATTTTTTTTTTTTTTTTTAAAGAAAACCCTTAGGTTTGAAGGCCATCTCCGTTGTTTAACTGTTGAGCAAATAATTTAATTTGGGGGTGCACCTCAGTGAGATGAATTCAGTATTCCAAGTTCACATTTCACTGACTCGATGTAAGAATTCATTGAGGTAGTCACATATACAAAGTTATAGTATTGAGTTAGGAATGGTTGTCATGGTAACCCCCAAAGATTGGTGTGCTGCAAGCTTGCTTCCCAGTGGTACTAAGTTTAAGAGCCATTAAGAGGCTCGGCCTGTAGAAAGTAGGTAGGTTATGGGGTTCCTGCATCACAAATGATGCAATGCTGTCTTGAAAGAGAGAGGTGAGTCCAGTGGATTAGTTCCTACGAGAACGAGAACAGGTTATTACGGAAGAGCCAGCCTGGCCTCTTCCCAGATTCCTGTTTCCTACCTTGCCATGTGACCTCTCCCTCTGTCATATGTGCTCCTACCATGTTGTGATATGATCTGCAGGCCCTCACCAGATGTCAGACAGACAGCCCATCTAATCATAGTTGTCCTGCCTCCAAAACTGTGACGTAAACAAACATCCTTTCTGTGTGACTACAGCCTCAGATGTTTTGTTTTAGCAATATAAAAGGCTAAAATGATGGTCCTTCATACACTAAATATGCCCAAGAATCTTCACACTAGCCCTGTGGAATGGGCAAAGCAGGCATTCTCCATTTTATTAGCCAAGAGATTAAAACTCAGAAAGACTGACTGACACGACCCAACTCACACAGCTCTCCAAGAAGCCAGCATGTGAGCCTAGACTGCTGTCCAGTAGCTTTTCACAGTGCCCTATCCTGTTATGAACAAAGCATATGCAGAAACTATAACAGTTTTGTATGTTTTAGAAGGAAGTGGATGGAGAGAGTAGACAGTCTCCTGTTGTAACCCCTTTGTGCCACAAATAGATACTAAATGTCTGAGACAGGAGTTCCGGGGATCCACCAGGGGATATACAGGCAAAGACCCTCCCGTTTATGGAGTTTATAGTCAGTGGCAAAAGACATAAAGGAGACAAGAACAGCAAGCAGACTGTCGGGTGTACCTGTGCCATGGAGAAGGTAAAGAGGGAAGGGTACAGAGGTCAGGAGAGTTAGAATTTTGAGTAAGAAGCCAGAGAAGGCCTCACTGAGCAAGTGCCATGGGCCAGAGTAGTGTGGGCAGATGAGAACAGCTAGCTAAGTTGTTCTGAACTAGGGGCATACTTAGCATGACCCAGAACGTGGCAGCATAGAGGACATGACTGGGTGAGAAATGGGGCCAATGGGGCCACAAGGGAACAGATCACGTGTGGGACCCCGGAGAGACTACAAGGAGTTGGCGGTGAGCTGCAGATGTTTCCATCAGCACTGTTGGTTGTGGCTGCTGTGCTAGGACAAGTAAGGAGGAAACTAAGGGAGGCAGCACGAGGCCCTGCAGTGATCTGGGCCGCAGCCACACAGGCAGTGACCGTCACACCCGTACAGGTAGAGACATGTGGCTGGATTTCAGGCACAGCTTGATGGTAGGGTCCCTGGGCTGTAAGGTGGGAAAAAAACCAACCAACCAACCAAACAAACAAACAAACAGAGCAGAAGTTCAGCCTGATGCCAAGTGTTTGACCTTAGTAGCTCCAAGGATTGACACAGAAATTGGAAAAACGCAGAAATAGGGCTGTGGGGTAAGTCGGGGGTCATGGACATCAGCACTCAGCTGTGCATGTGGTAATCCTGAGATGTCTATTACTCATGCAGAAGACAAGCAGCTGAGAACCGAAGTCTGGTGTTAGAAGGGATCCATGGAGCCTGCAGAGTTTGCAGCCAAAGACTCCGTCAGTCTCCAAAGCCAATGGCCCGAAGATACTGCTATCTGACCTTAGACAATGGGATGGAACTAATAAACAGAGTGAGAAGTCAGAGCTGGCAGGTGGTAAGAAAATACAGAGGCCAAGCCCACCCCTTCTGCAGGTGTCCTTCCATACCCAGTTCACGGCTGCTTCCTGGAAGCTCAGAATGAACAAGGACAGCGGCTCCTAGGTCCTGTCATCTTTCTCACATCTGAGTCTGCTCCATCTCAGTAAAGGACTTCCCTTCCCCCTCCAGTGGCCTGCTCCGAGACACAAGTATCGCCTGTGATTGCTTTAGTGCATTTGGCATGGGACAGTGATTCTCTAACCAGAATTTCAAATCCACCCTGCCCACCACCTTCATCACCACTCCAGCAAGACACCAGTGGGTCTCTCCTGGTGTCTGAGGCCTTTCCTTGCCTGAGCCCCACTTTTCACCCCCATTTCCTTCCTACTCCAGTTCTAAGCTATGCAGTACAGAGTGACTTTACCAAACACAAGCTGTGCTGTCTCCCACCTCTGCTTGGTCACTTGTTTGCTTTGGGTTTTGAGACAGGGTGTAGGAGCAGAAATTGGTCTCAAATTTAAAATGCTTGGTGTGCTAAAATCCTACAGGGCTCCACACCCCTCTCAGAATATGGTCTACGCTTCCTCTGCTTGCCCACAGCCGTGAAAATCTGTGTCGTCTCCTTCCCGCAATCTCTCCACTCCAGACGCTGAATTCTTAAGAACCTATGCTTCAGTCCCTCCTTTCCTCAGACAGATAAACATCCCTCAGGGGCTCCTTTAAACACTGGCTTCCGATTTTAATAGTTTACTCCATGAAGGGCAGTGTGAAAATTTTTAAAACTTATTTTGGGCCACACCCAATCTTTCGGGGGGGGGGGGGGGGGGGGGGGGGAGGGAAGGGAAAAGAAGGACGACAGATTTTGGTCATTGATGGAAACAACAAACGCACAAGACAGCAAATTATCAACAGAGAACCAGACCCAAAAAGCCGACCTGTGAAGCCAACTTTCCACCAAAAAGGAAATGAAATCACAATTCAAAACAAACAAACACCCAGCACACCTCCGCTAGCGGCAATGGCGGCTTGTGGAAGTTCTCTCAGAGGCTCAATCTCCCTTTCTCCTTTTCTGGATCAGTGCAGGGAAGGCAGAAACCTTGCTCTTCTGGGATTTCCCAAAAGGTTTGGAAAACTCCATAGCTTCATGCCTCAGCTCCCAGAATTAGATTTTTCAGGGAAATGCCCATAACTTACCCTAGACAGCATGGCTAACTTTGGAGGAGAAGTCTCAATCTAAGCTGTACTAAGGTCTCCTAAAATGGAATTTACAAGGTGCTAGCGGCCAAAGTCTAGTTTGCTGCAGTGAAGAACACAGAACCCTCTGCAGTCCCCAGAAGAGAGTGGGATGAGTCAAATGTCTGTCTCATGCAGGGAACCTAACCTTCTCCACTAAACATTGCTGTTTCAATTACAAAAATACAACTAGAAAAACATCAGGAAGAAAATTATAAACACTATGGATAAATAGAGAGATGTGACCTTTACCATGGCTTGTTTTAGATGCCTGACTGATAGTTAAAATCCACAAATTCATCTCTAGGTTGTCTGTCTGTGATTCTTACTAAGGAAAAAAGCATGACTCAGCAGGAACCTGAGGGACCCATGTTGCTTCAGAACTTCCCTTCAGCAAAACTGATGGACAGGAGACCACCCAAACCAACATATGTACGCAGGCAGATTAGGAAGCTGAACAGTAATACATCAAGGGAGGAGTTAGATATCAAAGAGGGAGGACTGGGAGCTGTGTAATATTTTTACACCATATTTTTCTGAACCAAAGCGTATTCTCTCCCGTAGCCTGTGGTAGGGACACAGTTTGCTGACGAGGTTGGGGAGATGGCTCAGCAATTAAAAGAGCTTGCTGTTCAAAGGGGTGCAGGTTCAGTTCTCAGCACCCAAATGGCAGTTCCAGGGAATCTGATGCCCTCTTTTGGCTTCCTTGGCCTCCTGAATACAGGTGGTAGAGAAAGAAAATTTAAGTGGCTTGTTGAAGTCCTTTGGATAGTTGTACAAAGCCGCTGCTTACAGGGAAGCCCCAGGAGAATGGTCTGTCCTTCCTGTGTGATGGTTATACACCTGCACCCTGTCCCTGCATGAGGTCACTGGGCTACCTCATAAACTGAACAGGCATAAAAAATGCTGTTGAGCTGCAGCTTTTGTGTCCCCTACAGCATGAGATGAGGCTCAGGTGCTCTGTGTGAGCTCAGGGGTTATAGTTTCTAAAACATTGGAGACCTTGTTCTATAGCATATGATTTTAGGCTAGCGAAGGATTGGCCTTGGGCTCTTTTCAAAGTTTTATTTTTTTGTATCATTGTCCATAAAGCATGCATTATTGATGAAAAAATCTAGATAGGGCATCTTCTGACAATATTCTTCCCCTCTCTTAAAATGGAGAAACACGACTTTTAGCTAAGCTCATCACCAAAGACTGCATCATTTTGTAGTACCCTGCTGCCTGCATGGGATAGGTTCTAAGATCCTGGTGGATGCCAACTCCATACATAACTATGCTGTTTTTCTTATACACATATATCGATGATAAAGTTTAATTTATAACTCGGACACAAGAGATTAACAATAACTTACAAGAAAATAAAGGTCATTGAACTGTTTGTTAGAATTTCCCTCGAACTATATCCATCTTAGTTAGGCATGGGTAGCTAACGCGCCAGCAGGGAATCCTCAGGTAAGATGGAGGTAACAATGAGACTGGCTGTAAAAGATTTAACAACCTGTGCTTGGTAACGCTAGCCACTCAGGAGGCAGAGGCAGGTAGAGGCCTACTAGTGAATTCTCAGCCAGCCAGAATCATATGGTGAAAAACTGTCTTTGGGAAAAAAAGTCTAAGGAAAAAGAGACTGTAAAAACGAGAAAGTGACCATTCTTACTCTGATACCGTGCTAAAGAAAATAGCTGAGTTTATTCCTCTTTCTGGCAACTGCTAGTCTAGCTAATGGCTAATTCCCCCTTACTGCCTAATACGTAGCCAGCAGTTGGCAGTGCACTTATCTTGCCCACTTAAAACACCCATGAGTTAGTGGACAGACCTCATATAAGATGGTCACTGCCCCAGCCTACACATACTACAGGGCTGACCAAGCGAAGAAATCATGTGAGTGTCAGAAGTCAAGAGCTTTGGACAAACTTTGTATGGACATAGCTACCTGACTGCTGCATCATGGTTGACTACAGCTGTGTTAGGGGCTAGTTCTGGAGAAGAGTGTGGTTCTCTGAGGCCTCAACAGTCTCTCAGGGCTGCCACAGCCCTACCACATGGAGTTGTTTGGAATTCTGATCCCAACAAACGTCTGTTCAACTTGAGGCATGAAATATTCTTATTTTAACTATCATTTAACAGTAATCACTGTGACAGCAGACAAGGCACAGAGCCTCCTAGTCCAAAGCAAGCAAACAGAGCAGTTTCAGCCACTCAAGGCCATGTTTCTTACCAGCAGCTGGAGGACCAGAGGCTCAAGTCCCCAATTTTAGATTTCCTCTGGGGGCTACAAATGCATTTAGTAAACGGGTCCAGGCCCTACGGAGTCCAAAAATAGTTTATAATTTTTAAAATCTCTTTGGCATACTGCTTCCGGACTTAGAAGGCACAGTTCTATAAAAATAATCCTACATGGGGTAAGGAAGTCGCAAGAACCTGGGGTTTGGGATGTAATTCATAGAAGTTTCATTAATGTTTTTCTTTGAAAGTCTGTGATTTTATTCCAAGTAGCAGAGTCATGAAGAAATGAACAATTGTGACAAGTTCATGCAGCTATGGTCCCAGGGGAGGGTGGCCCAATCTACCCTTCCCACCTCACCCCTGTTATATCCCTGGCCAGACTGTTTTTGGGGTTTGAATGGTTGGTTATGCTAAAAATGTATCCTGGGATCCCTCCCCATTCTGGCCAACATGGCAGGACATACTGTCTGTCTACACAGACACAGGCTAAGTGAGGAGTCCATTGGCTAGCAAGGAGAAAGTACGAAGTGCCTTATATCATCCTCCTGCAGGGTAGGTGACAACTAAATCAGACTTTCTACTAGTATAGTGTGTCATGTGACATGGGGCATCTTTGCTGCTTCTTCGTCTTAGTCACTATACAGTAAATAGACACGATTAGCACCTATATCCTCATGCTGTCAGGAGAACTTAACGAAGAGAAAGGAATCTCTTGCCACTGAGTGAACAGAAAAGAACCAACATCATGATGCTCAATAAACACCATTGGCCTAAGTAAGAAAAGTCTACAGTTCCATTGGTGTATTTATAGAAAAGAGCCCCTCAGAGTTGAGGGCTCTCTCCTACTTGCCTAATGTCCATGGAGAATTAAAATGGACAAGAGCAAGAAGGTGACACCCAGAAAAAGAAGGAACAAGAGCCATGTCACTCTCTAGCCTGACTCCCCTGTTTGGATCATTAGGCAGATATGGAAGATCTTTGTGGGTCTGTATTCCAGGAGGCCCCTGCCAGCCCCTAGGTCAATGTTTTCCACGTGGTGATCATTATGACAACCGGAAGCAAAGCACATGGGTCCCATGAGAGTCATAGTCAACGAGAAGGGCTTTGGATCTCACTCTGTGCCCCCCCCCCCCCCCCCCCCCCCCCCCCCCCCCCCCCCCCCCCCCCGTGCTGGAGAGGCTATGGCTCTGCAGATGCCATGAAACAGTGATCATCCATGTGACTCTGGGGTTGCCTGAGCAGGAAGTGGTGTTGGATACCTTCTGCAGGAGTAGCCTTCAGCTCCCTGACATCAGTGTTACCCCCGACTGGCCTTCCTGGGTGCTCCTGTTCTATCAGACCTCTTTTGTATGTGGTAGCCATGTTCTGTACCTGAAAGGCTGCACTTTCTATCCAGTCACTCCCATTGTCTAATTGCTCATTAAACACAGTCAGCCCCATTAGAACATCTCTCTCCAGGGACCTTGGTCCATTTGGACCTAACTGGGCTCCACGGACACACTTCCATTACACCTTGCATTTAACTGCATCTAGAATTGGTTCTTTATGCAATTTGCTCACGATCAGCTTCTCCAGCCAGATGTTAAGCCAGTTGCAGGAGAGATTCTGTCTTGTTCTGTATTCTGTCTCTGATACTGTGAGAGGAGGTGGGAGGCAGTCATGATGAGCAGGAGGGAGGAGGGTGTCTTGTAGATCTACTCCTTTTGTTAAGGATGAGGAGCAAGGAAACCATTGTTGTTGCATCCCCTGGTGGTCAAAATACTGCTTTGTGATTTGACATCTTGGGTGAAGTAGGTTTGTGTCACCATTTCAGAAATGGAAAGGGCAGGGTATTTCTTATAGCGCACACATGCCCACTGGAGAACATCCCAAAAACCAGGAGTGGGAAATCCACAGGGACATCTTAGCTCCAGAGCTTACATAGTACAATGGGGTGAAATGAAGGTGGGATCCAAAGGAGGAACTTAGCAATGACATCACTGGAGGGAGGGGTCTGTAAGACTTCTTAAACATCCACCTTTGAGAACACAATGGGCTGCTGCACTCACTTGGGTTGAATTCAAATCTCTCTTTAGACTATAATTTCCTTTGCTAAGTAAGCTTTCGCTTAAACTGTTTCTCAGCTGAAGTCTTGCACTGAGGAGACATGAACCCCAGAAAGGCCTTCTCCCAGGGCATGTGCCATGCTTGCAGAGAATGCATGCTTAGGAAGTATCTACCATCATTGACAAATTGATGACTTTTGTCATAGACAAGCATTTCTTGTACTGTGGCTCCCTCATCCCACTCAAGGTTGGACTCTTTGTTCTTCATTCATCTGGGTGTAGGCAAATAGTACTCCTTTCCTACATAGCTATGGTGCAAGAGATGCATTCCTTGAAGTACCCAGGCCACACTCACAAGGGGATCTGTTTTAAGAACTAACAGTGTCCAGAAAGGACCATACTGCTCTCTTCTACTCATAAAAGGAGAAAAAACAACCTACAGTTTCTAATCTTATCCAAGGAGACTCTGCATTGGCTATATTGCCCATTGTGAGTTTGCTCTGTGTCAGTTCAAAGCAGCTAGTTCAAAGTGTTCTAGCATCCTCACAACCCACCCTTCACCTCTTTCAAGGTAACCCCAATATCACCTCTCCAGTGGGATTCTCCCTTATAGCACTGGTTAAAATTATAACACTGAATCTTCCTTGTGAACTTTACTGTCTGCCTTAACATTTAAGACTCCTATAAACTGACAGTTTTATTGTGCTGATTGTTTATCTTTCCCTACTAAAATGGAGGTTTCATGGAGTCACAGATTTGTTTTGTTCACAAGCCCCACAATCCTAATGTCTAGAACAAGACTCAGCTCATATTAGTTGCTCAATAAAGATCTATTGATTATCTGAGTTATAATTCAATTTGGTCAGTTTTCATTCGATCTGTTCTCTTCTGCTCCTCATCATACTGCTCAGCTTATAAAAATTCTTAATAAAACAGAAGATACTACATTTACAATCAAAGACAGTTTATGTTTTAAATACACTCGTTCTCACCACAAACAATGACACAAAATAGATGCTTATGATGTGACCAATGCCACAAATTTAAGCAAAAATGCAGTACCTTCTTGTATGAATTTCCAGGATGTTCACAATATTTTCTTCAGTAGATCCTTGAAATATTGTGTGAAAGAATATCTATCTCCACATTAAAGAATCAGAAAGTAAAAAAGTATTAGCCTAAGGTTAGGGAACTGAGCCCTAATGGGAGACGCAGGACACTTTATACTCTCCCCAGTCAGCACAGGGACTCGGAAGAAAGCAGAGGAGAGGCTTAGGGAGGATGCTGTGTGTGTGTGTGTGTGTGTGTTCGCGTGTGTATGCATGCACGCACACAAGCAAGCACATCCATGTGTTTAGGAAAAGTCTGGTCTGCCTATGTACTCTCTGCCTACCAGTTTGATTCCATATTCAGAGAAGGTAAGGATAAGGGCTTAACCTAAAGGAACACATGGTGAATTTATAGCCACGGGGTGCCTGAATTGGATCCAACAAAGGCTCCCAGCATCCGTCTCTGAAGAACAAGCTGTGGGTGCAACCGGGACAGACCAGCTCTATTTTTAGGGAACCTCTGGTATACCTGGATGGGTTTACTTTGAGATCATCCCGTGAGCCCTCCTCATCCCTTTCACACCAGAGACCACCAAAAATGTTTCCTGCTCCTTCTCAATGCTGGAGCCCCTTTGATATCTCTAGTCTTCACATCACAGTAAATGCCATCAGACAGAGAACAGCACTAGAATAAATGAGAAAAAAATTAAAGTGTTTCTAAGTAGTGTAAGTAGGTCAAACAAGCTTCTGTGTTTCTCTCAGACTTTAGACCTGACCTGGGGACAGCTGAGGCAGTATCAATAGAGATACAGTATTAGTCACATTCCTCATAGTGGTGAGAAAACATTCCACAGAGGAGATTTGAGGAGGTTTTGGGTTTGGTTTGGTTTTTCTTCTGGCTTATGGTTCAAAGGGACAGTTGATTCTGGTGGAGTGATGCAGTCTGTGGTGGTGAAGCTTGTGCTAGTTACATCATGGTGGCTGATTAGAAATAAAGAGTTTAAGAGACCGAGGGAATAGCCAACCAATAACCGGCCCAATGGGCCAGCACCAACCCCTGACACTATCAATGAGCCTTTGTTGTGCTTGCAGACAGGAGGCTAGCATAACTGTCCTCTGAGAGGCTCTACCCAGCAGCTGACTGAAACAGATGCAGTCTCACAGCTGAACATTGGACAGAGCTTGGGGGTCTTGTGGAAGAATTGGGGGAAGGATTAAGGGCCCTGGAGGGGATAGAAATGCTATAGGAAGACCAACAGAGTCAACTAACCTGTACTCTTCTGGGCTCTCAGAGGCCGAACTACCAACAAAAGAACATACACAGGCTGAATCTAGCTAGCCCCCTTCACCCACACATATATAGCAGATGTGCAGAGCAGTCTTCATGTGGGTACCCCAACAACTGGAGTGGGGACTATCCCTAAGTCTGTTGCCTGCCTGTGGATCCTGCTTCCATAACTGGGCTGCCTTGTCTGGCCTTGGTGGGAGAGGAAGAACCTAGTCCTGCAGAGACTTGGTGTGTCAGGGTTGGGGGATACCCAGGGAGTCCTCCACCCTCTCAGGGGCGAAGGAGAGGAGGTGACCAGGAGGAAGGAGTTCAATGATAGAGATGTAAAGTGAATAAATAAATTAATGAGAAAAAGAACCAAAGAGCTCAGACAGAAAACAGAATCAAATATCATTAAAGCCTCCTGCAGCAGCTTAATTTGGCAGGTAGAAACCATGTCTGTAAGGTTCCACAGCTATCTATCACCATGATCTAGGGACCAAGTGATCAAGCACATGAACATGTGGGATACTCATACAAACTTTAACACCTACCCCTCAGCTAACCAGGCCTGGACAAGCAAACACACCCTGCTGTCTGTGTCCCCCACATATAAATAGTCAATGCCCACATTGCAGACCTGGAAATGTATTGACTTCATTAGAGCCAAGGACAAAGAAAACAATTTTCTGCCTTTTCTAGATTAATGTGACTTCTGGTTGATCAAGCTTAATCTTGCTTGCAAAGAGTCTGCAGCCTAGCAGTCACGGCACCAGCCTCCGTGACAAGCTGCAGGGATGAGCTAAAGCAGAGGGGACGTTAGAGCTGTGCTTCTGTCATGCATAACCTGTAAACACTTTAAATTTATGAGTCAGGCACAGCGTATACTCAGAAGCATCAATAAAACCATCATGCAAATGGATGGAACTGACAGCCTAATTCTTCCTTATTGAGGGTCTGTCTGAAGACTCCAACATGTTTGCTCTCACAAACTTTGAGGATGATCACAACTAAGGAATGCCAGGATATGAAATATGAAATTCAAGCGAACAATTTTGTCAAAGGAGGAAGCAATAAAGGCAGGGTGTGGACGGGGGCAGCCGCTCTGAGTAAGGAGCATGGACTGACCAATACTCCTCTGTCCCTAGGGATAGGTGACAGTGTATGAAATGACAGGGAACATTGTTCCAATTTCCCAAGTCAATTCCTTGTTTAAGAGTAGAACTTCCCATTGTGATAAAATTATGCAAAAAGAAGATTTGGTTGTATTCCCAGAGAAACAGATACTAAAAGGATGAAAGCCCAGCACAAAACAGAGGGTAAGCACATGCCATGGACTATTCAAAACCTTAAAAACTGTATTTTAACAGTGATATTCACATAGCATACTAACCTGATCCTTGTCTTAGTCCTCATTAGTTTACAAAGATTCTGATGTGTTTGGAGGCTGTTTTTATAGATTAAGGTTGTCCTTACTAAGTCAAGTGATGGGGGAGGTGATTAGGAGCCTCCACCCTTAGAGTAGGCACCACTGACCGTTGCCAGCTTCTGGGGAAGGGAAAGTTGTTTTTCTTCAAGGATGTGGCCCCTGGTAGGTCAACCATGTTCCATTAGATGGCCCCATACTGTTGGAGATTGGTGCTAATGTTTTGAATCTGCATGTCTGGAGACTGAAGTTCCTTCTCCCCAATTGGTTTTTGATCTATCAATAAAGATGCCAGTGGCCACTTGCTGGGCAAAGGGTGGGACACTTAGAGTTGTGCAAGTAGGATACAGGGAGATTTGGCTGGACTGGGAATAAGAAGGGGACACAGGAGTAGCAGGAGGTAAAGCCACCTAACCACGAGAATGCAAGTGAGTGGCCACTGGCCATTTTCCCGATTGGGCTGGGGTAGCAGGGGAAGGTGTAGGAGTGCCCAGCATTTGAGGGAGCCAAGGCATTTCAAAATAATCTAGTGTGTGTGTGTGTGTGTGTGTGTGTGTGTGTGTGTGTGTGTGCCTGTGTGTGTGTGTGCACGTGTGTGCGCGCGTGCATGTGTGTGTGCGTGTGCGTGTGCGTGTGTGTTTCATCCACAGATCCAAAGAGACCCTGGGAGGGTGGCTGGTATCACAGCCCGCCAGGAGCTTAAAGCAGTGTAGCTAAAAACTACACATAACACCACACCTATAAGTTTACAGACAGTACAAATTGGACTCAGAGACTTTTATATTTATGGGAGAATGTGTGTATATGTGTGTATGTATATGCACATGTATGTGCATGTATATGTGTGTATATGCACATGTATGTGCATGTATGTGTGTGTCTATGCGAGTATATATGTGCATGTGCATGTATATGTGTGTGAGTGTATGTGTGTGTGAGTATATGTGTGTATGTATGTGAGTGTATGTGTATATGTGTGTATGCATGTATGGGTGTGTGGGGTGAATATTTTTTAAAGGACACTTGAATGGTGGTGGGAGCTGGATCTCAGAAGAATTGGGGCTAAATGTGATTGAACTACATTGTATGCATGTATCAAATCCTCAAAGGATTAATAGAAGTTTTATTTTAAAAAGTTAGAATGAACAATATTCTTACACTAAAAGTGCAAACCATGTCCTATCATGTGCATAACAATCATGGTATAATTTTTTTCTTAAAGGGATGCTGTATCCAGTTGAATTCCTTCACAATAATTTCTTAAAAGCTTGTTGTGTACCTGGATAGCACAGTAGACTGAAACCCAGGTAGGATGGATGCTGAAGGATTGTCAGGTAGTAGACCAGGTAGATAACTGCTTACCTTACAACCATAGTCTCTACATTTTTTTTTTTTTCCTGAGACAGGGTTTCTCTGTGTAGCCCTGACTGTCCTGGAACTCACTCTGTAGACCAGGCTGGCCTCGAATTCAGAAATCTACCTGCCTCTGCCTCCAAAGTGCTGGGCTTAAAAGCATGCGCCAACACTGCCTGGCCATAGTCTCTACATTTAAAAAGCACAGGCTAGGAAAGATTCTAAAGCAGGAAAACATTTAAATCTACAATAAGGATAGGAGTTGTCTTTATGACGAGGTTGGAGTCAGGGGTAGTTACGATGGTTGGTATCAGGCCTATAACCCAACTATTAAGAAATGTGAAGGTGGCTTTATGTGATCACTGTGGGAAGGACAGTGTACATGGGGATGTTGTCAGGTGCACTGGCTAGTTTTAGGTCAACTCCACACGAGCTACAGACATGTGAAAGGAGGGAACCTCAATTGAGGAAATGCTGTCATAAGATCTGGCTGGAGGGCATTTTCTTAATTAGTGATTGATGGGGGAGGGCCCAGCATATTGTGGGCAATGCCATCCCTGGCCTGCTGGTCCCGTAAGCAAGTAGGCTGAGCAAGCCAGTGAGCAGCACCCCTCCATGGCCTCTGCATCAGCTCCTGACTCCAGGTTCCTGCCCTGTGTGAGGTCCTGTTCTGACTTCCTTCAAGGATCACCTACCACGTGGAAGTGTGAGCCAAATTAAACCTTTCAATCCCAACTTGCTTTTCAGGTGAATACAAACAGTGAATATTTCATTTTGAGTCTACAAAGTCCTCATTCCTCAGCCTCCCTCGCTAGACATAGCTGTGACATGTGTGAGGCTGTTTTATCAGACAGAGATGCCGAAAGAGGCAGGATGACAGTAAGCTGGTCTCTGAACAGGTTTATAGGATGGAATTATAAAATGCCCCAAGGGGAAAGCATGCAGGGGCTCTCTGAATGCAGCATCTCATGACTAAGCGTGACAGTGGAAAAGAGGTGTCACCTAACACACCAGGAAGGGACAGCAGGGTCCATCCAGGCCAGCAGGCAGGACGGGAAAACTTAGAAGTGTGTTCTCACATAGCCCTTAAGAGAAGCTAGCAAAACATCCAAATGCACAATGCTTATGGCATTGACTTGAAGGAAGGCCTGTGAAACTTGGGAACATAAGACCAAAGGAGGCTCAGCCCCTGGCCATTGCTCCTCTGAGGGCTCCTTTCTGTTTTTATCAGCTTTCATCACCCTTGACAAACCTCTAGCCTGTGTAAGACTCAGAAGACTCAGGGTGGGGAGCTGAGGCTTGCTCTATCTACTAGTCCTGAATTAGAACCCGATCTACCTCTGCAGAGATGCATGCCACCCCACCCCCCGCCAACCCCCCAAATCCTGAGTAGAACAGGATAGCTTCTAGAAATGGGGACACTTTAACTCTATTTTCAAAGAAAATCATAGCTTCACATCGTGTAATTGAAAGTTCATTAGGGGCCGGACCGTGGTGGTGCATGCTTTTAAATTCCAGCACTTGGGAGTCAGAGGTGGATGGCTGTTAAGTTTGAGGCCAGCCTGGTCTACAGAGTGAGTATCAAGACAGCCAGAGCTACACAGAGAAATCCTGTCTCAGAACAAAATGAAAATTCAAAGTTCACTTGGGTAGTGTTCATAGCCAAGGAATAACAAATATAACCAAGATACCTCTATCTGCATCGAACACAGAATAGAGTGCAGGCAGAACTTTGAAAGGATTGTCTTTGTTTTTGGGTGCTGGGACTGAGCCCTGGGCCTGAGCATGCTAAACACGAGGCCAACCACATTCTGTGGTTAGCCCCACAGAGTCACATCTCAGCCTGTTTAGGTGAGAGGTGTTGGGTGCTTAGTTGAAAACTTCTGCTACTGAAGCTTGAAAGCATTTTTAGGGTGTAAGCTTCGGGTAGGGCAGGGTGCTGTTGTGCTTATCTGCTGTGCTGTTAGCTTATCTGCTATGGATTGTCAATGTCAAGGTCCGTCAGGAGATTGCCTGTGAGAATCTGTACTATTGTATCCCCACCGTGGGAGCAGGAAGCAATCACTCTCCCATCATCCACAGCCATACTTCCTGCCTTTTTATGGAGGAAAACAGCTCTGTTTGGACAGTACTCTGGGGAAAGTGGAGGAGGGCACTGAGGACTTGAGAAAGTCAGGCCTCTCTGGCT
>JADRCH010000007.1:21683508-21697072 GCA_019843965.1 Rhynchomys soricoides | reverse complement strand
CTGGAGATGATACATGCATGTGTTAGTTAAGACAGTGGGCCTATCTCCTCTTTTCAGTTGACAGAGTTCTGTGGGAATCAAAAGAGAGGAATCTAGATGATGCCCTAATCACCCTAACCCCAGCAGTAACGCAAAGTCTTTCCTTTGTGAGGTTAGTTATAACACACAGAGTGCTAATACCTAATGTCCTTTCTGGATTCTCCCAGGCACGGTCCTCTCCCTGGTCCTCTTTTGTGCTTCTAGTATGATCCCTAGAATAGGAGCCAAAGCCATGATCTCTTGACCCCTTCTATGTCAGGAACCATTGAACATTCTGTTGATAACATCTTGTTTAATGTCTGTGTTTACAATAGCATGAGGCAGTCCTATAGGCATTATTATGATCCATTTATGCAGATATACCCAAAACAAAATGAAACTCATAAACTTGGCAGCTTATCAACAACAAATCTATTCCCCACAGTTCCAGAAGCTAAGAGGTCAAAGACTACGGTATTAGCAGAGCTGGGAGGGAGGGAGCAGGCCTGTTTGTCTAGCACTCAGGAGGCTAATGTTGGCAGAGAAAGAGTTCAAGGTCTCAAAGTAGGTGGCTGAGCAGCTGCCTGAACCGGCATGTTGGAGAGAGAGAGGAGAGTTCTGACTACCATGATGCAGTAGTCTGAGCAGAGCATACGGTCCACTTGATGGCTGAGTTATCAGTCAGTCAATCAACAAAACAACCCAAGTAAGTGGATGTTCAGACTAAGTACCTTGTGTAAGCACAAGGTCAGTGCCTGGATATAACTGAGCTGAGGTTTCTTCACCCAGGCTTCCTTGCCACGCTCTGTGAATACCATTTGGTTGGCACTTGCTAAACATCACCTCAAATGGTTGCTGGCAATTGCCTTGTGCATGGCTCCTCTCTCTCCAATCGTGTCACCAGTGGATGGCACAGCTTCCCCCCTCTCCCCCAGGTTTCCTAGTAACCAGAATAATTTATGATTCACAACTATTGGCTCAGTCGATTCTAGCCCCTAGTTTCCTTTTTGCTTACACCTGTGCCCTGGTTCTATTTTTACAGTGCTCCTTTTGTTCTAAAAGTATTCCAATTTGGATGATAAATTATGCATCATGTTTATCGCATAGACAAGCCCTCAGCTTGGCCTGCTCAGCTATGCCCGGTTAGCTACACCCGGAACAGCTGCCTTCGGAAAATAATGGGTCTGGCAGCCATCGGTCCTGATGCCCAATGCTGGAACACAGAGAACTTCCTCATGAAGCGCACTACCCATGATGCATCTCTCCAGGCTCTTGGCTCTACCATCCCCCCAGCCTCTTCCCTTCCGTCCAAATCTCTCCTTCCTTCATTGTTCCCCAGCTGCTCTTGCCAGCTGCACCCTACACCCTCTGGTTCACCTGTAGAAACGGAAAAGTCAGGGAACTTTATGACAACATTGCTCCTTCTGTCTAGCTGTTATTCTAGGCCCAAATCCTTTTTCGATGAATGATTAACACCTTCTGTACACAATAGGAAGAATTAACCTTTTGGGGTTAGGTACTTACCTTTGGCCTTTGTGGTATTTGTGAACTTGCATGTATGGTGGCTCAGAACATAAAGTCAAATTTTCTTTTACCAGTGAAGATGTATGATGGGTCTCTAAGGTCGGATGATACTGTGAGCTCAGATGGTACCACCAATAGGATGGGGAAAAGCAAAGCAAAGCAAAACAAAACAAACAAACAAACAAAAAACAATCACCAAACACACTATGTGTATTGGTTTCTAACAGTAGGGACCTACCAGACTTTAAATATCAGAAAATTCAATTTTATGATCCTTTATTTTGAGGATTTTATAGAAAATCTGGCCCACTGTTTGAAGGAGGGGACTCTTGGGAAATAGCCCCGCAGGTGGTAAATGTATAAGAGACCTCTAATCAGCACAGCTGGGGCTGCCCTGATTGCTTCTGGAGTAGGATAGGCGGGGTTCCCAGCAGCACAGGACTGTACTGGGGTCCTGTTAAGAAGCACCGCTGTGAGGCAGTGAGGAGTAAGTGCAGCCAAGAGCTGTAAAACCTCAGAGGAGGGAATTGGGAAAGTCCTAGAGAGTCCTGAATAACGAAGACATTTAAAGAGAGCCACTACTGCCTTTGATAGTGCTGCTCTCTGTGGCCCAATTTACGGAGGAAAGAGATAATTTCCACTTATACAGGGTTATCTCTTCCAGACTCAGATACAGGCTTGCCTGCTAATACAGCGGCGTATGGGATTTCTACATAATTAACTAAAAAAGGATGTAACTTTCTTTGTGCCCAGTATGTGGCATACTTCTTCAGCGTGCACCCTACGAGAGTTACACAGAAGGAGACTTCCTGTTAAGAATCTAGCTCAATACACGTGGAATGTTTTGTTTCAGGATTATTAAATTTATCCCATTAGAATCTCTCCCATGCAATAAAGGATTGGTGCTGATTCACCCTGGCAATAAATTAGCCTGCAGTCCACAGCTGTCTTTCCAATAAAGGTGCCTCTGGAAAGATCAGCACAGTCAGAGGCAATGACCGCTCCATCTCTTAGCGTCTGTCTTTTCCTTCAGATCGTGAACAACCTTTTTCCAATAAGCCAGAGCCATTTGATGCCAGAGCCCCCTTTCCTCTCCCCATTTCCAGCTGGTTCCATGTCAATATTGACACCACTCACACCCACTGTTTACCTGAGACCGCCTTCATCAAACTACACTGTAGTTTCCTCCTTTCCATGATTCACGCTGTCTCTGATAACATTTCCATTTCAACAGGAAAAGCTACTTTCCAAAGTCAAACGCCTGTCTCCATTTTACAAAGAGAACAGACTGACCATTCAAGGTGTCACACAGAGCCGTAAGAATCCTGACCAAAGCTGCTGGTCCCTTGCCATCACAGCTTAACCTTTAGAATCTCTCTGGAAGTGAATCTGGCTCATGCCCTGACCTCTCTGTCTCAAGACTGCCGGAGCTGAAGAGAGGTCAGTCACCCGCTCACCTGCAGCTTCCTTTCCCAGAGAATGGGAAAGCACAGAGGAGACTAGGAAGAAGAGACTGTCTTCCTCCCATGCCTAAGAGAACACTGAGTCCCAGCGTCCTCAGGGTTCATCCCTATGTCAGGCTTGTCTTCTTTCTCTATGACTCCACTTCTAAATGGTCCCCAGGTTTAATTTTATTTTTTAATTTTTAAAATATACATTTTCTCTTTTGAGATTATAATTACATCATTTTCCTCTTTCCTCTTTCTCCCTTCAACTTCATGACCTGCCAATATCTCTCTCTATCTATCTATCTATCTATCTATCTATCTATATCTTGCTCAATCCGTATATTACTTGCATGTATATGGTTTCAGGGCTTACTCTCCCCCCCCCCTTTTTTTTTTAAGACAAGATCTCAGTATAGCTGCAAACTTGCTATGTAGACCAGGCTGGCCTCAAACTCAGAGCTCTCCTGCCTCTGTCTCCTGAGTGCTGGGATTGAAGTCATACAGCACCATACCTGAGTTGTCCCCCAGAAAACTTTTATTATACTGTTTTTCTCTTCTCTCCTCACAGAGGCCTGGCCTTCATTTACAGGCAGACACGCAGGCCTGGGACACGGCAGGCCTGCAGCGCTGTGGGAAAGCAGATGTGACCCGGCCTCTCTTCTGTAACTTGCCCCATTTCCAAACCAGCAACTGTCACAGCTACCAGTGCAGAGTTTTCAAAAACTCCTCTCTTATATGAGGCACAGATAACTCAATGTTTTCAAGGTCAAGCCGACCTTATCAGTGGCTTTACAATCTGACCCAACTTGCCTTTCCAAGCATTTGATCCTCTCACCAATCACTCCTGCCCCAACTATAGAGGGACAGACTTCCTAGGTAGGCCCCGAGCCCCCCACCCTCACTGGGTCTCCTCTGGCACTTCAGTCTACCCTGCCCCTGACACTAACTCCCAAGGAAGCCAGCAACATGGCAGATTATTACTGAGCGACACCTTCTAGGTGTCAAATATGGCCTTGAGCATTTTCTGTGACATTCCACTCTCTTTGAAAGGCATTAATGTACTCAGTAGCTGGAAGAGCCAGCTTTAGCCCCAGACCTGCACCAAGCACTGGTTTCCCTCAGTTGTCTCTCACTTTGTACATGCATCTGCTGCACCTTGGACTGCTACAGCTGTGCTCGCAGACATACTGCATGGATACAGATGTATGGGCCTTCATGAGACTGTGGTTTGTATGCAACCATGTCCAGCACACTGCTGATGGGCAGGGTGTGCAATTGTTATCTTGCAGTTTGAATGTATACATCCAAGAGATGCAATCAGAAGAGTTCTGTCTAATTCTGAACCCAAGAGTTGAGTCCCATGTAGATCTCGGAGCTCTTTTACTAGAAAGTACAATTCCATTGGCTGCAGTGGCTATCAGGGAAGCTACATCTCCAACCTTCTCTACAGATTAACACTTGCAGCCAACTTGCAGGAATCTGGCATTACAGTATTAACGGCAACCATCTGCAAATCAATCAGCCAAACACACAGGCAGAAACCGCCCACATCCTCAGAACAACAGCGTTGCTTAATCGGAAATGCTTCTTGGAAGATAAAGAAGCACTCATAAAATGAAACAGGAGTGAATACTACTTGATAATAAGAAAGGTTTACAGCAGTGAGTCTAGCTGATTTACACGGTACTCCCATGCCAATGGCTGGGAGCAGGTCTCACAAAGATGCTCTCTGAAGCCTATGCCCCAAGCCGGAGTGGTCCTCAGTGTGCTTAAAGACAAGGGTACAAAGGTAGAGAGGAAAGAAAAGAATAGAAGGAAGAAGAGGGAACGGAGGTGGAGGAGGAGAAAGGAGAAGGACAGGAGGAGGAAGAAGGGAAAGGGGAGGAGGAAAAGGAGAGGGAAGAGAAGAAACAAGTAGGGTGAGGAGGGAGGGGGGAGGTGAGGAGGGAGGGGGAGGTGAGGAGGGGGGGGGGGAAGAGGGGGGAGAGGTGAGAGGAGTCAATAGGTTGGGAGGAGGGATAGAGACTGCCCTGAATCTCTTGACTTATAGAAGGGGACATTATCACCAATTAAAAGGAGACGTGATACTATATTACTGTATTATTTTCTAGAAATGTTCACCTGAACTGAAGGAAGCTCTCAAGTGGGAATGGAGACTTGTCTGCCTTGTGGATAGGGAAGCAATGCTTCCCTTTCTTCTCTTGCCTCAATCCAACCACACAACAAAAGGTTCAGGAAACCAAAGTTCTAAAGCTATATAGACACCCCCAAAGAAGACCCCTCCCCTCCAAGCAAATAAGTAAAAAAGCAGCACCTGGATTTCACACGGACTTTTCAGAGCCACAGCCATTCCACATGACAAATGCTAACTGCGAGCTGGTGTCAGAGCTTACCCAAAGTGAGAGAAGTGTACCATTGATGGGGGCAAATAGGGGATGAGCTGGGCCACATTCCTGTAGAAGTAAGACCAGCAATTGCTCTCCCTTGGAATACTGCTAAGAGCTGATTCCACACCTGATTTCTGATGCAGAGGTTCCCAAGGTGACACCAGATTCCCAAGGGTGGCTCAAACCAAGAAGGTGGCCAAATCTCAGAGCCAGTCTGTGGCTATAGCTCCAGCCCCCTGAGCCTGGTTTTGAGGAGATGTCCCAAGGGCTGTTGAGTGACATCACACAGATCGGGCCTTGAAACAGAACAGCTCATCCCAGCTCTCCACGCAGAACACCCCAGCTATTGACAATCTGTCACGCCAAGAACACATAGCCTGAATTTTCCACTCCTCCCACGCAGCTTGGCTGGCCTGGCTAGCAACGGGTTTTATTTTTACAATGATTATCACTCTGCAGCATTACCTCCTGGCCAGGGGGCTCAGAGGCAGCTGGAAACAAGAGCCAGCTGGGAGCCCAGGCAGAGCAGTGGCCAGGGATCAGAGCCTCCCGCACTGGGAAGGAGGAAAGCACTGGCCAGAGGCCATGCTGCTGACTATTCTGGGAAAGACAGATGATGACACGAGGGGGCAGGGATTTCATTCATCCTATGGGCAGTGCAAACTGACCTTTGGATGGGAGCGCCTGAGGTTCCTGGTGTAGCTACCTATCTTAACCAGCAATGACTTGCTCCTTTGAATACATGGAGAAAGTGCCCGAAATATCAGTGAACTTCCAGTATATGGAGCACTGGCTGCTTCTTTCAAGTGCACAAAGCAGCAAACTTTATACCGAGTTCTCACAGGAGGGGGGCTGTGCTCTGTCCTGGGACAGGTATCTTACTTGGCACCAGCAACATTTCAATTCAAATGGGTCCTGATGCCCTGAAAGTTTGCACTTTGAATATGAAAACCATCACCCATCTTTCCTCCTGCTTTGCCCGTTTGGCCTTTTTTCAAAGACACCACAGAGATAAGTCCAGGGCTAGGTAGGTCAGGGCACATCACCATAAATCTCAGTTGGGGGGGAACAAGCGAACAGAATCTTCCCTTTATAGCTCCAGGCCTGGTGCTGGGTCTCCTTCCTCCTGGGAGCTGTGAAAAGTTTGAACAGATGTTGGTTTCAGGGGAGGGATGCCTTACTTCGGCTCCATTTACTTCCGGCAGCAGGATCCCTTCTCATCGCCTTGGGAGCAGGGGGACAAGTCTTCCAGCCTTACTGCTTCCTGGGGGGAGGGGCAGGTCAGAGATCCCAGTTCTCATGAAGCATGATGAGTTGGAAACAGAATGTGGGGCACCCCGAATGCCTTCTAGTTTCCAAAATTAGGTCAGCAGATTTGCCAAAGCGGGAGCCTTGTCTCCGGGTGCTCTATTGAGGTGTGTGGTCAGCTCATGCAGGCAGCTACTAGTGTACCTCTCTTTCAGGTGTCCCAGCTTAGAATGAAGGGATGTGGACACCACTACGGAGGACCTCTCTCTGACATTGAGACCCCAGGCCATTTGCTCCTACACTAAGGATTGAATTATGTTTGTTTTGGGCATTATAATAAAAACTCCCCACAAAATCACTTGGATGAAAATACATTAAGCAAATCTCCCAATCACAAATATTGATTGAGAATTTAAAATGATCAGTAGAATACAAAACACACCCTTGCTCTTTAGACTTTAGACTTTTAGTGACAGAAATATTTAAAGACGTGGCTGAGCAGGGACTTACTTGTTCCCCAATGGCCACTTTGCCCTTATTTTTATCCTCTCTCTCTCTCTCTCTCTCTCTCTCTCTCTCTCTCTCTCTGTGTGTGTGTGTGTGTGGTGTGCACCCGTGCATGTATGCTTGTAGAGGACAGAGGATGATCTCAGGTGTCATTCTTCAGGAGCCATCGACTTTGTTTAATGAGACAATCTCTCGCTGGGACCTGTGGCTCACCCATAAGGTTAAGTTGATTGATTGGTCAGTGTATATCAGGTATATTAATATCTACGTGTGCCTGCAAGGTGAAAACATTCACGATGGGAACTTTAACAAGAGGTAGAGTGGTTAAGGTTCAAAAGACCAGGAGTACAGTGTTTAGACTTCCTGTATGATGCTTATTTTGCCTGGCCACTTGGCTGGGCCACTGTATTTGGTGGGACAGTACTCTGGATGTTTCTGTGAGGGTGTCTGAAGGAGATCAGCATTCACATTGATACAGTAAGTAAAGCACAGGGCCCTCCCCACATGGCTGGGCCACATTCAGCCATCCAAAGACCGGAGGAGGACAGAAATCTGAACTCCCTGCCCCCAACTAGCAGGAGAGAGTTCCTCTCACCTGTCTGCCTTCAAATAGAGGTAATAGCATTCCCCTTTCCTTCAAACATAGACAGAAATCCTGCCTTCGACTGGAACTTCACCCTTACTCTCTAGGTTTCCAGCTGCCCACTCACGTGCAGATCTTGGGGCACATGTACCTCCATCACCACACTCCTCTGTTCTTCATGACTGAGCTCCTCCTCCCCGTGCATGAGTAATGTCACAGTTTCAATATGAAACATATCCTGTGCTCCCTGGAAGCCAAGGTCTCAAGTTGATGGTGTTGTCTGGGAGCTGTTAGAAGACGGTGTAAGAGGTGGGGTTTAGAAAGCAGCCACTGCAGACGGGGTGTTTGGGAGTATCTTGTCCTCAGCCCCTCCCTGTCTTGCCTTGTGCTTCTATCCATGCTGATGTGAAGAAGCTTTGCCACTACATGCTCCTGCCTCATGAGGTTCTGCTCAAGCATATAGGACCAAGCAAGCATGGAGCAAGCCCTCTG
Organism: Rhynchomys soricoides; assembly: GCA_019843965.1. Classification (NCBI taxonomy): domain Eukaryota; kingdom Metazoa; phylum Chordata; class Mammalia; order Rodentia; family Muridae; genus Rhynchomys; species Rhynchomys soricoides. The sequence goes on along the minus strand of JADRCH010000007.1, from coordinate 21,688,865 downwards.
ACACCGTGAGCCAAACAGATCTTGTCTCTTTCTCGAGTTGTGTCAGGTGTTATACTAACAAAAAAGTCATCAACCCCAGAAATACACACACATACTTCACATACACACATGCACATATACACACTCACATATACACACATGCAAACACATACACGCATACACACTCACACACATATGCATGTAAGTATGCACACACATGCACGTGCACACACATACATACACACACACATACACACTCGTATGCACATACGCACACACAGGTATACACACACACACTGAATTGAGAGCCCTTAGGTAGGTGTTTAAGTAGACAGTCTTGGAAAGGATCAGGTATGACTCTGGAATTGGGAATTGGGTTTAAAGCTGGGTCTAAGCAAGCCAGTAAGTACTGTTTGAAAGGTAAGAGTCAGAAATGGGTTGCATGTACTGGGATAATGAATGTGGTCAGAAAAGAAGTAACACGATGCTCTGTGTCCCCAATTATTTCAAGAGCACTGGTGTGCTAGGAAGAAAGTAAAGAAGTTAGTATGAAGCCAAGGGGAGCAGCCTCTCAAAGGGGGCGGGAGGGGGGCTCTCCCAAGCGCTGCTCCTGCTCCTGGTTGCTGGGAAACGCCACTGTGTGGTAGTGTCACTACACATGGCCGTGGTGACCCTAAGAACAAAAGTACCACCGGAAAAGTGGGTTTAGGAGCAAATGTGAGGAACAGAGCAGGAAGCAGTATGTGTGTCCCATGTTCCAGGTCACTTTCTGTTGCTGGGTTTGACATCATGGCAAAGGGCAAGTTGGGTAGGGAAGGGCTTACTTGGCTTATCCATTCCCATCACAGTCATCATTGGGAGAAACAGAGGCAAGGGCTCATGAAGGGGGTTGTGGAGCAGAGTCGTGGAAGAACGCTGCTTACGCTGGCTTGCTCAGCCTGCCTCCATCTACCATTCAGGACCACCTGCCGTGAGGTGGCCCCTCCCACAGTGGTTGGAGCCTTCTACCCATCAATCAAGACAATGCCCGCCCCACAAGCTTTCCTACAGGCCAATCAGATGTTGATATTTTCTCAGATCTCCCTATAGGACCCTAGCTCTGGTCGAATTGACAAAAATCAAACCCACTCAGGAAGACCTTCGCGCTAAAGGGTGCAGGACAAGAGAGTCACTGGCAAGGAAGGAGGGAGAAAGGCTGTGGGCTTGATCTTGAAAGGATTTCTTCGAGCATGTTAATACTATGATTAGCTGCCATTTCTGGAGCACTCCATTGTGCCAGGTGCTTTACATGTGACACTCTATTTAATCTCAATGGCTTTGCAGAGTAGATGCTAATGCCACCGTGGAAACAGATGTTAAAAGAAAGTGAGAAATGTTACAAAGCCAGCCAGGAAGTGGCTGCACCACAGTTTAAAGCCATGTTGTTCTGATGAGTGGCTTGCCCCATGATAGAGCACGCCTTCCTGTAGGAAGTCCAGCTGAGGGAGGGGTGGGTATAGGCGAGTGGGAACCATCAAGATCGGACGGAAGGAGCTCTTAGTCATGTAGAGAACCATGTAAGGACATTTGTACCCTTACCTACTTCTGGTGTTAAAGAATAAGGTACCAAATGCTGTCTCTTTACAGGGTCCTCTCTGCACAGCGCCCCAGGCACACAGAACTTAAATCCCACCCAAGAGGACAGCCTCCAGCACATCCTAGCTCCAGACTGGGCAAGAGAGAAGATTAAAGCCCCAGCCTTTCCTACTAGGACGCTGTATGGATCCAAGGAGCACCAGAAACATTTGCTGTTCTCCCAGTGGCTACATTGTACTGACGGCGACAGTATTTGGACATGAGGTGCTGGGAAAGGCCAGTGAGAGCTACTGGGGCTTATGGCTCTTCTTAAAGCCCAACATGCACAATAATCCAGATGGCATAAAAATTGGTGAGGTTTCAAGATTACAAATTCCTTTAGACTTTTTTTTTTTTTTTTTTTTTTTGGTTTTTCGAGACAGGGTTTCTCTGTGTACTCCTGGCTGTCCTGGAACTCTCACTCTGTAGACCAGGCTGGCCTCGAACTCAGAAATCCACCTGCCTCTGCCTCCTGAGTGCTGGGATTAAAGGCGTGCACCACCACTGCCCGGCTTACAGATCCCTTTAAAAAGCATGTACGAATACCTCCTCCCCAGTGAAAGGTAAGATGCTTCTAGAAATTTCTTTCATGTCCAGAATGAGATTCAATTATAAAGTTTGTAGGATCTCTTATAATGAAGAGAATCGGGGTAAGCCTATGGCAAGGGATTGGGCATGAGAAGAAAGGTTTTCTAAACCCAGCCTTAGGATGAATATACCAACTCATACATACCAATAGGATGAAAATACCATTTCAAACTAGGCAGTGGTGGCACATGCCTTTAATCCCAGCAGAGGTGGAGGCAGAGGCAGGTGGATTTCTATGAGTTCAAGGCCAGCCTGGAAGCCTGGTCTAGAGAGCAGGTTCTAGGCCAGTCAAGGCTACACAGAAAAACAACCCTGTCTTGGCAAAGGAAGTGAGAGAGAGAGAGAGAGAGAGAGAGAGAGACAGAGAGACAGAGAGAGACAGAGAGACAGAGAGAGAGAGACCGCACACCAACTCAGAACTCAGGAGTCTAACACGTGGAGCAGGTTTCCGGAAGCACCGGGCACCCTGGAAACACCCACATCAGTCAGTGTCACACTGAACTGCATTGAAGATTCAGAGGCTGGTTCAGCAACAGACTGAGGCTGATCTTTGCTGCAATCCCTCATTGCACACACAGAGATCTTTGCTGCAATCCCTCATTGTCCCCCCACCCCACCCCCATTCCCCTGCAGGACACATTAACCTCCTTTCTGTGCTGTTCCCACAGAGCTTGCACACCCAGGTGCTAGGTCCCACTCACAGCAGAGCACACTGAGACAGCACCACAGTGCTCTCTCTGGTCTCCCGAACCCCGTCCATTAGCTTCTTATTCTCAGTTATTTTGAGCTTTTGGAGAAAGCTGCTTTTCAGACAAATTGTTGGGCTCACAAAGATGTTTTTAAAATGTTTTTTGGAATTGGTCATTTGTGGTTATGACACAAGAAAAACATTAGAAGTCTGTCTGTCAGAAGAAGAAAAATGCAATGAACTTGTAAATTGGGAGTGAATTTTTGTTTGTGTATTAACTTACACATTTTTAAGATTGACACTAGATTTTTTTTTTAAATACAATATATTCTGGTAATGGTTTCCTCTCCCTCAACTCTTCCCATAGCCTTCTCTCTTCTCTACCCACCCAAATCCACACCATTTCCTTCCCTCTTATTAGGCTACAAACGGACATTAATAATAATAATAATAATAATAATAATAATAATAATAACAACAACAACAACAACAGCAGCAGAAGCAGTAGCAGCAGCAACAATGAAATAAGATAAAACAAGATCAAATTCTTGCAGATTCCTGGAATCCATGACTGATGCTTCCTGGATGCCCAACAGACTTCCTAACTGATCTCCCTCTACATATAGAAAGCTAATCAATCACAACTCCTGATCTACAAGCTTTTAAGCCAATAGTCTCCTGGTATTTTCAGAACCTGATAGAGGAAGGTCATCTTTTTTCCCTTGGAAAGCCACCCATGTAAACTTTCCACTCTTTCTGACCGCACTTTACAAAACTAAACCAGCCAGCCGGGTAAGCAGCAGGTACGAATGCCCCACCCCTGCTGTATCTGCTGAGACACTTCAAACACCCACCTGCACTTGGCTCTTTCATCAGCTCAGTTGTATGAAGGATGACAACTATTCCTAATTTTAATTCTAATAAATGACTTGAAGAAAAGTGTGTCCCTGTTTGTTTACATATATAAATTTAGAAGCACTGTGAAATCTCAAACAAAATTAGCCATTGTGGGTGGGGGAAGAGGAATCAGATAACCCAGTTAACAGAGGCTGAGCCACCTCTGTGCCCGGACTTTAGAGAATGCTGGCTGAAGGGGGAGACCACCCTGATGGGGCCCACTGGCCAGGGACAGCTCAAACTTGAGGAAAGACCATTAACAGATCCACGGTTTTCTTGTCATTGAGTGTGAAGGACAGAACGTTGCAGTTCTGGAAGGTTCTTGACAACACCATTGCTATTTGAACAAGAAACCAAGAAACATCAGACCCCAGAACTGCACACACTGTGGTCATATATTTTAGAACATCCCTGAGTTTTAAAACCCTGCTTTGTGTTCCCATGCTCCAACAGGGCACCAAAACAGCCCTCTCTGCAGATTCTAGACTTCGGAGTAATCAAAAGAGCATCATTTGGTTGCCCCTAGAGATGCACTGTACGTCACCTCTAAACAGCCAAATGTTGTTTGGGGTAAAGAATAATGCCCGGCGTGGGAGACTGGCTCCCTCAAAGAAATTCAACCCCAGGTTGACAATATTGTCAGTACCACTTTCATTTCCGGATATTTCCCCGTTACCCAAGGTTTCCTAACAAGCAAGTTTTTACTCTCTGGCAACCAAAGTTACACTGAATAATGATTAACAATGATAGACCCTGTATGCAAACTTGTTGGCTTCCTGCAAAGAAGCAGGCTGGTGAGTAGTTGCTATTTCTTTACCAAGAAAAAATAAAGTCACAGTGAGGGAGCTGCTTGTGTGTGCCAGCTGTCATCTGGGACAACCGGGACTCTTGACACACTTGGCAAACACTGAGAACTTCCAAGGCTTCCTTTTTCTCTCAAGGCTCAGGGTAGAGGCAGCCGCAGCCATTTTCTCAAAAGTCAGGGTTCTGAATAATTTTGATTACTGATGTGCTTAATCTAAAACTAAATGTGACTTATTCTTCATGTGAGTTGGAGATTGCATGTGTATGTGTGTGCGTGTGTGTGTGTGTGTGTGTGTGTGTAGACTGTACTGTGCCTCAAGTTAAGATAATACGTTCACTGAGGTCTTAAACAACAATATATATAATAATAGGGTTCCCATATAACTCTCTGTTGCAGTGTGAATGTAGATATTCACGCTGGGCTTCTGGGTTTGAACATTTACTCCGCAGTGGAGATGTCTGGGAAGATTGTGCAAGCTTAAGGAGGCAGATCCTTGCTGGGGAAAGTGGATCACTCACTGATGGGGAGTCCCATGTCCTCCTTGTACTCTACTTCCAATTTAAGAGATGGAGAGAGAGAGACAGACAGACAGAGAAGAGACACAGAGAAAGATTCAGAGAGAGACAGAGAGAGAAGAGGAGAAGGAGGAGAGAGAGAGAAGAGAAAGAGGAGAGAAAGAGAGAGAAGAAAGGAGAGAGAAGAGGAGAGGAAGAGATAGATAGAGAGATAGAGAGAGGGAGGGAGAGAGAGAGAGGGAGGGAGAGAGAGAGAGGGAGGGAGAGAGAG
>JADRCH010000007.1:21670235-21683498 GCA_019843965.1 Rhynchomys soricoides | reverse complement strand
GGGAGAGAGAGAGAGGGAGGGAGAGAGAGAGAGGGAGGGAGAGAGAGGGAGATGGGTGGGAGTTGAGACAGAGTCTCATCATATAACCCTAGCTGGCCTATAACTTAGTTTATAAAGCAGGCTGGTCTTGAACGCACAAAGACCCACCTGCCTCTGTCTCCTGAGTGCTGGGATTAAAGTTGTACTGAACCTCCTCCACCTCCTCCTCCTCCTCCTCCTCCTCCTCCTTCTCCTTGTCCTCCTCTTCTCTGCAGAAGTAATGATGCTGAGCTTCCCTCTTATGGTAGACTTTATCCTCTTAACACGTGAATGTAAATAAACCCTTCCTTGCTCATTGTAGGTACTGGGTCACAGCAATGGGAAGCACATTCCCCCAAATTAAATACTGCTTTGATTCCATTTGGACAAAGTAGCTGTTCCCTGGCATTTTGTGGCTTTGATATAAGTCCCAATTCCTCCTGTGAGAATGGTTTGCTTCTCTTGTCACACACCCTTCAAGTAATAAAAAGTGAGCTGCTGCAGCAACGTGCAGATGGCCACAAGGTACAGCTCCCACGTGTGGGAGGCAGTGCCTTGGTGAGGACATGACCAATGAAGAGGTGTTTGTATTTCCTCCTATATTTGAGACATATTCTCCCTTTGTAGCCCAGGCTGGCTTTAATCTCATGATCCTAAGTGGGGTAACAGATGTGTGCCACCCCACCTGGTCACTGCAGAGTTTTGGCAGAGACCACTCTAACATTGTGGTACCTCCAGATGAGAAGTACTCAGTACATCATTCTTGGGACACAGGAGCCCGAAGCACAGACATAAAAGCTTTATTTGTTTGAGAATTTGCTTAAATAACCATTGCCTATTAGAAAACAGCCAAGGAAACAGTCAAGCTTGCCTTGCCTCACCTCTTTTCTCCACTTACATTTGTGACCCCCACGATTATAAAATGAACACAGTGACAACCTTGATTGTATTTGATGACATTTGTACCAAGTATCATGCTGGTACTCTATGCAAGAGTGTAGCAGAAAATCAACAGTCAAGGCTCATGCCTTCAGGAACTGTTAGATTAGACTCAATGTTTGTGGAGAGCTTAATTTTGCAAACTATTTCAATGATTGTTTTGAAAAGAGATGGGCAAGGCTTCAATGAGGTAATTTTGGATAGATGAGACAAGAAACATGCAAGTTAGTGTAGCTAAAGCCCCCTGCTTCTGGGCTCCATTCAAAACACCCCAGAAATTGCCTCTTCCCAAGAAGTGTGGGTGAATTGAGTGCATATTCCCAGCTACACCCGAGATGCTATCTGTGGCAGTAACTGGAGTGGCCAGAATGAGGTCAGATCTCCCAGCCATTGAAAGGATCTTCCACAGAGATACAGCTTGAATCACATCTGTGTGCTGGAGAGAGTATGAACAAGCCCAGGGCTTCCCCTCTTGTTCAGAGCCTCACCTTTTGCCTCTACTTGAATGTAAAGACTTGGGAGTGAGGCCATGTTCTACTGAGAGTTGTAGACAACCATGAGAACAGAAAAAAGAATCTAAAGGCACAGGTTCTAGGTGTTGAGACAGTGAAGAACCTACAGGAGCTGAGGATTCTAATTTTAGAAAGGATGCCACGTCAACCTTGGGAAACATCTTCTTTTTAATTAAATATTTAATGTGTATGAGTGCTTTCTTTGCATGTGTGTTTTTGTACCATGTGTGTGTGTGGGGGGTCCCAAGGAAGCCAGAAGAGAGTACTTAATCCCCTAGGACTGGAGTTAGAGATGGTTGTGAGCCACCATGTGGGTGCTGGGAATCGAACTAGGGTCCTCTGGAAGAACAGCCAGTGCTCAACTGCAGGGCCACTTCTCCAGCCCTAGGAAACATACATTACCATACTCTCACTGAGAGGTTGATGATAAATTAAAGGCAACAAGAAGTCTCACAGTCAAGAAGCATGCCAAGTTTTATTCATCTAACACATGCATTTACTGCAGGGTATCCTATAGAGCCAGCCTGCTGTGGGCGCTAGGTGGGAAGAGTTGACAGTTCTGTGGTCTTAAAGACAGGATAGAGAAGTAGCATTTTCTAAGCAAAACATACACTTGTCAAAACAGCCTATTGAGACACTCATTCCCTTGGCTTAGACATTTTTAAGGAAGGTGACAACCAACCATCCCTGCTGGTCACCTAGCATGCTGCTCCTGAGCCCCCTCCCTCCTCCATGAGCATCTTCTCTGGATTCTGAACCCTAGACTTTCTCATTCTGTCTCAGGAGAGGGCCTGACTTCAGATGCCACAGGTCTGCCCTGTGCTTCTTGAGGTTCAGGGGCTCTCTTTCAAGGGTCTCCCATGAAACACCTCATGAAACATGGTCTCCATGGATTGTGAATAACTGAGGTATTTATCTCTGTTTTCCAAAATCAGGGAACTGACTATTTAAGCAATGCAGGTTAGTATCCCCTATCCAGAACATTTGTGATCACCATGTTATGGATTTTAGATTTTTTCCTTCAGAGTTGGAAATCTCTGTACATACACAATGACTTGTCTTGAGAGTGAACCCCAAATCTATGTCATTCATTTCTGCTTCATGAGTACCCTGTATAAAATTACATCCAGGTATAATTATCTGAAGGTAATTTAATCTAATATTTTAGATAATTTTGTTCACAAAACGAGTTTCTTGGTACATAAATTTCCACTTGTGCTTAAAGGGTGTGGATTCTGGAGTGTTTCTGGTTCTCATGATTCAGATTAGGGTGTTCAATTTTCAGTTACCTGCCTGAGGCAACAGAGTTTAATGGCAGAGTCTAGACTGGAACCTCTTCTAATTTAGAGGGCTTGCTGCTGTGAATTAATGAGCCTTCTTCAGTTTAACACCCACGGCAAGATCCAGCATCTCATCTGTACAGAAGCATGGCACCTGGCAGGGGCAGGGTTCCTGGCGTCATCTTCCTTCCTTGGTTTGAGTAGCACATCTTCTCCTGGGTTAGCTCTTTTCTTTCCATCCTTCTGTCAGAGCCATCTACCACCACTCAAGCTGAACAGATGAACCACTCTTGTATAAACGTCCCCATGCTGCTCACAAACTATTTGAACTCAAGCTGAATGTGCTTGTCTTGGGAAGATCTCCTATGCTGGGCTCTATGCAGCAGGACAGTGGTGACATATGGGAGAGACTGTTGGATTAAGTTTGGACTCTGGGTGAATCAGGAGCACCTGCTGCCTGGATAGGCATCCTCAGCCCTGCCTGCTTTGAGCATTGCCTTGTTAAGTTTTTAAGAATGGGATCTGTATTAGCAGTGGCATTGTACTGAAAGCTCTCTCAGTATTCTTATGTGAGATCTATGTTTAATGTTCAATCCTAAACATAGGACCAATGGTGTATATGGAACACATTTCTAAGTTTTGATCTACATGCATTCCTCTGGGACTGATGGAATATGATGGGTGTGCAGAGTCAGAGGTGGGGAGGAACGTTAAGGATCATGGGTCTGACTCTTTACTACATACTTGTGGGCTGAAGTCAACTCCCTTGGGCTTTGGTCCTCTCATCTAGCACTGAGAGTTTGATGCTGGTTACCTCAGTGGTGGCAAGACATGACTAATTTTGGTCGTCATGGGATATTGCTTAGGCTGGTGAAAATGCAACGGCAAGGAAAGGAATTTGAATAATTTCCTCTTAAGCATCGCCAAGCAACCCTCATAATTTTCTATAGAGTTGGACTGCAGTGCACTGACTGATGGAGCATCTTAAACTCACCCATCACCATGGAGACTACTCATCCCCGATATACCCACATGATACCTTAAAAAACAAAACAGAAATCATAGAATCTAAATAAAAATTGTATTTGTTGATTTGTGTATGGCAGGAGAGGCACGCCCAGAAGTCAGAGTGACTCACAGGAGTTGTTCTTCTCCCTGTACCACACAGGTCCCGGGGATTGACTCAGGGAGTCAGGCTTGGTGGTAGGTGTCCTTCCCTGCTACTACCTTAGCAGCGCCTATGTAATATTTTGAAGTTTGTTGGCTCACACCCACAAAGCCAAAACCCTCTGGTTAGCCAACTATTCCCTAGGAACAGGTGTACCCAAACTTAGGAAGTGGGTGTCTACGATAAGAGAAATATCTGAACAAAGTATACTTTTACTTTATGAGGTTTGAAAATAAAAACTTCCTTTGTGTTGTGTAACTTACTCTTGGAGGAGAAGGGGGAATTAATGTAAGATAAAGGAATAAGTCTGAAAAGGTCAGTGGAGAAATGTGAACTAGGTTTTGAAATTCTCACAGTAACTTGTGCATTGCTGGAAAGATGCTTCTCTCCCATGACGCCTCCTCCTCCATGCCTACATGGCCAGCCTTAGGTCAGTCACTCAACACTGTCTCTCCTATAAGCTGAATACTCCCCCAGGCTTCCTAAGAAGACAAAGGCAGCATGCTTCCTAAGTTTTATGGCCCACTTAGGTGGCCAGATACTGAAGTCTGGCAGTATTGATCTTTAGTTGGCCATCCATACTGAGGGATCCGCATGGACCCTGCTGAGAAGAAGGTACTTTCTTAGAGTGCATTCTGGTCTGGACAAGTCATGCATCTCCTTGGAACCAGTGATCCATGTCTACAACAGTTTGCAATGATGCTACATGGTCCACCATGTTGGGTTGGTGTTGGGATTGTGACTTCATAATTTACACTCTTAAAGGCAAGATGCATCCTTGATGCTTAAGACAGAGAGTACAGGACCTCCACCCTTCTGTTGTGTGCTGAGCAGCTGTGAGCTTTTGAAGAGCCAGATGCTTGTGATCTCTTTGTAATTCATATGCTTACAGACTTGAGGAGGTGAGGAAGTACAGGTGGATCTCCAAGTTTGCTTGGTGTCAATTAAGATCACTGGGGAAGTTTTAAAAGAGGTGAATTTCACACCCTTGTCTGTAGATTCTGGTCCTAAAGTACGGAATTCAACTCAGGAATCAGCATCTCTCAACCATGCTATAGGTTCTGACTCTAGCTCAGAGAGGGACTGTAGGTAGATGCTGTACCTCTCCTCTAAGGCTCTTGGGAAGATTCCAACCAAGGACTCTTGGTGTCACCTCAGGCTGGCACTCCTCACTGACCCAGTAGTTCAGATTCAGCGGAGATGCAGCAATTTGAGGAGCTCTGCATCTTTTTTTTCCTTCCAGACTTAACCCTGACTGGGAACACATCCCTTGATTCTGGGGACTTCATACTATTCGCTTCTCCAGACCTCATTTCCTATTAGGCTAGTTTGGCACCTCACCAAGATAGCTTCAGAGTCATACAGCTGGGAATATCCCATTTCACAGTGTCATACAGCTAACCTCACATTGCCAATGGGTTTTACAGCTTCATTCTTAAAAAGCTGGGAAGCAATAAACAGCCCCTTGGAAAGGGAGGAAGGGAAGCATAGATCCCAGACAATCCTGTGCAAGGGCAGGAAAAAGGATCCTACTTGTCTTCTGAGACCTTCTAAATCCTGTAGTAAATGAGCCTCAAAACAAAAAGATGCCTGGCGTGCAGAACATGGCAGAAAGGAAAGTGGTTACCGTAGAGAGTACGTGGCCTGTAATCAACAGCAGAGCCCCACCTTGACCTGAATCACTTCTACAAAAAGTGCTTCTCAACTCTGCTTCTGGCAAACCCCCTCTCTCCTTCAATCTTGCTTACATGCACTTACACATATTATTGAGCTCCTACTCTGTGCATAAAATAACACACATCTCAAAAACCAAAAGATTATTTTTGACTAACCAAGAAGTGAGAGCCCACTTATTTCTGACAACTAGTAGTTTTTTGTTTTTTTGAATGAAGTTATTGGAAATCATATGCAAAGATCTCCAAGACTTTCAGAATAACAGAGAAACTTCTGAGCAAGGTAACAAAACAATCCTTCCAGTGAGTAGCAGTGCCTCACACTAGAGGGTCTTCACCCTCCAACAATTCCCAGCAGGCATCAGAAACCAAGGGTGGCTTGAAAGCCCTTCCGAGTTATCTGTGGCTTTGAAGCGCTCCTGTGAAGAGATGGTCACCATAACTAATGCTGAAAACAGATCCCTTCATGGAAACATGCAAAGAAAGCTGCCATAGGCTTTAAATAACAGTTATATTAAACCACGAAGAAGGCTACACTGATGCTTGCAGAACTGAAGTGACGACAGCGGCTCAACCAAGATCTGTGCTCCCAGGCTGGTAATAATTGAAGTTCTCAGCACACAGGGGCACGACAGAGATAAGGGGTTTTGTTTGGATGGAGTAGTGATTGACAGCTCTCTGTGAACAAGCTCCAGTAGCCCCCTAACAACCAGTGGTGCACCAGCTTACCTATGTGCCTTCACCAAATTATCCCTTATGCATGGGATACCCCTCCCCAGATCCCCTCCTGACTACCAAGGATTCCAGGGACCATCTCAGCAAGGAAAGACAATGTACCCATTTCCAAGGTCAACACCAAGCTCATTCTTTTCTTTGTTTCTTCATTTAGCTTTCCATCTGTATTATGCACCTCACCACAGCCCTGTGCAGGCTCCATGTTTACCACAGGGACCTTCACGTTTTAACCGGAGAGGACCGCACAACTTGACTGCACAACTGTTTAATTAGTCATATAACTAAGGTTTGCATTTTACAGAGCTGAGGCATAGGAGTGGGCCCAACAGAAGTGCTGGAAGGGAGGATGGGAGTATTTGGTTGGGGCGGATACTCAGAGTTCAGCTCAGGTCCATTGCCTTTCAGTTTGTTCGCTTTATAAAATGGCCCGTGTTTGTAATGCAGCCAACAGGGTCAGAAGTGATGTCTGTAATAGTAAAGGAAAGAACTGCTCCACGGAAAGTAAGACGTGCACCCTGGCCCCATGTCAGTCATGAGCCAATACCCTGGGCCAACCATCCTGGATGTCCATAGAATTTCACTTAAAAACACAAGAGCTTGTATCTCCCGGAATCTAAAGATGTGTGAGAAAGAAGACACGTAGAAGAGGGTGGGCATCTGGAAAGGCTGCCATAGTAGAAATACAGAGGCTTTCTGGGAATTTATGGAAAATATCAAACAGCAGTTGTTGGATCAGGCCAATAAAAATGATGACATAGAACAGATTTCAGAGTGAGCTGCTAAAGAGGTGAGTACTCCTCACTCCCCAGAATCCTGTGGAATTTAAGTTTACAAGGAGAAAGGTGTTAAAGGTGGTTTTTAGAAGGGCTCTGCAGAATGCTGGGTCTCACCTCCTTGTGGCCCACTCCACACTCCCAGAAGGGTGCACAGAAGTACTTCACGTCTAGAAACAAAGCATTCTTCATGTTGGCAGTCATGAGCTTCTCGTGACTCATCTGTGTCTCACACGTGTACCTTGCATGAGCAGCTCTCGGCTCCGGCTTCCATGATGAGCTTCCTACAAACTACCCAGGAAATCCATGGCTTCCTTCATCACTCAGCACAGCTCTTCATTAATTTGGCTGTGCAAATCAAACATTTGCAGGCATTGAAGAACCCTGGGGACTGGAGTGATTGCTCCATGGTTGAGAACACTGGCTGCTCTTCCAGAGGACCCAGGTTTGATTCCCAGCACCCACAGGGTGACTCACAGTCATCTAAAACTTCAGTTACTTCCAGGGGCTCTGACACCTTCTTCTGGCCTTCGTGAGCATCAGACACACACGTGGTACACAAACATACATTTTAAGCAAAACCACTCATACATATAAAACAATAAATAAATTAACAAAATAATCAGACTCAGCAGGAAGGTTGAATAATTTCAATTAATGACACAAAAATGAATCTGTGACCCAAAGGACAAAATCAGGGAAAATCTTTGAATCTGTGTAAAAAGGTGTGGAGAAAACAGGGACAAGCAGGAATGAAGTGGAGAGAGTCAAAGGTATGTGAGAAAGAGAACAGAGAGAACTGGGATTCTAAAAGCCTAAGAAGAAATAATGAAAAACAAACAAATGACATAACTGGACCGTTTGTAGTGAAATTTATGATCAGCAATATAATAAGGAAAACCCTAAAAGCCCATCTCTAAAGGCATTGTAATGAAAGTGGCAGCTAGGTTCCCTTAGCTTTTTTAGCTGCAAGAAGACAACGGAACAAAGGCCACAGATCCATGATGGAAACATACTCTGAATACATTTTTAATTATAGGGGGAATTGAAGATCATAGTTCTTATGCCACTAAAAAATCCTTATAAATATACCATAGTAAGATTGAAAATGATTCTAAGAGAGGGGTAGACCTAGAGACAATGGAAATAATTCATTTGCCATGGGAAAAACATCCCAGGGAACTGGATGGATTTGAAGTAATCCAGGAGGCTTGGTAGAAAGAATATTAATTGAAGCCTGTCTTAGTTTCCTTTCTTATTACTATGATAAAAATACTCTGACAAAATTAAATTAGAAAAGGTTTATTTAGATTCCAAGTCATAGACCAATCACTGTGAGGATCAGGGCAGGAGCTGGAAGCAACAAGTCACCGCCACAGTCAAGAGCAGAGAGAACACTCACGCGTGTGCTCAGCTTGCTTCCTCCTTTTTAAAACTGTTGAAGCTGAACTAGGAAATGGTGCTGACCACTTTCAGGTTGGATCTCCCCACTTCAATGCACCTAGTTAAGAAAATCTTCCACAGACTTGGCCACAAACAATCCTGATATAGACAATCTGTCGCTGAAACTTTCTTGCCGGTGACTCTAGTTTGTGTCAAGTTGACAATTAGAACTAACGAGTTCAAAGGCCAATAACAGATGGTTTGAGAATCACACAGGGGTCAAACAACTTCTCAGGCACACAGAATTTCTCAGATGTCAAGCTAAAGGATTTTATAAAAATGGTACCCACAGCGTTGTAAAGGTGGCACACAAGATGAAAGCTCTGCTTGATGACCTGACTTCCACACCCCCCACACTGAAATTGAAAATCAAATTAAATTAAAATGATGGTGACTGTTTTCATTGCTCTATCTCCTCCATCAGTGCCAAAAACATATGCCCATGTTGACATGGAATGGTGTCAAGAAACACTATACACATTTTTCCACTTGTACACATCTAAAATCCACTCTAATTATTCCAAGACTTTTAATGGAAATCTTATTTATTGAAGAACGTATACAAGAGAAAGAAGAATAGTAGGTTAATTCTATTTAAAACAGTAAAATGGTAGTTTAGAGGCTGGTGGGAAGGGACTGGTATGTTCATTTAATGCAATGGTCTCAACCTGTGGGTCGTGACCCCTTTGGGGATTGAATGACCTTTTCAAGGGGTCACATATCGGACATACTGAACATCAAGTATTTATATTACGGATAACACCAGTAGTAAAATTACACTTGTGAAGTAGCAGTGAAGACAGCATGAGGCGCTGGATTAAAGAGCTGCAGCCTTTAGGAGAGCTGCTGCCTTAATGGGTCTGAAGCTTCAACTTAGGAAGATCGGCAAGTTCTGCAGACAGAAAGTAGTAAGGTTGTGTCACGGATGAATGCAAGCATCACTGCTGAATTGTGCACTCAAAATTATTCAAATGGCAAAATTGTAGATTTTATATCAGTGGAGAAAAGGTTCCTCTTTACTTTAAATCTAGGCACACTGTTGGTCTTCCTGTGGGGTTGTCTACTAACCTGGACCCCTGGGAGCTCCCAGAAGCTCAACTACCAACAAAAGAGCACACACACGGGCTGGCCCGAGGCCCCAACACATTTGTAGCAGAGGGCTGCCTTGTCTGGCCTCAGTGGGAGAGGATGTGCCTAATCCTGCAGAGATTTGATGCCTCAGGGTAAGGGAACACTGGGGGAGGGGGAGGGCACCCACTCAGAGGAGAAGAAAGGAAGGGAGGGTGAGGGGAAAACTCTGTGAGGGAGCAGCATTTAGGATGTAAATAAATAAAATAATTAATTAATAAAACATAAATCTAAGCACAATACAACTCGAAGCCTGATCCTTTTTGTAATATAATATCTGTATCTTTCAGACAACCAGTAACACAGCCAAGTTGGTGCTTTTGGTGACCTTCCTGGCAGCATGGTGAGGGTGCAAGTCCCAGCCTCTCAATGCACAATATGACTCAAGAATTGACATGCATCTGTGGGCTGCCTAGAGAGTCAGGGAAGGAGAAAGGCCTCCTTCCGAATAGTCATAATTGACTGTAAGGTGGAAACGCTCTGAGAACAAGCCCAACACATTTGAAGTTTACTTTAAACAGTGGTTTGGACTCCACAATTCTTTTTTTATTTTTCCGAGACAGGGTTTCTCTATGTAGCCCTGGCTGTCCTGAAACTCACTCTGTAGAGTAGGCTGGCCTCGAACTCAGAAATCCGCCTACCTCTGCCTCCCGAGTGCTAGGATTAAAAGCATGCGCCACCACTGCCCGGCGACTCCACAATTCTTAAGTGGCTTTCCTTCTGTGAAACATCTCAATATATCAGAAAAAGTACTTGGAAGAAAACTATAACCTCCACTTCAATTTTGGCCAAGCTTTCTAGAAAGAGAATGGCCTTGAGGGTGAATGGCCATTTGAGGCCACTGCTGGCAAATCAGCCTATAGGTGAGCTCTCAGATTGCCAGAGTTCCCAGGCCACTCCTTCCTGGGTAGCCAGGAGGAAGCAAGGAATAGTAGAGGGCCAGGGCCCCTGGCACATGGCTATGCTCACTTGTAAGCATTACTGTTGCCAGCAGCTTTGGTCAACGACATTTTGCAAAAGGCCTGCTTTCCCCTTATCATCAAAGCCAAGCTATCTCCAACTGTTGTAAGACACTAGGTAATTGGAGAGCTGAAATAACATTGCTAGGACTCCAGATGACAGCATGCATCTACAACATGCTGCAGCTAAGCCATTGTCAATCCAGATGTCCAGCCTTGCTCTTGAATAGAATGATTAGCAGTGATTAGCAAGTGCTTCTGTTGGCTACACAAGGATTTGTCTTCCATTATGCTTTACATTATATACACAAGTTATACATACTTTTTCCAATCTGTTTCTCATCATTGCCTAATACAATATTGATGACCAATGTTCAAAAGTGTTAGATATTATGAAAATAGATATAAAGGCTAAAACTTCACCAAACAGTTCAATTTCTCATTGGTGAATTGAGTCAAAGATTTTTTTTCCTCAGAGTAATAGGGTGGCTTAGCTGTTGTTCTGTTGCTATGAAGAGACACCATTACCAAGGCAACTTATAAAAGGAAGCATTTAATTGGGAGCTTGCTTACAGTCTCAGAGGGTGAGCCCATAACTACCACAGTCGAGCATGCTGGCAAGCAAGCAGGCATGGCACTGGAGCAGTAGCTGAGAGCTTACATCTGGATGGATTCACAGGCAGCAGGCAGAGAGGGCTTGAGACTGGGCTTTTGAAACCTTAAAGTCCACCCCCAGGGACACACTACTTCTAACAAGGCCATACCTTTTAATACTTTCTAAAAGCATTCGAATCTATGAGCCACTGGGGGCCATTCTCAGTGAAACCACCACACGAGGCAACGGTTTTTCACTAGGTCCAGGATTTTCACTAGAGCTATTAACTATAATCATATAAACATAACATGAATGAAGCAAAAGGAGAGAGATCACTAAAATATCACAACCCCGTTCATACATGTGCCACCTAAATGTCTCTGACTTTCCATTAGCTTCCCACATCTTATCTGATCAAATCCTGTTTAAAAGCAAACATTTCAGAGCCTCTGTAGACTTCCCTTATTAATTACATCTAGGTTTCCTAACCACTTTCTTGATTCCAGATGGGTGGATACTCTTCTGTGTCATAATATTAAGTAGATAATGCCATAATGTCACTCATAGAGCATCCAATGATCAAGTCAAACAGTTTTCATTTAAGATTCAAAGCTCATTTCCTGCTCAAAGTTATCTCACTACTTAGACCTTAATGAGCACTTTCTGGGTGTCTGGCACGATACCAGGCTGTAGATGTTTAATCAGCATGGATGGCAGAGATCTGTCCTGGTTGTGGGTGCTGTTCCAGCTTCCCTAACCAGAGTGTATGCTTTGCAGAGAGTGCCTGGTCCTAGCAGCACCTCATACAGTGGGTACCTTTTGTATCATTTATAAAGAAAGTGTCTTGACAGCTACGGACAGAGCAGCTAACCGTCTCCTGTCAAGATGGGCTGGCCACACTCTGACTGCTGACAGACCAGGGTGCTTGGATCACACCAGCCCAGTGTCTCTCAGAGAGAATAAGGGGCGACTGGAAGACACTCAGTAGTTCACAGGCAGAAGGAGGATCTTCATAGGTGCCCAACTGTATGAACTTAACAAATGGTGGATGGATATAGGAACGAGCAGCTTTGGGGGTGGGGTGGGGTGTGGAAGACCAGCAGGAAGGGATGAAGTTTAAGCAAATGAGAGATTTGGCTGTGTTGATCTCTCTCCAGCAGAAGGCACAGAGTTGCCTCTGAGTGAATGCAAAAGGACTTTTCTGAGGAGTCTAGTGCTCTCTTTGAATGGCACAGGAAGCCACAAGCCAGCAGGACATTTGCCATTTTGGCAGCTCGTTTAAGAGGAAAAAGGATGCTGAGTGAGCTAAATATTACCCCACTTAGGGATTTCCCTAGTTTTACCGTTAGAGTGAAAAATGATCCTGAAGCATTGGGAATGGGCCAAAAGGGAGTGTCAAGAAGACATCAGGCCACAGGTTAGACAAAGTGTGCATGTGTGGGAAAGACAGAGGGGACAAAGAGGACAAAGAAGAGAGTACAAACATGGCTGGGCACACAGCCTCCACAGAGAGGGGCAACGGTCAGGAGCTTGTGAGTGAGGCTTCACTAAGGTGCACAGCAGATCATCTGCAAACCCAGCAACTATATGGTATATAGGCTGTTCTTCCAAATTTATAAGCAAGCTATGGCTTAAAGATCAGTCATGCTTGCGTAGGGGGGTAGGGGGAGTATGCCGTATATATGTGGGCTGTGTGTGTGTGTTCAATTGCTTTTCCATCTTATGTTTCTGAGACAAGCTCTCTCACTGGGACCTAGAGCTTACCATCTTAGACTAGCTGTCCATGGAGCCCCCAAGGATTGGCCTGTCCCTGCTCCACCCCACTCCACCCTGACCAACAGAAGTATACATCTGGCCTTTTAAGTGGGTTCTGGAAATCTGAGCTCAGGTCCCCATTCTTGCTTGGTAAGCACCTCACAGACCAAGCTATGCCAGTTCATAAGTTGACCGAAAGACACTGCTCCTCAGAAATTATTTCAGGTTTGGCTAGCTAGTTGTATGAACCTTTGTAGTATGTTATTATTTCAGGTTTGGCTAGCT
>JADRCH010000007.1:21654169-21670225 GCA_019843965.1 Rhynchomys soricoides | reverse complement strand
TTCAGGTTTGGCTAGCTGGTTGTATGAACCTTTGTAGTATGTTATTAACCTTTATATTTCTGAAGTCGAAGCATCCACATATGTATCGCGCCATTACCTTCTGTATACTGTTTACTCAGATGACCTGAAACATTACCCCAAAGCTTTTGGGCTTAAGGCAGCTGTGGAGAAAGGCTCGGAGAAGATAACGTATCAGCTAGGCATAAGGACAGGGGAGAGAGACCACAGCAGGGCTCTTGGACTCATCTTCAGACTCCCTCATTCACATATTGGGCAGCTGGTGCTGGATGTTGGCTGGGGCCATCAGCTAAAGCAACCCTATGTCTGGGCTTCTTCACACGTGGAGGCTGGGCTCCAGGGGTGAATCTAACTTATAAAATAAGCAAAAGAGCTGTAGAGAAAGGGAAATTGTATCTTTTTATGATCTCGCCTTGAAATTTGTGTAGTATCATCTCACGATAGTCTCTTAGTTGGGCCAATCACAAGCTCCTTTAGGTTGGAAGGTTAATACAACAGTCTCTTGATACAGAACAACAATATTTCACAAGAATCCAATGGAATGATTAGGATTTCATGACCACTTTTGGAGATTATAATCTGCCACAACCTGTAACAGCACTTCTAGGGGAAAATCTTCCATATTCTCACTGGAAGAGCAGAGCTGCGTAGTGGAGGAAGCCAGGACATTGGAGCTGGACATTAGAGATTCCTTACAAACTTTGGTGACACTGGAGAATTTATTATGCTCTCTGTTGCTCTGCTTCCTCATCTGAAACACTGAATGTTTCAGGGGAAAATTGCACACTATGAACAGATCTTAGAAGTCTGTACAGCTTCCTTAGAGGTATCTAGTATTGTAACACCAGGGGTACGCCTCTAACCCTGAAAATGCTTCTCTCCAGCCTCTTGTACGGTGCTGGCATCATTGGCAGAGGCTTAGACAACTGATGGCAGGTCAAACTATTGAGTGCTTAATATCTGCCAATTACTATTGGAGGAAGTTAATTCCAAAACCTCATGAGATAAGTACTAGTATTGTCCAAATGAGAAAACCATGACTTTGGTAAAAAAGAATCAGCACAAAATGGTAAAGTCAGGATTTACACTCAGACTAACTTAGGAGGAGCTGGAGTCCCTGAGTGCTTGTGTGAAACAGCATTTTTTTCAAACCACATATGTGAGTGAGTGAAGATAGAAAGCATAGTATTACACCATCAGAACCCAGGTCTACTTATTGAAGCAGAGAGCCTGGTCAACACAAAAAACATGGGAGACACTTGAGTACCAATGTAAATTGATTGCTTTAAAAAGTAATGTGGAGCCTATCTTTTAAATAACCCTGGGTATTGGCATGAGAGTAAGTTATTCTCTTGCTCATTGTATAGGCTGGTTTTGTGTCAACTCGACACAAGCTGGAGTTATCACAGGAAAAGGAGCTTCAGTTGAGAAAATGCCTCCATGAGCTCCAGCTGTAAGGCATTTTCTCAATTAGTGATCAAGGGGGGAGGGCCCCTTGTGGGTGTTACCTTCTATGGGCTGGTAGTCTTGGGTTCTATAAGAAAGCCAGCTGAGCAAGCCAGGAAAAGCAAGCAAACCGGTAAGTAACATCCCTCCATGGCCTCTGCATCAGCTCCTGCTTGAGTTCCAGTCCTGACTTCCTCTGGTAATGGACAGCAATGTAGAAGTGTAAGCTGAATAAACCCTTTCCTCCCCATCTTGCTTCTTTGTCATGATGTTTGTGCAGGAATAGAAACGCTGACTAAGACAGTCACTTATCTTCTCAATGAGGGACAGATAACCTTTGGCCCATTGGGAACAGGCTTGACATACTCACCTGGAATCTCTGACTCTGATCAGGTGGAAAAAGATTGCTTACCAATGAGGCTGGCTATTCAATAGTTGCCTCTTCTAAAGTTCGATTCCAGAGTAGAATCTTATGTTTTCCAGGTTATTTGGCTACAGTAAATAGTGTGGCTGTGAGGGAAGGAATCCCAGTTTCTCGTTCTCTCTCCAGTTAGACTCTAAGTGGCCTAAGAGCAGGGACCTGACTTATTTTGTCCCACATGGTAACTCTCATGTCTAGTCCAATATTGGTACATTGTAGGTGTTCAGGACTTCCTGAATGTATCAAAGACTGAAGGCTCAGTTAAGAAGTCAGAGTCACTAAGGTTCTCTTTTCCAATGGTAGACACCACTCAAGGGCCATTGGTAAGGAGGGACCTAAAATGCCCAATATGCCTACAGAAGTCACCTAGTAAATGATTGAGAATTGACTGATGTAGATGATCCAAGGTGTGACATGGGAAGGTATGAGGTGCCATTACTTTTGTGGAACACTATTTGCTATTGTGCCTTCAGGATGCTGTAAATTTGATTGTCACAGAACCGGTTGTGGTCTATGGGAATCCCCTTATCACACAGTCATAGTCTTTGGCATTTATGTCCAATACACATGTAATAGAAATAAAGACATTTCAGCATTATCATTTAAAACCTTGATATAATGGTTAATTTTGATTGTCATCGTGACAGGATCTAGGATCACCTAGGAGATAAATTTATGGGCACACCTGTGAGAGTGTTGCCAGATTGGGTAACTCAAGGTGGAAAAATCCACCCTAACTGTTAAAAGAGACCATTCCACAAGACAGGGCCCTGGCTAAATAAAAATGGAAGAAGCAAGCTGAGAAACAGCATTCATCTGGGTCTACCTCCTGATTGAGGATGTAATGCGACCAACTGCCTTGTGGGTCCTTCTGGCATCCTGTCCTTGCCATGACAGACCACATCCCTTTAATTGTGAACCAGAATAATACCTTCCTTTGTTTTTGTTTTGTTTTGTTTTGTTTTTCTTGAGATAAGGTTTCTCTGTGTATCCCTGGCTGTCCTGGACTCACTTTGTAGACCATGCTGGCCCCAAACTCACAGAGATTGGCCTGTCTCTGCTTCCTGAGTGCTGGGGTTAAAGGCCTGTGCCCCATGCCTGGCTGTCCTTCCCTTGTTAACTTTCTTTTGTTGGGTACTTTTGTCACAGCAACAGTAACCAGTGCAGCTGCCTAAGAAGGATGCACAGGCCTTGGCTTTGTTGGAGTTGCTGAGCAGGACTCACAGACTGTGCAAAAGCCTCTGATTAA
Organism: Rhynchomys soricoides; assembly: GCA_019843965.1. Classification (NCBI taxonomy): domain Eukaryota; kingdom Metazoa; phylum Chordata; class Mammalia; order Rodentia; family Muridae; genus Rhynchomys; species Rhynchomys soricoides. Next base: position 21,667,091 of record JADRCH010000007.1, on the reverse strand, counting down.
GAGAGGCAACAATTGGAGTATCTTTCACAGTAGCAATTTCTTGCCTGTGGACTGTATCATGACATAAGACTATTCCATTCTAGAGTACCATAGGATAATTTAATTTAAAAGTTGTTATTTCAATTTATTTACTCATTTGTGCCTGTGGGAGTGTATGCCACATGTATGTGGAGGTCAAGAAGAGACTGTCAGTTCCCCATAGCTGGAATTACAAGCAGTTGTGAGCCCTTTGACACGGTTTGTGGGAACCGAGGTCCTTTGGAAGAGCAGCAAGTGCTCTGAAGCACTGAGCCATTTCAGCATGACATTAATGGCATCTATAGAGATATTTTACAAAAAGCTATGAATTTAAGTGCAGAAATGAAAAACTCTGTATTGGTCTGGAGAATGTAGCACCGGTGAACTTAATATTTATCATATAATTTCTGTATAAAAGTCTCAATGAACACTAACTTTTATGGTATCTCTTATGGAAACAATAAAATAAATGTTTAATTTTGTAAAGCTGTCGCTAGTTGCTTTCCATCCCAAGATACCATTTAAAGAAAAGTCGACTTCTTAAAAAATTACAACACATTCCTGTCTGCGCTGAGGTTTCCAACACCTCATTCAAGAAGCAAAGGACAGCTGGGGAAGTTAGACTTTCTCCAAGTTTCTCTGCAGGTTGCCACAGAGACTCAGGCTCCAAGCAGGTGTTTTTCCTAATCCAAAGAGCAAGAACTATTTGAGAACATCCTCTTTCATAATCCCTCTGAGACCACACCAAAAATTACTCAGCTTCCATTTCCAATGCAAGGGATTTGGATTTGGTTTAAACAACAGCTTGTGCAAAACCGTCCTTGCTCCGTTCTTTTACACCGTTGTGGTAGGAGCTAACGTAATTGAAAGGATGGCTTTGGTCTCTCTAAACACAGGGCTATGCAGCAGCCAACGGACAACAAAGTTCCCTCCTTGCACAGAGGAAAGCCAAAAGCCAACACTATTTTCTTCTCATTCAAAGCAATGTAGGGAATGAGAGCTTTCCTGACACATGACACTACACAATAACACTTACACCTCCTTCTTGACCTTAAATATGTTATGCATCCAGTTCTGCTCTTTTGGGAAGTGTCTCCTTTTCCCAGAATGCTTCATGTAAGTACCGCTCACTTATCTTCCTGGTGTGGATAAAGGTCTCTTTGTAAACAGCTACAGTCCTCTGTGGCACACGGCTTGAACTTGAGTGACCTGTCAATGCTCTGTTTTCCTCATAACCCATATGTACCCAGGTAAGAGCTCCTCAGTGCAGGTAACAGAAGATGAGTTAAGGATGGCACTGGTGGGATAAAGGCAAGTTGCAGATTAGCAGCTGAAGGACCCTACTGTCCAGGTCTGCACCAGGTATTTAGAGTGTACTGTAAAATTCTCATGGTCCAAGGATAAAATCAGATGCTGTGGAACTGAAATGAAGTTATGGACTTCATCCAGGGGATTCTATGTCCTTTGGCCCCAGAAGCTCACATATTAGTTACCTCCAGAGCAGACAGAATTCAGAAGAACCCCAAGAACTTGGGTGGTTAAAAAATGTCATATTTATTTCCACAGTCCCAAACTGAAATTTAGTATTTCCTTCCATTAAAATGTGGGTCACAAACCACAGTGCCTGGGATGTTGCCAAGATAAATCGCAGATATTTGCATTTCATATTGCAATTCTTAGACTAACACTATTTTAAAACAGAATTCATGAGTAGCACTGCCTCATTACTGTGGTAGTTATTGCACCTGCTGGGTATATGACTTAATAATGTATTAACAAAGCAATTATCCTGTCATAATGAAAAGATAGTAGTACATTTTATTTTTATTTTTATTTTTTTATGTTTTGAGATTAAATAGAAGAACTTCATCTCCCCCATAACCTGCCTCTCCCAACCCCTTCTGTATATTTCTGCTTCTCCCCTCCCCGTCCCCACTCTCTTTCAAACTGATGGCCTCTTTTTCTTTTTTTAAAGACACATTTTAATGAAAAGTAGTTTCCTTTGCAACCCAGCATACTTTGTTTTATGCATTTCAGATATCATTCTGTAAAAAAGTCCATAGGTATCACCAGACTAAACTGCCAGACATGTTTATGGCACCGAAAGGGTTACGACTTCCTGAAACTAGACACAGAGCCTTTAATAATTCAGCAGCCAGGTTTCTAGAGTAAATCATTCCATGCTGGCATCTTCTGAGGCTCAAACACACTTGACCTTGAAAACAGCACAGACTCGTTGCTGCAGGTGGATGCTTCTCATGAGCCCCCTTTCCTTATTTTGAAAAAAAAAAGAAAGGAAGGAAGTCAGGAAGGAAGGAAGGAAGGGCCCTCGGCTCTGGCTTTGAAGCTGCTCTTTTCATCAGGGAGTCTCTTCCCAACTTCATCACTGACATTTTGCCACTAACACCGACTTCTCTCACATTTTTTATTGTTGGAATCCAGTCTCATGCATGAGGGTGTCATACATAATCATCTTGTGAATTTAAAACCCAGGGAGAGAACCAAGAGAAAGAATGAAGATAACATAGTTGGGGCAAGAAAAGTTAAGCACCAAGTGTATACTACAAGAGATGCTTTTAAACGACAGTATTAGCTGGTCCTCTCCATGCTCAATTGAAATGTCACACACCAGTTGACACATTAAAGTGGTAGGGTCTGGATTACAAGAACCGTGAGGTCAGTTAAATGACCGGAAGATGTCTTAGTAAATACGTGGTACACACAAGCACAGCAGACACTGGGCAATCCTAATGGAAGCTCTGATCAAAAGGTCCATTCACTGAAAGCTGCTTAGAAAATAATTGATACAAGCAGTTATTCATTTATTGTTTCAGCTAAGGGCTTTCAGAATTCTCACCCACAAGAGCAAAACATAGAACTCACAATTCTGAACCCAGTAGCATAATCAAAAAACAATGTATTATTTCACCAAACTAAAATATAACTATATCATCAACCTACAGTCTGCATACATAGAGTTGCTCTAGTCTATCTAGGCTCCTTCAAATGTTGGTTCTATTCCAGATGGCTGTCTAAAATATACCTCGTCTCTGTTAAATCTGTAAGATTTAGAAATCTGTTTATCCATCTAGGCTTCTGTTTGCTTCAGAGCCTGAGGTTCCCTTGTAACTATGAGCTGCAGAAAAAGCTGGCAGAACCACAGTAATGTACACACGACAACCAGGAGCACAGTGTGTTGGAGAAATTCTTGCTAATCAGAGTTACCAAATTACTCATGCAAGACCTGGAACAAATTTTTATCAAGCATCTTAAGTCTACATTTCAGTTAAGGTAGACCTCGCATCAATGTATATTTAGTTCCAGGCTATTTTCTTCTCAAGATAATTATTTTTAAGAATAAAGATCAGAACCAGCTTACAGGACTCCTTAGAAGAAAAGGCCAGCCAACCCCTCTTCTTCACCCGGGTTTTCAGAGAGAGCCACAAAATAGCACTTCACAGTAACACCCACAAAGCAACCACACCACACATGTAAAGGTCCCACCCCAACTTCCTTGGCATATTGCAGATTCCTTTTCTCTAAACAGGAAGCTGTTGACAGTTCCCTTCTTGTTTACCGCGTACCAAAGCCCCCTTAACAATAGCAACCACAACTTTCAAAGTCTAGAGTCTTTTCTCACGGTTCCCATTGTTGCTAATTACACATGCTGCAAATGAGGTAGAAACCGAATTCCAGACTGCTGTGGGCTGAAGCAGAATCAGCAGCAGCAACAAGGAAAAGTTAGCTGCTGTCTGCAAGGCTGTGCTGGAGTTACCAGACCCCAAACAACACTGAAGGAGGGATTCCTAGAACTCAAGGGAGCAAATTTGGCTCGCTCTGCAAAACGAGAATTTCTAAATAATGTATGTTAGCAAGCATTGCGCAAGAAAGATTACGTTTTAACCTACTTCATGGAACATTAATCCAAATTTAACCAAGTTCCAGAGACTGCCTGAAATTCGTGACTGGAAGCTGCTTCACATTCTTTGGCTCGGTTTGTCAGTAACTGCTCTTGAAGGCGAAGTTGTAGGAGGTTAAGAGGGGAGGGAAAATCATCAGGGGCTGTGAAACCAGACAACTCCTGTGTAGAAAGCAAACCGATTACCTCAGCTGAAGAAGTGTGGGGTTTAGTAGTCCATGCTCCTGCAGCCCCTGGGAAGCAACAGCCACAGCGGTAGCGACAGCAACAGCGGCAGCAGCAGCAGCAGCAGCAGCAGCAGCAAGGTCCAGCATCCACCAGATTCTCACAAGCCTTTGACTGTGTGGACTCAGCCACAGACTCTGCCTCTGGCTGACGTCAAAGTCCCTGTCACATGGCCAGATAAAAGCCAAGAGAGCATTGGTTGTCGTAGCAACCACAGACTGGCTCTGAAATTATTTCAATAGGTCATCTGTCACTGATGTGTGTGTGTGTGTGTGTGTGTGTGTGTGTGTGCATCTCTGTGTGTGCATGTGTGTATACACACGGAGTGCAAAACCATTGTGAGCGCCAGGCAGACAATCTCAACCCTTAAAGTTGTGACTCACAAGTGCCTGCAACTTTCATCATTAAAGCCTGTCTGTCCTTTTTCTGGTTGCCAGAAAACACATGCTGTGAGCCCTGGTCTTGATAACAGCACAAAGCCCCTTCCCCTTCAGTCAAGGAAAGAAACTGCAAACATTTATGAGGTAGTTTTCTTAGTGAATTAAAATCCCCTCTAAATGAACTGAGGGAAAACAGCGTTCATGGGGTTGTTGATAGAAAAACTGTATATTCTCAAAACCGAATCCTCATCAATGTACATCGGAGAGCAGCTGAAGGATCCTGACAGGAAGTGTGGTGTAGAAAGCAGGGTAATAAATCCAAGGTGCATGCCACCTAAAATTCTTTGCAAAAATGACAGCCAGAACACTTCCACCAGGGCACAACTTTAAAAGGACCTGGAGATTATGAGAAAAGGGACCAGACCCATCGCAGGTCCCAAGCTTTCCCTCTCACAATTCTCTGGTCCAGAATGGACTGAGGGAGTTTCATGTTGAGTGAATGGTTCTGCATCCCACAGGCACTGAGTTCAGTGGAATCTGCCCACCATAGAGGAGTAAACGGTGCACCCCACCTGATCCCAAATTACAGCTTCGTTTCCTTCAGGGCTACTTTCGATAATCTTCAGCTCTCTGTGAATGCTTATGACCCAGTTCGTTCTCATTCTTAATTAACAGGAAGCCAATTAAACAAAATTAAATGAAACCCATAGGAAGGTATTATGAAAAAAAATCATTTAGAAAATGTGGACTCATTCAAAAAACAAGAAAGCTAAAAGATAGGGAGAAGAAAGAAGTTGTTCTAAAAAGACCCTATGTGCCAGGGTCGTTAGGACTACACACACACATACACACAGACACAGAGACAGGCAAGCTTGCACACACACACACAGACACACACACAGAGACCACACACACAGACACACAGACACAAAAGCTTGCACACATACATACTCACAGAGACCACACACAGACACACACAGAGACACACACACACAGAGACAGGCAAGCTTGCACACACACACATACACACAGAGACCACACACACAGAGACATAAAAGCTTGCACACACACACACACACACAGACCACACACACAGAGACACACATATACACACATAGAGGTAAGCTTGCACACATACATATACACAGAGACCACACACACAGACACACAGACACACACACACAGATACACATGCGTACACACACACACAAACATGTAAGCTTGCACATATGCGCGTACACATAAATGCACACATGCACACACACTCATACATACATGTGCAACACATTCATACATGTGTGCACTCACACACACACTATGAGATATGAGTAGCCCTGAGACCAACTGGTAAAATTACATTCGTGTCACAGAACAAAACCTCTTCAGTAGAGTAGCAATTGAGCTTTTACAAGACTGACGGCTAAGCTGCTTGGCCACAGAAATATCCCCTTCCCCCATCCCATCTTTTTCTTCATCGTACTTGACTTCCATGCTAGCCCACTGGAGAGAGGAGTTTTTATCAGAAGTCATTTTTCTGATGCTCTTGGTTGTACCCTGGCAAACGTAAAGGCAAAGTATAATGTCAGATCCTTTCATTTCAGACTGATGACAGTTGGAAACGTACCTACTTGTTGAATGACAACAGTTGAACCCAATGTTCATGCAAATTGGGTTGAATGCCTTCTGGGCACACTTAGGTAACAGTTCTAGTTTCCAGATTTGGGTTCTATATAAGTTTTGGTTTTCTGTTTAGAAGTGTGGGTCCTAACTATGGGTTGGCAGAGAAGAAGACAGAGAAAGTGTAGGTGTCCAGCGATCAAGTTCTCCCTGCTGGCTGCCTGACTTGTCTTAGCCCAGTCTCTGAAGCTATACTGGCTAGTCAATCGTTTCTCCTTTTTATACAGCTTAACATCAAGAAAATAAAACTGCAATGTCACCCTCTACCCGTAGGTGATGTCCTCTGAAGCAAGAAATTCTCAGAAACCTCCACATTTCAATATTTTAAACAAATTTGTTTAAAAACTGGCAACACTTAGCACATCTTCATTCTGAGTCTCTTACCATTTTTATAACTATGCTTCACCGTACATAGACTTAGGTTGAAGTTGCTGGCAGGTTAAGCTAACCAGTGGACAGTTATGCACCACCAGAAGATGTATGTACGGAGACTGTTTCCTGTAGTATGCACCCAACCCTTGGCCACCTATTTTTCTCTGTAAACCACATAGGATTGAGGTTTTTTTGCTTCCATATACAGAAGGAAGCAATCTTCTGCAGGGTTAAAACCATAGCCTGATCTCCTTAGAGCTTTGGCTAATTAGTTTAAAGTAACAGGCAGCACACAAGTGCCTTCGCCCACAATATTGCATTACAGTGAATATGTGTCATCTCTTCTTCTGAATGCCAGGTCATTTTTGAGGTGAAAATGATTCACCTTGTTTTAAAATATACACTCAAACACAGGTCTCCCTGATAATTTTACTTGCCCAAAACTAAGGCAGGCCCATCCATCTATTATTAGTCTGACTGGTTTGCCAGGAATACATGGTAAATGCCATGGAATGAGCTTTGCATGCAACAGTGTTTGCTTTGAGCTGCATGCTTTGAGTTGCATTCTTTGAGCTGCAAGTAGTTCATTCTAATCAGCCCTAAATCCCCAATACTGTTAGGCAGTGATGTTGGGGTCTCTACTGACTTAACAGCAGTGGGAGGCTCTGTATCTATTCTTGGAGTTCTCTGTTTCACATCTTATCTCTTATGATTGGACCTTAGGCAAGTCACAAAAGTGCCCTAAGCCACAGTGCCCACATAATAAGGTTTTTGTATTACAAGGGAAATAGATGATATAATGCGGACACCTGCCACAGGGCAGGGGCTCAGTGTGTGTCCGCCAGCTCTTGTTTATCTGTCCAGCTCTGATGCACATCTGAAGACCTTCAGGGCAGGGATCTTATTTTCATGATGCCAGTTGTTAGGACAGAGCCCAGACTCAGCAAGGGCTCATGAATGACTCCTGGATTAGAGAACGAATGCGGAGCAATAGGAAGGCAGGATGCTTTTCTCTTTCTACCAAAGAGAGAGGCTTTCCCTGAGCCCTCTACAGCCCTCAATGAGGCAGAAGGGAAAAACAGAAGACCGAAGTGTTGAGTTCTCACAAAATCTTCTAACAATGGATGGTTCCAAGTAAATCAATCTTACCCTGGCTAGCTAAGTCATGAGTAAGTTCTATGCTGACGTTCTTTACCAGGTCTCCCATTGGTGTCAGAGAGTAATTTACTTTTTAACTGGCATTGAGTGCTCACTATGTGTGGAATACTGCTGTAGATTCTGCATATATAATAAATCATTTCCTCTTTAACCCTATGAGGCAAGTGGGGTTCCTTCCATATTTCACAACCAAGGAAGTCAAGCAGAAAGTGAGTCACTTGTCTGTCCAGTGCACAGCAGGACCAAGATTGATATTTAGGATGCCTGAGTTCATACATTTTCAGAAATGTAGCTGGTAAATATTTTCTATGCACAATTAAATCGTTTCATTTTGTTTTATACATTTGGGTTGTTTTATTTTTTAAAAGGATGTGTATGTTGTGTGTCTGTGTGTGAGTGCAGGTGCCTGCAGGGGTCAGAGGCATTGTGTTTGAATTCTCCTGGATCAGGCAAATTTACAACATGGGTGTTTGGAACTGAACTCAGGTCCTCTGCAAGAGCAGGAAGTGCTCTCAGCCATAGAGCCGTTTCTCCAGGCCTCAACTTTTATTATTTATTTGTTTATTGGTTGATTGGTTGGTGGTGCTGGGGTCAAACCCAGGTTCTTGTGCTTGCTGCTGAACACTCTATCAAATGAACCACAACCCAGGCTCTTCTTTTTATTTTATTTATTTATTTTTTATGAGGGGAAGATAGACAGATTTTCAGCATCCGGGAATTGTAAAGTTTTTAACCAACTTTGGACTAGAAGTAAAAGGGCATGGGGAAAAATGAAATGAGGAAGATTTGGATGAAGGAAGGCAGGTGAGGTGAGACAGTGAAAAGATTAACAATAAAATGATACCCACATCATGGTGACCATGGTGGGGTCACACACATAGTTACAGGTACTGCTGGTTTGCGGATTCCTAGCATGAGAACTGGAACTATCATGTATTCAAGCTATGTTATTACAGAGGTAACAATAACACCTATTGTTTTGGAAATGTGCCTGAAAGACCTTACAGAGTCGGCAAAGGCAACTTAAAGTTCAAGATTGATGATAGAAGAAAAACAGAATGTCTTGGTCTGCTTGGTCTGCAGAGGACTATTGCATAGTTCTAGAGACTGGGAAGTCTAAAACCAAGACGCCAGCTCATTCACAGAAAACATCCCACAAGGGTTCTGCAGTCAGGACTCAGCCAGTTTCCAAAATGCTCACATCATAAGACCTTCAATGTAAGGTGAGGAGTTCAACACAGGAACTTTGAGGAGATAAATATTTAGTTTATGACATTGAGGACATCTCAACATTATCTGCTATTTTCTCCTTAAATACTTTGTGTGTGTGTGTGTGTGTGTGTGTGTGTGTGTGTGTGTGCGCGCGTGCGCACATATATATGTGTAAACACATGTTATAGGTGTATGGACATGAGTTTGTCCAGGGGCAGGTGTCCCTGTATGCACAGGAAGGCCCAGAGAAGATACAGCATCTTTTATTGCTCACTGCTTTATTCCCTTGAGGCAAGGTCCCGTACAGAACCTTGGAGCATAATTTTCATTTAGGCTGGTAGCCAGCAAGCCCCAGCAGACTCCTCTCTTTCCCTGGCTTCTCTCCAAGAGTTGGGTTACACATGCAGCTCTTTTTGGGCCTCCCCCTTCCTCCCCCCACCCCCCACCGTGTGTGTGTGTGTACGCTGGGTGCACTTACCCAACCCCAGTGACTGGACTCCCAAGTGATATGGAGCTTTAAAAATGCCCAGAAACTAAAGAGACAAATACAGACAAACAGGACCAAAGAGAAGAAATACCAGCATCTGACCTGTCCTTCCCGCCAAGTATTTGCTGATTCTGAGGGGCCTAACATGAAAGCCCAAGAAGGAAGGGTTCAAAGAGCTAAACCAAGACAGAGACTTGATTCTCACAGGCCCAGAACACAAAAGGAAGTTTAGATCTCTCAATAGTCAGAATGTGGTGGGTAGCTTAAGTTTTAGGTCCCATAAAATAAAGATTAAATCCTAAAGTTAACAGAAAGCAAATGAGGCCTCACAGGGCCAAGGCCCACCAATCACCATAACACCTAATTTTATTAAAGTAATTTCCTCTATGCTCATTTCCCACTGGAGCACATAATCCCTGTCTTTATCACAATCCTATCTCTTTATTCAGATGACATCCAGGGCCTATGAAAATTTTCACACATCATTTCCAAATCAATTCAAGATTCCCCAAGCATCCAAGGATATCTTTGACCAAGTCAAGGTCTATAATGGAAACAATGGGAAGTAGAAACAGGCCCACAAGTGACATGTCTGTAATCAAACAAGGACCTGAGCACACTTAATGTGTAGAAGGAAATAAGAACAACACAGGAGTTCTCCATATGAAAGTGAGGCAGGGAGCTGGAGAGACAGCTCAGTAGCTGAAGACTCAGGTTCAATTCCCAGCACCTGTGTAAGGTGGCCCACACCCACCTGTAAGTCCAGCTCAGGTCTCTGTGGGCACTGCACTTACATGGAGAAACCCACACACAATTAAAAAATACAAAATAACTCCTAGAACAAAACCTTAGAAAGCAAACATATTAAAACTAAATAACTGAGAAACGAACTCTTCCCCACCTAAAATTTACACCTGAAGAAGAAAGGATACTATAAGTTGGTTTGGAAAAGATACTTGAGAGAAGAAGCACCCAGTGTCTAACCTGAGTTGAGTATGACCAGAAGTTAAAGTCCGGAATCTACAGAAAACAAGGACGATTGTTGAGTCTGGTAGAAAAGGTTTATGTCTAACTGGAAGAAGTGAGAATAGAGAAGGATCTTAAAAGACAAGTGAATGAGGAATTCCCCAAAATGCAGAAAAAAGTCAGACCAAAACAAAAATCAGGCTGGGTAAATCCTACACACCCTAAACTGAATAACTACAAAGGAAATTCCACATAGACACCATGACCACCAAGGTAAAAAATTAAAGGGGAAAACAGTAAAATACTAAAATTAATAAGACAAAACCCACATTCAATTAAAAAACAGTGAAGACTGTTAAACTCTAAAGATAAGCCAGGCACGATGACAATAGGGAGGCAGAGGCAGGTAGATCTTTGTGAGTTTAAGGCCAGCCTGGTCTACATAGTGTGAGCTCTAGGCCAGCCAGGGCTACATAGTAAGAACTTGTCTCAAAAAATTTCCCCACCAATAATAGAACAATAAACTTTGAAATTACTCATGTAAGAAAATAAGTGCCAATTGAACCACATGGGTATGTTTGTGTGTGTGTGTGTGTGTGTGTGTGTGTGTGTGTGTGTGTGTAAAATGTCCTTTAAAAGAGGAACATGGAAGAGCTTCCGTTCTCAAGGTAGGAGTAGATTAGGAAGAAGAGCACTGTTTCTGACCTGTGAGATTACACACACAGGTCTAATGGACAACCTCAGAGTCTTCTAAGGAGAAGGAAGAGGTGTGGTTAACTAAATACACGATGATTAAACATGTCTTAAATTTTGCAAGACTAACTTTAAAAATTCCAGAAGACAAAACCAAAACCTCCAAACAGGACTACCCATACCTAATAGGATCAAGACACACCATAATTATGATGTAAAGCCAAATTAAAAATATATATTGAAAGTAGCTAGAGCGCTATGGCACCTCATCCGTAAGGAGACACAGTTAAAGTGGCAGCCAGCTTCTCCTGAGAGCTATGGCAGCGGTAAGAACTCAAGCAGTACATCTTCAGTTGCTGGAAGAAAATGGCGCAGTTCAGAATCTTACACTCAGACAAAAAGATATTTTTCAATAATAAAAATGAAATTAAGGCACTTTCAAATGATTAAAAAACTGAAATAACTTGTCACCCATAGGCATACCACAGAAGAATGACTACAAGAGACTCGTTAATCAGAAGAGAAAGCATCACAAGGAATCCTGGCATGTCATGAAGGAAGAAAGAACACAGAAATCAAAACCCAGCTAAATGTAATAGATGTCTCTCTACTCATTTTATAAATTGTTTGGCATTAGAAACAATCAAAACAATGCCTGCTGTTATTCTAAACATATGTATGGGGGACATTTATGCTAATGAGAAAATGTAAGGACATGAAGTTCCTGCATGACAGTCAGATTGGTAAGAGGAAGACAACACAAGATGGAGCAGTCGATACGAACGCTACTGTCAGAGATGTGCTTAGAACACTCAGTGAATCACAGTGAATTCCAGAGCAGGGGTTAGCAAATCACAGAAGATTCAGAAAACAACAAACTAGAACCATAGAAAACAGAAACAAAAAGTAAACAGAGGACATCAATAATCATGTTAAATATAAATGGTGGGACTATACCATATAAAAGACAGAAATCAACTGATTACAATTTTCAAAAAGAAGCCAGAAATATGCTGGCTACAAGAAATTCGCTTCAGATACAGTTGTTGGTGTGTGGTGAAGTTTTACTTATAAAAGACAGAAAAGGATACAATTTGCAACCACTAATTGAGAAAGCAAGAGTGGGCGTATAAGTGTTAATAAAGACACATTTAAATCTAATTTAAATTCTTAGAGACAAAGATGGCCATGACATAATCATAAAAGTTTCAATCACCTAAGAAGGCATATCATTCTAAATGCATCTGCACTGAGCAACAGCCTTGCAAAAATATTTGAAGTAAAACCATGCAGAGATAAAAGAGCATGGCCCCGCACTAACAGTTCTAGTCTCTCTGTTCCCTTTCAGAACTGAAGGGAACGGAGTCTCAGGTGTGCTAAGCATGTAGTCTACCACTGAGATAATGTCCCCATCGGTTGGAGGCGACAATGTCTCTTTCTCTCTAATTGGAAGAAGGAAAGAATGAGCAAGGGAACAAAGGAAGCAGCTCAACGCCGTCAGCTGATGGGCTTGAGCCAACTGGTGTCAGGGTGCTTCTCTACCAGCCAGCAGGCTCTTCCTGCACAGCCAAAATCCCCTCCGAAGATGCCACTGCTGAGCCACAAAGCTAATATAAACAGATTAAAATTATAAAGAGGGTTCTCTGACCCCGGTGGACTCTGAAAATAACAAAATACAACAGGAAAAACCTCCACATATGTGGAAACTAGGAAAATAATCTACGAGTTGAATAGAAAGTCAAACTTTAAAACAAAATTTTAAAACTCAACTGAAAATGAAATTACAACATTCTGTGTGTGTGTGTGTAGTGTGTG
>JADRCH010000007.1:21596535-21645216 GCA_019843965.1 Rhynchomys soricoides | reverse complement strand
CATGTGTGGAGGTACATGGGGTCTGTGGAGCATGTGTGGAGGTGCCAGGACAGCTTTTAGGAATGGTTTTTTTCCTTCCACCTTGTTGAGCCAAGATCTCTCTTGTTTCTTCCAGACTGTGTATTCCTGGCTAACTGGATCATGAGCTTTCTAGCAAGTCTCCTGTCTCCACTTTCCACCTCACCATAGGAGTTCTAGTATTGCATATTCATGCAACCACAACCAGCTTTTTATATGGATCCAGGAATTGAAATCAGGTCATTTGTGGGGTAAACCCATATCTTTATTGAGTCATTTTGCTGGCCCTAAATAGGTTTCTGACCCATTAATGCTATCCCCTTGAGATGAGGAACAGAAGAACCTTCTAAAAGAAAAAGGCTATGGTGTCAGACTCTCCCCAGCGTGTTTCCAGTCATCTGCTCTGAACTCTCAGGCCTGTCCCAAGGCCTGCAATCCCCCTTTGAGTTCTTGGAAGCACATCAGCATCGGGCCAGTACCTTCATTTTTTGCCTCAACCAGCTTAAGAAGATGTTTCTTGCTCAAATGCAAAGGCAGCTAATACAATTAGCTCCACTAACACCTCAAAAATCGAAACAGACCTTGGCCATGTCAGATCAGGTGATACACTCATTTAAAACGTTTTAATGAGTGTGTTCTGTATGCAGGAGAGTCTGAAAAGCTGAAGGACAGGATGTTAAACAAAAAAGACACAGACCTTGGCTGTGTGGAGTTTAATAGTCGCCAACACTTGTCAATGAGCTTTCTAGCAATCTCCTGTCTCCACAAAAAAACACCATTTGCTTAATGAAGACAGATTCAGAAAGATAGTCCCCAGTGCTAGCCTGAGAGGATCTAAGTCAGTCTGGGGCTTCATTCAAGGGTTCATCAGGACACAGAGAATGAGCTGGTTCTTAGCACAGAGCACAGTCTGTCTCATGGCCGTGAGAAGTAGCTGGGCAAGTTAATAGAACAGAACGAGCCTAAGATGGCAGACTGCTAATCTGAGTAAGGGTGCATGATAAACCAGGGCAGTGTGGACCATCTTATTGTTGTTTGTCCCTGTCTTTCTTTTGTAGTGGTAGGGAATTCATACGTTGGCATGCCTTTGCACATGCCAGGTGTAAACACTCTCACTGAGCTACGTTCCCCACCCTGCCATTTTATTTTAAGACAGGGTCCCACTAAATTGCCCAAGCTACCACTGAACTTGTGATCCTCCTGCCTCAGTCTCAGAAGGATCTAGGATTACAGGCCCACCTTTATGGAACATTTTGTAAGCCAGAGTAACAAAGGGGTAACCAAGCTTCTGTTTAACATGTGGTTAATAGCAGGAGAAAGTTGGAAATGTAGGTTGTCTGAGTCCGAGGTGAATTAGAAGATTTCAAAATAAGGCTTTTAAATATTTCATTCCTCATTTCTAAAGATAACACATGCTAATTATAGAGCAAAAGCCATTTTATATAAGCAGAAAAGACACCATGAAAATGCCACTCAGGTTGCAGAGTCTGTATGACACACAGAAGGCTTGTATCCCACATGACCAATCCCAGGGACCAGACATTGTAAATATGCCTTCAATCATTATATGCTCTAGTATACCTTAGAAAATTTAGGATTATGGTGAAATCTTTAAACTAAGGACCCCCTGCCCTTCCAAAATGTTGGCAACTCACTTAATTCTTACTACATTAGTTGAAGACTTGGAGGTATTTATGCTCAGAAAATATCTCTGGAAAATCCTATCAGGGCATATAATCTGAATAGCTCATCTTTTTAAAAAATTAATCAATGATTAATGATCTTCCTAAATGGAAAGCACAGACCAGATGTTTTCACTAGTGAATTATGCCAAACAAGGAAGAAGTTACACTGATTTTCTATGGTTTTTAAAGGGTTAAAGCAGAAGGAATTCTTGCTACCTCATTCCACAAGGCTGAAGTCACCCTAACACGGAACTTCTTACAAGACTACAGCAGAACAATGCCTCTCCTGGATACAGTTGCAAAAATCCTCAACAAAGTCTTGCAAATCCAATCTAACTACAAGAATCAAGTAAGAAGTCAGGTGGGGCTCCAGATTTTCAAATCAGTTTATGTAATCAGTCGCATGAATGTAATCAGTTGCATGAATGGGCAAAAATCAATGCTTCATATGATCATTTTAAAAGATGCAGAAAAGCTCTTGACAAAATACAACATTTGTTTATGATGAGAACTTTCGGTAAATAAGGACTACAACTCAGTAAAGAGTAACTTCAGAGGACCCATAGCTGATCACACTTTCCCGTGTACACTGCTAAACCTTCCCCACCACGATCACTCCTGTCACCTCTCTCCCACATTACTGGGAATGCTAGCTAATTCAACAGGAAGACAAGAGGTATAGAAAGTAAGAGGGAGAGAAAACGAGCCTCTGTTTGCAGATAGCACGATCCTAAGTAACAAAAATGCAGATGAGGGCCTGGCAGTGGTGGTGCATGCCTTTAATCCCAGCACTCGGGAGGCAGAGGCAGGTGGAGTTCTGAGTTCGAGGCCAACCTGGTCTACAGAGTGAGTTCCAGGACAGCCAGGGCTACACAGAGAAACCCTGTCTTGAAAAGCAAACAAATTAATGAATAAAATAAAAATTAAAAAAGAGAAAGAAAAATGCACATGATTTAGTGAGTTCTTCCTGAGAAAGTAACCACAGCAAGGCTGTAAGACACAAGGATTGTTATAAACATGGCTGATTTTTTATGTTCCCTATATTAATGAACATGTGGAATTTGAAACTAAAAGCACAGTATCATTCCCATTAGCACCTCCTAAAATGAAGTATTTAGGTGTCATCTAACTAAATATGCACAAAACACTAGGGGAATGATAAAATTCTTGTGACTGAGGTCAAAGGACTGAAGACTGAGGAGATATTCCCCGTCAGAGACAAGGTAGGATTACCAATGTCACCACTCTCCATCTTGATCTACAGCACATGCGGCGTCATGGCAGCCTTGGTTCTGAACATACAGCATGTGCATTTTACACTGTGCACGTGGTTACTCCAGTAAACACCAATACAGCCTGAAACAATTCAGTGGAGATTCAAGGGTGCCACAGGTTATGAACTGTGGCGACTTTAATGTACATGCAAAGTTTCTTTTCATACCAAGTCATTTTTGCTCTTACAGAAAAAAAATGATTTAATTACAGAAAACAAAGGCTGAGTATCTTCTTGCCATCATTCATTAGCATATATGAAATCAGTCTGTCTTTAGATTGAATTTTGTTATGAGGTCCAATTTTTTTAAAAATTTGCCATTTGAATTGTTGACTTGAGTTTCATTAAAATCATTAAGTGGATTTCTGGCTTAAGACTAAATTCCCAACAATTTCTGAAATGGCCTTAAACATCTGTCATTTTGTACTATGTATTTATGCAAAGCAGTGTTCTCAGCATTAATGACTATAAAATCAAAATATTAATTAGCTGAAAAACATTGAAGATACTATACCCCCTGCAGTATCAAATATTCATCCAAAACCTAATTTTTATGTAAAAATAAACAAGAACATCAATTTCACTAGTAATAAGTTTGCTTTCTCATTTCATGAATGGTAATTGTATGTGTGCCAAGGAGTAATTTTTAAAATAAACTTTTTGCTTTCTCTTCCGGTCCTAGGCACTGCAGGAGCCACAGGTTACGATGCAGATATGGCATATCCAAGAACCACACCACACAAATAGTCCCGCAAATAGCACAGAAATGGCATCCTGAAATCCTTGTCATACAAATCTCTTAAGAAGATTGACCCCAAGTTCCTGAGAAGAATGTACTTTGCCAAGAAGCACAACAAGGAAGGCAGGAAGAAGACACAGACCAACAATGCAAGAACAATGAGCCGATGTGCAGAGGCCATCAAGGCCCTTGTGAAGCCTGAGTCAGTTAAACCCAAGACACCAAAGAGCCACAGCTGCAAACTCAGCCATCTTGCTTTCATGGCTCACTGGCAAGCTTGGGAAGCAGATTCGAAGCTACATGGCCAAGGATCATAGACTCTGCCAACCAAAGCCCAAGACTCAAACCAAAGCAGAGGCAGCAGCTTCACCTCCATCTCTGGCTCCCAAAGGTACCCAGGCTTCTGTGAAGCCTCCATAGAAGCAACTTCTGCCGATGTGAAGACAAATGGATGGCTGTGACACACCTACCTACATCCATTTGCAGATGACCAGTGTCTTATGCTGTTTTTACAAATAAACTTGAGGCAAGATCTAAAAATAAAATAAAATAACTTATTATCAACTTTTAAATTCTTAAATGTTGGGTCTATATACCTGTAGACCTGGGTCACATTAAGATTCCATTGGTGAAAAGGGCTGCAAATAGAAAGAGTTCTTTTAAAAACCTCCTATCTATACATGCAAGAGTCCAATCAAGTTCCCAGAGATATATTCGTGAGACACCAACGAAGTGTTCATGAACTTCATCCAAAGAGGCCAAAGAAGCTAGGCTAGACCTAGAGTAGCCAGCACGAGACAGAAGGAAATGAACAAAGGTTCAGACTGTTGGTGAGAATCCGGGGCTCACATACAGACTCACTTGTAGTCACCTGATCAAATGGCAGTAAGATGGGGCAATGACAGTCTTTCCAGACAAGCCTGCTAGGTGCTGGGGATATGGTCAGGCCAGAGCACTTGCCTGATACAAATGAAGCAAATCAAAAATATACTTTTAAAAGAATCATCAGTCTTAAGTAAAATGGAACCGCTAACTGCCCTAGAGCATCGTTTTTAACCTTCCTCACACTTAGACCCTTTAACACGGTTCCTCATGCTGTGGTGACCCCCAATCATAACATTATTTCCATTGCTATTTGATAACTGTAAATTTTCTAATGTTATGAATTGTAATGTAAATATCTTTCTTTTCCAATGGTCTTAGGTGACTTCTGTGAAAGGGTCATTCAGCCCCTAAAGGGGTCACAACCCACAGGCTGAGAACCATTGCCCTAGAAGCTAAACAAGAAGAAGGCCTATGTGATTGCTGCTGAATTGGGCTTTTGGTCTAAATCCACAAGCATGAGTCATGAGAGAGATACGTGATAAAATTTGTTAAAAATTTTTATTAAAATGTCATTTTTATTATTTAAAAACAAACCCCCAAACTTCTAGAGCTAGAGAAATGGTTCATTAGCTAAGAGAGCCTGTTGCTCTTTGCTCTTCTAGAGAACCTGAGTCACTCACATTGGGCAGTTCAAAATCTCCTGCAGCTCCAGATCCAGAGATCTGATGCTTTCTCTTGTCTTCTATGGGTGTACACATGTGAGTACACACATGTACACACACATACATATGCACAAATTAAAAAGTAATTTAAATTAAAAAAATAAAGCTTCTTATGAGGCTGGAGAGACAGTTCAGTAGCTAAGGTAAGGGGGTTGCACGAAAGCGTGACACTTGGGTTTATTCCGAGCCACCCAGGATGCCCAGGATGATAGCATGCCTGAAATCTCACAAGGAAAACCAAAACAGGCAGATCCCAGGCCAGAATCAGTGAACTTCAGGCTCAATGAGAGACCTTGTCTCAAAAAATTAGTATTGCAGAGGACATCTAAAATCAATCTCTGGTAACTGAGCAAATGTGCAGGTGAGGGCACACTCACATACTCACATATACACACACTCACACACACACACACACATTTTCTCGGTGGAAGTCAATGTCAACAA
Source organism: Rhynchomys soricoides (assembly GCA_019843965.1). Taxonomy (NCBI): domain Eukaryota; kingdom Metazoa; phylum Chordata; class Mammalia; order Rodentia; family Muridae; genus Rhynchomys; species Rhynchomys soricoides. Next base: position 21,639,510 of record JADRCH010000007.1, on the reverse strand, counting down.
GATGAGAAGTTGCAGACTTGTTTGTGAGAAAACATTTGTCAAGGACACATCTGGAAGAGGACTATTAGCCAAAATACATAAAGAGCTCTCAAAGCTCAGTAAGGAAAGAAACCTTGTTAGGAACCATCCCAGAGAATTTAACAGAAACCACAGCACAGAGAGAAAGAGCATTGTGGACATGTTTACCATGTCAGAAGTTAAGGGAATGAGAATCTGAGCAATGAACACCACTACGGAGCCCCTTGGACTGTCAAATCTGAAGCCCAGACAGCACCAAACTGGTGAGGTTGTGAAGTGACAGGGACTTTTGCCTAGTCAGTGACAATGCACACCGACAGTCTCTTGGGACAGCAGATCCATAAAAACTCACTCATAACACGCAGTGCAGATACTGCATTTCTAAACACTTACTTAAAAGAGCAAAACACCGGCCCATGATCACTTATAGCAGTTTCATTCATAGTTGTCAAACTTTGAGAACCACAGAGATATCTTTCTGATAATAGAGAAATAAATGCAAAACATCTAGGCCTTAAAATATATTATTTACTATAAAAAGGAATTAGATGTAAACCAATAAAATGTCGTCTTTTTTTTTTTTTTTTTGGTTTTCCGAGACAAGGTTTCTCTGTGCATCCCTGGCTGTCCTGGAACTCACTCTGTAGACCAGGCTGATAAAATGTCATTTTTAAAAGCCCTAAATACATATTACCAAGAAAAAATTCCAACTAGAAAAGCTACACAGGATATCAACTGCCAAGTACTTGGAAAGGGCTAGTCAGTGATTGTCAGTACCTGGCCAGATGGAGGGCTGGGCAGGCAGGACACAGCAGACACATGTATGTCAAACTATGTGAGAGGGAAGGGGGAGAATATGCACCCCCAAACATGTCCCCTTGACATAAGGATCACCTAGAGCTTAAGGGCACCAGGAAAACAGCAAGAGAGAAGGTATTTTACTCTTACCCCTTCCGATCCCCTTCCAGGAGATAAAAGTTCCATGCAACAGATGCCCTCTCTGTTCCAGGAAAGAAATACATTCTTTGAGCTTAGTGAGTTCTGTACAGGCTCCGGAAAGAACTGTTTCCTTTTCCTCTCGTATGATTTACTTTCCTATAGCTGCCAGTCTTTGACAGCTAATCATAGAAGCTTTGGGCCACTTGCTCAGCCTTAATGTCCTTCTTTGGCCCCTGTGCCAGGTAAGAATTACGTGGTGTTTGGATGCTTTTCTCCCATTAGAACAGTCTAGGTCTACGTGAATGAGCCATCAGAGGTAGAGGGAGACTTTTCTCCCCTGTAACACAGTAGGTCGGACACATGCTAACATTTGTACAACCTCCCTAAAATACACAACACCTAGAGTGAACCCTGATCCTGCTATGTGAAACGCCCAAAGTGAACCCTAGTCCTACTATGTACAACATCAAGAATGAGCCTTACAAACACAGTGGACTTGGGGAACTAGGTGTTAGCACAGAGTAACAAAGTAGCCTGTGAAACTAAGTGCAGAGGGTATGCGGGGGTGGGGGGGGGGGGGGGGTGGTCAGGGCTCACGGGAGATCTCTGACTTCTTCATTTTTTCATGAATCTAAAACTGCTCTTACAAAATTAAATCTCAGACTGGGGAAATGGCAGAGTTGTTAAAGTCCTTGCCACCCACACAAATGAAAGGATCAGAGTTTAGATCCCCAGCCACTCATGAAAGTGCTGGGTGGTTGGGGCTGCCTGCCTGTAATTTCTGCCTCCGAAGGAGGGGGCGAGGGAAGCTGATTAGCAAGATATTGGGTTTGACTGGGAGACTCTGCCTCAAAGAGTGGACGGAGGAATGATGAAGGAAGACTGTCTACATGGACTGCAGGTCTAATCAGGCTGGTGCACATGTGTGACCTCTATACATACATTAAAAGAAGGAAATGAAAAGGAAAATTTTGAAATTGGTCTTTTGGGACTGAGAGGCAGTTTAGTTGATAGAGTGTCTTCTCAGCATGCACAAAGACTTGGGCTCAGTCCCCAGAAATGCATAAACCAAGCATGGTGGCACAAACCTGAAATCTCAACACTCAGGAGGTAGAGACAGGAAGATCAGAAGTTCAAGGCTAGTCTGAAATATATGAAATCTTGTCTTTCCTTTTTGAAAGTAATTAGAGCAGCTCCCCCTCCTTGCCTATTTGCAGCTTGCTTCTTTAATAAGTGCTGTCTGTTAAAAACTGGAAAATTACATTTTCTCCGTTTAGACATCTAGCATGTCTCCCCCTTCCTTGTTCAACCCCAAACGAAGCTCTTGTTATAAGGATCATGTGCAAAATAGAAGCCCTCACTCTTCCTACAAGTGCTCGCAGGCCTGACAGAGTCAGCTCGGTCTTCCCCAGTGGTGCAGCAGCAGCAGCAGCACAGCCTCGGGAGACCTGATTAATGCCATCTGCCTCACGGCAAATTGGCAGATCAGGTTTGGAGTTCATGCCCTGGGATTTGTTCTTTCCGGGCCATCATTTTATTTCCTTGCCACCCCCATTAAGACGAAGTCTCTCTTCCTGTTCTCACAGTTCCCAGGCCTACTAGGAACCTATCTTGCCTCTTGTGAGTCCCTGACAGTCTGAGGAATGCAGGCGCTCAGAAATGCAGTGTCCATGCAGGCTTTAGCATCTTTAGCCAAGCAGCTGACAGAGACCGAGTTGACAGAAAGATGCATTTCACTGTCCAGCTGCCAAGAATGCCTTGTGGACAGTGCAGATTTTCAGAATAATAGCCCTAAAGAGAAGAGCTGAGAGCATCCCATTCACTGGCCCAAAGCCTGAAAGACGCCTTGTTCCTGCCAGGTCAGGTGGAAGCAGCCTCCAGTGAATGCAGCCTTCTGAGGCAGTGAGAAGCCATCCATGTTTTAAAGGGCCCTCTGACACCAGAAATTTCAAACAAGATTTGGTTCTCAAGGAGCGACACTACATTCTCACAGGTGTGGAATAATCAGACATCTAAAAAGGCAGAGTCTCTAAGCCAGATGCAGAAAGGCTCCAGTTACAAGGGGGCCATTTTGCCTGGTAGACTCTCTGGTTCAGGGTGACCACTCTGAGCCAGTGTGGTAGGTTGTGAATCCTATCAGCTGTTCCAGAGGAAGCCCCAGGGTATTTCACCCTGGGAAATGTTTAAATTGAGTAATATTTCCTTGAAAATGCTAATTTTTGAAAATTATAAAGTGAACACCTCACCCACTCTCTTATCACAAACAAGACGTTTTCTCTGTTTTTCTTTTTTTTTGGTTTTTCCCTCATGTCAATTTGACAGAGAGCACGGTAACAAATAATGGTTGCAGGACATCACCAGTGGGATTCTCTTGGCCTGTGTGGCTGAGCTGTCTTTCACTGGGATTCTCTTCTTAGGCTTCACACCAGCCACATGTGGTAAACACCACAAATTCCAGACTGGACAAAGGTTGAGTCTTGGTAGGAAGTTCATGTTACATGAGGTACCTGGTTCCAGGAAGCTCTTGCAAGGGTTGCCGCTCAAATCCAGAATTTTGAGAAACCAAACATGCCTCCTTTTCTTTTTGTTCATTGTAGGCTAATGGAATTCTGCCAACTAGCTTCTTGTATCTTTTTCAGTTGCAGCCTAAATTCCAATAATTCTTCTGCATTGATCAGCCACCATTTTCTGACTGTGGCTGGTTCCTTTGCTTCTGAGTTTCTCTATTACAAATAGCAACATACAAACATCCTTGTTCACCCTTCTTTCTTCCTTAAGAGAATGCTCCTTAGGAGTTGTGGGTGTGAAGATTATTAAGTTTGTTAATTTAATAGACTCTTTCTTCAGACATTTAAATCAATTGTAATTGTTTCATGGTCAGTAACAAGAACTAAACACACAGTTTCTCTGCAGGGTTCTTAGCACTATGCATAGCATATATGAGCGTGCAGCATACAGCATTACATTTATTTGATTATTCTTAGTTTAAGAGTCCAACAAATTGTCATCATTTGCAACTTTGGAGAAGTTGGACAAGGGTAAATGTGTATATGCTTGTGTGTGCACTTGTATTTCCTTGTCTTTGAGTTTTGTTTGATGGCTGCTCCTATTGTGACCCAGAATTTGATCCTTCATAAACAGCTTAACACAATTCCAAAACTAATCTCATTTTCTCCCCCCAGTTCATCCTTACTGTCATTACTGTGTTGGCTCCCTGTTGATCTCTGCTGCAGTCCCTTCCCAGACATGGTGATTTGCCAGAATAATCTGTTAACCTGTCTGGCCATTTTGACACTCCCTGTCACATCGAATTAGATCTTCTTTAAAGAATTTTGGATCAGAAAGAATGAATGAGCTCATCTGTAGACACACCATTCTAATGTTTCGTGTAAATCTTGCCCAATGAGCAAAGGATCTACAGCTCTTGTGCCACAAATAAAGAAGGACGAAGAGAATCCATTGCCCATGCATAGAGATGACCCACGGACAGTTCAAATAACTAGCCTGGGAGAGTGACAAAAGAACGATAGCCAGTGGTGTATACAACTAGCCATTAGCTAATATTGCCATTGTTTATCAGAGCATAATTAGTTTATCAGAACATACAACTGTATGGCAGACCAGTGCCATAATCTGCCTCATGCACATACAGGTACACATATGCTTATGAACATGATTGGATCTACCCACACTTGCATGTGAAAATCGTAGTATTTCAGATTCATTCAGTTGTTTTCTCAGGGAAAGCAAATCCTGTTCATATACAGATGGTTTCTTAATTATAAATCTTCACAATTTATTTACTGCATTATTTGTTGAGATTGATTTTTAATGTATGTTATTCTCAATAGGAAATGATATCATAGACACCAGGGGTGAGCTGGTGTTTGTTGAATATCCAACCTCTTCTAACCACAACACTGGGACTTTATGCGCAGTGATGCTGACAACACTGGGACGTTATGCGCAGTGATGCTGACAGGGAGGGTGCTGTCTCCATTTGATTTTATGCAAACATTAATAACCTTTCTAAGCTTGTATAATTAATAGGCGATAGCAGGTAGATTTGAATCAAGTTTTCTGGAGATCATGGTTCGCATGACTGATCCCACATGGCCCACAAATAAGTAGAGCTTTTCAGTACTCACAGCTGAATAGCAAATAGTTGTTGAGCTTCATTAAGTGCCAGCCTGCCACCAGGCCCTGTATGGGATCCATTGGCAGGAAATGGTAGATAGGCAAATGGACACTAGAAAGAAATCTGGACCTGTGTTATGGGGGACATTTAGGCAACAAGTGTCACAACTTCAGGAGACTTTCCCCCCCCCACCCACTAGAGAGAAGTTTGTGTCTTTGAGACCATAGAACTGTTGTTACCAAGGAAAGAGGAAGTACATTGGCAACCTACAAAGAAAACCTTTCTTCACATAGCCAAGAACCTCTCAAGTGGTAAGTGAAAATAATAATTTCCAGGATGTGTGGCCACCATGTTGACTAGAAAGTGAGGAAGAGAGTTTCCATCCTAGCTCTGAGAATAAGAGTAGTGACATCTTGGAGATATACCTTTTAGGAAGATAAAGGCAGCCTTTCCCTCACCGGGTTATTATCAGTAGTATTCAGTGGGATGTATCTTGAGCCAGCTAGCTCCTTTATGAAGGTTTTTATCTACATTAGTTACCTTGGCTCCAACACTTGCAAAAACAAAACAAATTATGAAGATGTATAGACTAGAAATATATAAACTAGAGATGTATAGACTAGGTATGTACAGACTAGAGATGTATAGACTAGAAATGTATGGGCTAGATGTATAGACTAGAGATTTATAGACTAGATGTGTAGACTAGAGATATATAGACTAGAGATGTATAGACTAGATGTATAGACTAGATGTATAGACTAGATGTATAGACTAGATGTATAGACTAGATGTATAGACTAGATGTATAGACTAGATGTATAGACTAGATGTATAGACTAGAGATTTATAGACTAGATGTGTAGACTAGATATATAGACTAGAGATGTATAGACTAGACGTATAGACTAGAGATATATAGACTGACTGTTTTAACCAGAGTCTATCCTTAAGTACGAGACAATGGAAACTACTCAAAATTTAAAATGTCTGCTGGGGAGATGGTTCAGGGGGTAAAGTGTTTGCCGTGCAGGGGGTGAAGAGCTGAGTTTGGATTCACAGAGCCCATGGAAAAGTAGATGTGCTAACTCACATCTGAATCCCTGTGCTCCTCTAGTGGGAGAGAAGATGCAGACAGGAGAATGCCCAAAGTCAAAGTCAAAGACAAACACACACACATGCACACAGAGACACACATGCATACAGAGACAGTCAGACAGACATTCACACAGAACACATGCACACAGACAAACACACACAGAGACAGTCAGACACTCACACAGAGATACACATGCACACACACACATGCACACAGAGACACATAAGCACATACACACACAGATACACACACACATGCACAGATATACATATGTACACAGAGACAGTCAGACAGACATTCACACAGACACACATGCATACATGCACACACGTACACATAGACAGACACACAGAGACACACATGCACACACACATATACAGACACACACACATGCATACAGAGACACACAAGCATACACGTGCACATACAGACAGATACACACACACATGCACATAGAGATACACATGCACACACACAAATAGTCAGACAGATACTCACACAGAGACACACATGCACACATGTATACCCACACACATATACACAGAGACACACATAGTCAGACGGTAGCTCACACAGATATATATGTGCACATACACATATACAGACACACACATATAGACCCAGACACACACACACACACACACACACACACACACACACTTAAAGATGTTTTGGGCAATTATGGCATGGGGAGATGGCTTAGTGAGTCAAGGTGCTTACTTCCAGGTCTGAAACCCCGTGATTCCCAATACACACATGGTGCAAAGACAGAACCAACTCCCAAAATTTGTCCTCTGACTTTTACATGCTATACCATGCATGCACACTCTCATACACACAAACAGCAATAATACATAAAAGTGAATAATCACTTTAATATCTTGGGAACAAACATATAAACAAAAAAGCCAAGCCAAATATTTTCTCATTGATGGAGCTGGGTGGGACCATCCCAGTCCACATCCCACTTCCACACGAAGGACACGATCTGCTCTTTGGTCTCCTTGCTCTCAATTCCCCACTTCCCTGCCATGCTTGACTCTGCTTCAAGGGTGCTGGAAATTTCAAACTACATCCATCAGAATCCTGCTGACTTCTGGTTAGATCCTAGCTCTAGCAGCAATAGTCAGCACCTGGAGCATCTGTGACAGCTGTCCTGGTTCCAGCAAGACACTTGATGTCTTTTCACAGAATGGCCATATAACTCTACAAGTTGTTAGAAGTTTAGGAAATACACTGGGTTTGTACAGCTTTAACCCCTGGCCTCCAACCCGGCTGTTAGCAAGGCCAACAGAGGGAGGAGAGACCTGGGGACTGGATGATAAGCCAGTTCCTGGGGTGAGTTTACAAAGCTCTAGTCTGAAGAGTCTCAAAGGTAGATGACAGGAAAGACCCTGCAGAATCTTCTGTGCTGCTGTGATAAACCCTGACTGAAAGTGCTGTGGGGAAGGAAAGAGTTTATTCCTCATCATAGCTTACAGTTCACCATGAATGGAAGTCAAGGCAGGAACCTGAAGGCAGGAACTGAAACAGAGACCGCAGAGCACTGCCACTTCCTGTGTTGCTCCTTATTGTTTACTTAGTTTGCTTTCTTACATAACTTAAGGCCACCTGGTCAGGTGTGGTACCACTCACAGTGTGGATTGGGCCTTGGTTAATTAATCAGTATCCAAGAAACTGTCTCACAGACTTATCCACAAGCCAATCTGACGGGTGGCAGTTCCTCACTTGAGGTTCCCTCTCCCTTTGTATTTGTAGCTTCTGTCAAGTTGACAAAAACTAACCAGCATGCTTCCCGAGCAGGCACAAAGATGTGAATTTGGATCTCTAGTACACACATAAAAAGCCAGGCACAGCATGGCACACCAGCAATTCCAGTAGAGACATGAGATTCCTGGACTTCACCAGACAACTAGTCTGACCAAATCGGTGTGCTCCAGATTCAGTGAAAGACCCACCTCAAAAAAAAAAAAAAAAAAAAAAAAAAGATGGTAGAACAGAAACTAGGAAAGACACTGGGCATCAACCTCTGGCCTACACACACCACACACACACACACACCACACACACACACACACACACACACCACACACACACACACACATCCACACACACACACACACACACATCCACACACACACACCCACACACACATCCACACACACACACACACACATCCACACACACACACCACACACAAACACACACACACACATCCACACACACACACACACACACACATCCACACACACACACACACACACACACACACAGGGTAAGAAAACCAGGGAAGGAACCATTGGACATTTATAGGTTGGATGGGCTCTTGAAATACTGGAAAATTCAATATTATACCCAGAATGTGCTATTCTTCAAGGTGGCTTGGAACCAGGAAGCCCCAGAATGAGCCATAAAATTCTCCAAGTGTGGTGGGAGATGACAACCATGCAGGGGGCAAATCCACAGAACTAAGCATCTAGAGGAGTACTGACTAAATCCATCAAGGGGAAAATTTCTGGAAAGACCTGTCCATTTGCTTTCTAAAACCCCAGAAGAAAACTGAATTCAGTAGCTTATTTGTTGATTTTCATGGGGGCAGTTTGCCTAGCAGATTTTAATTTCCTTTCTGATCAACTGACAAAAAGAAACAATATGAGCCCTACAATTATGTGGGACAAAATGTCATTTTCTTGTCATGAGACTTCTATATTCAGTCAATTGTTTCTTTGTTCTCAGCTCAAATTATAAGGGAAGGAAAGAAACCTACCTCCTGTGTGTGGAGAACTGAAGCTGTGCTCTGTGCTGACTGCCATCTTGGCCCCTTTCCAATCTTTATATAGAAGCTGGCCTTTGTTATTACCACTGGCAGCATCTGTGCCAACCGTCCTATCTATTGAGCCTCCTGGTTTCTGCTGGCCTTTTTTGCCATGGTCCTGCTGAGGCCCAAAGCTGTACCCATATACAAAACATTAGCATTGCTGTTCTCAAGCTGACAACAGCTTCCAGGAAAAATAAACTCACCAGTGGTGGGTACCAACATCCAGAGCCCCGCCTCCTTTCAATAATGCCAGACAAATCTTTCATCGCTGCTTTATATAAACCTGATCGTTTCTTCAGAATTAGCTCAATGAATTCACTATTATTGTTTACTTCAACAATAAGATGTGCTGGAAAGAGCAAACAATTGATAAACTCCCTTTGCCTAGCAACACAGGTGTTTGTTTTTTTTTTTTCTATTAACTTTGACTTGTCCATAACGGGAACACTATAAATCAAATCATCCTCATCTCACAAGGATGGTTGAATGGTCTGGTTAGACAGGGGCCACCTTAGAATGCACAGAAGAGTCAAGTAAGCTCTCTCTGGGGTGTGGGCTTCTGGGTCACTGCAGCAGTTCAACAACCAATGGCCATTCTGATTTACATGGAAACCCCAGTTGGTCCTCTAAGCTAATTTAGGCTCCCAGCAGTCTATGGATGCTCTGTAGCAGTCCTTAACTTGGGTCTTGTCCTCCCTGCATCTGCTACCCCTGCTGGAAGGGCATCAACTCGGAGTCTCTTCACTCATGTTCCCTTGACTCAGAGTGTAGGCTGCATTGCTGCCTCCTCTGTAGAGAGCCCGACTGTGAGGATTTGAAGCTGCTCACAGAATCCCAACTGTGCCACAGCATCCGTGCTGTCGCAGAGGCAGCAAGCTACTCCAGACAATACACAAATAAATAGGCATGGTCACCTTCTAATCAAACTCCAGTAACCCAAAAAGGCCAGGTATGGTGTTGTAGGACACTTGACCATGAAATGCGGCACTGAGCTGTCGAAAACCAGGAAGCAGTTTGTTAATATCTGGTGACCCCAGCAAGTCAGTACCCAAAGGCTAGAAGACCCAAGTATTACTGATCAGGACTTTTGTACAGTCTTGGCTTCTTTGATCTTCCTATACATACATTGTAGGCAGGTGTTTTAAATCACTAGGCAGTGATGGCTGGCCAAGGGGAGGGGGTGGCCAAGGGGAGGGGGAAGGCAAGGAGTGCAGGAGATACACATTCAGCATTCGTATGCAAGAACACATGCTAGCTTAAGTGTATACCTGGTCTTGACATTGACCAGCTCATAAGGCAGTTTCCTGTTTTCTTTCTCTTAGTCTTCTAGTGGCTCCTCCCCCTCTACCACAGTGGAAGCTTACACCTTAATTCCAGCACTCAGGAGGCTGAGGCAGGAAGATGGCAACAAGTTCAAGGCCAGCCTGGGCTATCTAGTGAGTTTCAGGCCAGACTGAGATATATTATGAGACTTTTCTTTAAGAGAGAGAGAGACAGAGAGACAGAGAGACAGAGAGACAGAGAGACAGAGAGAAAGAGGGAGAAAGAGAAAGAGAGAGAAGAGAGAGAGGAAAAAGGAAGGAAGAAAGGAAGGAAGGAAGGAAGCAAGGGAAGAAGGAAGGTAGTGAGGATGGGTTCTGGCCTTCAGTTTACTGAGAAGGCAGCAGGGGCAGAGTCACACAGCATCTATGTACCTTGGAGCTTTTATTTCCAGAATCAAAACTCACTGACAATCCTTAGAGAAGGAGATAGCTGAGGGCATGGCAGGACAGAAGCACAGCGAGCCACAGAAGCATTTACTTCCCAAGCTCACGGGATTCCCTCAGCAGCTGGGATTCGCAGCACTGAAGACTCTGGGGCACTAACAGGACTTCAAACATCAATGATTTCATGGTGTACTCATGAAAACTGGCCCTTTGGGCAGCACTGTCTCTATGCTTGGTGGCGAGTTCCCTGCTTCCACGGGGCATGTGGGACAGCTAAGGTCATATCACTATTTGTCAGTGTATGCTCTTCAGGAGACGTGCGGAATCTTCCTGTGTGTCTGGCTTTGCAGTGTTGTAATGGTTCAATATGAAAGAAGTTGAGCTTAAGGCTCCGTGTGAGTGTTGGGCACTGAACTTGAGACCTCCGTAAGAGCAACAAGTGCACTTATTAACTGTTTGGCCATCCTGACAGCCCTGCCACATTATCTTTTGATGTACAGGGACTCTTCATTGAACATGGAGGTTGCCCTTTCAGTAGGCTGGCTGGTCAGCAGCTCTGTGGAGTCTGTCTGTCTTGCTCCCCCAGCACTGATGCCTTAGCTAACTTTTAATGTAGATATTAGGGATTTGAACTCAGGTCCTCATGCTTGTGTGGTGAGCACTGCACCACTTAGCTATTTTACATCCTCCTGTCTCTTCCTCTCTTTTAGAAGGATGCTTGTGATTGCACTTGGGACCTACCTACATAATCTAGACTTTTTTTCTTTTTCTCTCTCTCTCTCTTTTTTTTTTTTATACACGGAAACATTTAAAGGTTCCTGAGAAAGGAACCATTAGCAAATCTACTATAATTATCTAAACCAGCAAGTTCCTGAGCAAATTATATACAAACCACACCTTTGCTGCTCCTGCAGTTATGTGGATTTATGACACTTCTCAATGGCTGGAGATATTCCAATGCATACATTGATAAGTGTCATGAAATGTCGCTTTTCTCTACAACCCCAGGGACCACATTGCACCCTGTGCAGAGGTCTTCCCTGGAATCTTGAAAAATTCCAAAAATTGCATCAGATTGAGACAATTTTCCTTCTTGTGCCCGCAACCCCAGAACTGTGTGGAGAATTTTCTTAAAATGTGCCCACTTTAGCCAATGATATATGGTCTCAATTATCTGCTTTTCATGTTAACTATGAACCTAGCATGGTTACTTTCTGATAAAAGCAACTTAAGGGAGGAAATGTTTATTTGGTCCTATAGTTCCAGGGGGATACAGCCACCACCATGCAGATTCCATGGCACCAGGCAGGGAAGGTACAGAGGCAGAGAAGGAGGCTGACTGGTCACATCTGCACTGAGGAAGCTGAGTGAGGAAAGGAAGTGGGGTGGGACTATGAAGTCTCATGTCCCTCCTGCACCAAACCACATCCTCCAGGGAGGCTGTGTGTCCTAGAGGGTCTATAAGTCCCCGAAGAGCACCCCTAACTGAGGACTGAGTGTCTAGATTCTTAAGCCCATGGAGATCATTTCCCACCCAAACAACATTATAACCACTCTGTTGTTTCTGTCCCAGCTGCCTTCCATTCACCAGTTAGATGACGCATTCAGTACAGTCCCTACCATGGGCAGAGTTATTTAAGGAACTACTGTGGCTTTTATGGATGGGGCATTGGGACAGGCACTGAGACTGTCCCACATAGGCAAGGGACAGCCAATGGATCATTTGGTGCACCACTAGGCTCGAACACCAAGCCCTGCTACCAACTCCACTCCAGCCTAGGCCACTTTGAGCCATTTTTCCCTATGATGACTGTGGTGGCTCCTCACAGCTCTCCACTGCATGCATCTCCATCAGCCTGCCCTGTACCATGGCCCAAATACTCCTGCAGAAGCAGGAGACAGAGCACACAGCACCCTCAGCATGGAGCCCTGCAGTGGCTTCACTTGGAGTTAAGCCAAGTCCTTCACGACCGTCTGGGCAGCTACCAAGTCTAGGGGACATCTTCGATCTTTCCTAATCGCAGCTTCCTCTCTCCACTTACCTCTTGGAGCAGAGTCCTCCTCAGGTGAGGCTCACTCTCCCTCCCTGCAGGCATCTGTTGGTCCAGTTCTCGCATCCTTCAAATCTTCACGCAGCATCTCAGCGATGTCTCCTTTGATGGTTGAAGCTAACATGACAGCGCATCCCCGACGCTGCTTCATTTCTTTTTGGCTTTTTGTTTTGTTTTATTTTCCTTCAACATTTACCACATTTACATATCTTATTCATTTTTTAAAAGTATGTTTCTCCCACTTAACCATCTTGAATGCTGGTTCCTAACACATGATATTTCTTGCATGGATAGAAGAGAAATAGATGCGGTATCTTAGGGATGCAGAAGGAAGCTGGCATTTAGTCTAACCTAAGATGGTGCATTTGGGAGGACAAAGCATCCAGCTACCTTAGTCACACCTTCTTGACATAAATATGCACCATGAAAATTCCACAGTGATTTTTAAAAAGCTATTTACTAGATGACTAGAATAGGGGGGTGTTTTTCCCCCCAGAAAAGGTCAGCATATTTGACTCTCATTTCCTAAAAGATAAAATGCACAATTCAACCTACATTTCATAATCCCCTTAACATTCTGGCATGAAATAATTTAAGGAACCCAGGCTATCAGTCTATATGTACCAGAAGATGTTGGTGCATGATCCATTTGATACAGACTCACCATCATATCATACGACCCACTGACATGCAGTCTTACCATTAGAGATCTGTACATATCACATATCACTTTGTGTACTCCTAATGTTTTGACTCTGGTTCAAAAGTATTCCTGTGAGTGGCTCAAGCAGTGACTGGCATCTGCTCTCAGTGAGTACACAGCCCAAAGTTTCCCATAAAGTAGTCTCTGAGTAGAGAGGTAATCCAGTTGGGGGAAAGCTATCTTTTTTTAGGGAGGTTTCTCACATGCAACAGGATCGCACATGTACACACACACACACACACACACACACACACACACACACAGAGAGACAGAGAGAGACAGAGAGACAGAGAAAGGAGGCTGTAACCTCTGGGTAGTGAGTTACTAAAACAGACTTCAGCAAACCCCTGCACTGAGGCAGATTGGTAACATACATGCTTTCAAACCACTACAGGGCAAACATCCTGCGTTGTCTGTCTGAATCCTTGTTTCCTCACAGTTAGTCATAGTTCCTGTTCTCAGTATGACAGCATTAGCTGACAAGACAGGCATTTGGCATGAGATGTGTGTGTGTGTGTGTGTGTCTCCGTGTACACTAGTGTTTGCATGTATGTGGGCACAATGTCCAGTGTGAGTATGTGGACATCCAAGGCAGGTGTCAAGAGTTTTCCTCCACAGCTCTCCATCTTGTTAGTTGAGGCAAGGCACCTCAATCAAATCCAGAGCTCACTAATGCAGATAGTCTAGCTACCAGCTTGCTCAGGATCTCTTGTTTCCATCCTCTGAAGAACTGCAGGTGGGCTGCTCTGCCCACCTGGCATTTATGTGGGTCTTGGGGATCTCAACCTCAGGGTCTGAATGTGCCTGTATAGTAAGAGCTCCACCTGCGGAGCCACCTCCCTAGCTCTGTGACTACTTTTTAACTGCATTCAGAGGAACAAGCATTTACCTAGTTACAGGTGACTTATTTTCCTTTTGCCTAGAAATAATAACTCACATGAGAAGCTTTTCAATATTAGTCACTAAGTTTGGTGAAGTAGACCTCATTCCTACAGAAGGTGAGGTCAGGGAACTACAGGCTTTGTCTCTGATGTCTGTGCTCAGTAGCTAAATCATTTGCTGATCACCATGGTTTTTCCAGTGTCCTGTGCTTTGAATGATCCTGGGCTGCATTCAGCATCAGCAGTAAATCAATCCACATCTCAAATCCTATTCTGGAAACTGTCTTGGAGCTCACCAGCTCAGCGCCACTGTCGTTGTCTTCAGTGTTGCGGCCAGCACTCACTCTGCTGCTTCCCGGGCCTGGCGCGTCTGTAACACCACCCCAGACTTACTACTCTTGCTCTCTCTCTTTTACAAAAATAGATAAACAATTAAGAAAATTTTTATCTACTTGATCAAAGTAAAGAAGATAATGAAATCTATAAGTTAGCTTCACTGCAGCTAAATAAACTGGGACAGCATTAGATATCACACTTAGTGTGAAACAGGCCAAGGGTGTCAGCCTGACCCTTGGATATGTGAAGGATGCATCCCTCATTTGAAAGGTAACCTCACAGGAGACATGCAGTACAAGGCTCCTTGACATACAATGATGCCATACGCTAGGCTCAAACTCTACAGCAATATCAGCAAAGCTTGATTTCTTTCTTCTTTTATTTTTTACTTAAAAATATATTATTCTTGAGGCCGGCCTGGTCTACAGAGTGAGTTCCAGGACAGCCAGGTTTATACAGAGAAACCCTGTCTCAAAAAACAAAACAAACAAACAAAAATCCCTAACAAACAACAAACAAACAAGCAAACAATGTATTATTTTATTTCATGTGTGTGAATGTTTTGGCTGTTTGTATATCTGAGTGTCAAGACTATTCCTGGTGCTCACAGAGTTCAGAAGAGGATCCTGGACATCCTGGAAATGCATTGCCACATCTATCCTGGGAATTGAACCTGGGCCCTTGAAAAGCCAGGGTCCTCAGTCACTGAGCTGTCTCTCCGGGCCCTCTTTCTTACTTTTCAGAAATATATTTGTAGATAGTTTGTTTTCACAGCATGGATTCAGAGGCCACTGGGGGTGGGGGAGGGAGGGAGAACAGGAGGCTTGTAGCTCAAGAATAACATGGCTGATTAGGAGGACAAACTGCCACAGGAACACCTCATAAGTCTGTCACCGGAAGGAAATGAGAACTCTACACAGTGAAAAGCCCATTGACATGGTGTGACTATCTCAGCTTGCACACTCTACTTTGCCATTTGATTATTCTCAATCGGCTATCTTGCATATACTTACTCTCAAGTCCATTTAAATTCCCTGGTCAATCACCATGGCAGTAGTCTGAGAGATGGAATGTACTGGAATGCTTGAAATTCTGCCACTGTCTCCCCAAACATCTTTAAAATATTTTAATTGCATTTATTTGTGTGGACACATGCACACGCACACACACTGCAGCGTGTACCTGGAGACCAAAGAACACATTGTGGAATCAGCTCTGTCCTTCCACCATTTGGGACCCTGGGATTAGGTCATCAGGCTCGGTGACAAGTGCCTCTACTCTATGACCCATTTCATCTGCACACATAGCTGTATCTCATTGATGCAAAACACAGCTTTCATCTCAAAGGGAATAAGAGGTAATTTACTCTGGAGCCAGATGTGACTGACCATGGCCTGGGGATGTGGATGCAGGATGTTCTCAAGACCATCTTCCATGTGCTAATAAGTCCACGAAGTCACTACAGTTACCCAGCAAAAGCCAGCCTGTGAACCAAGTCACCTTTTAAACACATTGGCAGAAACATCAGATAAAGGGGTTTCAGATACCATCCAATGACATTTTTAGCTTTTCAGTTTTGGAAGCTATTACATCCCAAATTTTTTCTGTGCTTGTCAGTATGTCCCCTAAATGCTTCATATGACAGTCACAAGGATATTGGTCAGACAAAGAGGTAGTGGGTAAAAGGCTATGACAGGGACTGAGAATAGCCCTAGATAATGTGGCTCTAGATCTGCAACATTCCAACTCTCTGTGATCATGATGTTCTAACAAGTCAAATAGCCACATAGTGTCACACTAGCAGTTTTGGCCTATAAAGGGGAAAATATTTCCTTCTGGTCAAGAGAATAGAAACTTTAGCCTGAGTAGAGCCCTAACATTCTAGTTGGGCAGAGTCAATGACCAGCTAAGGGAGCACCCCTAGGAAGGTGGGGGAGGGGTGTTTCACCTTAAGTCCGGTTAGCCTTTAGTGAGATAATGGAATTTTCCTTTTCACAATCCCCAGCCCCTAGAGCAGCCCCACAAGCTGCCATGAGGTTCTGGTGGGCCTGACAGTCTGTGTCAGTGTGTCAGGACTCAGAGGGGAAAGCTTCTCCTTTCCGTTCTCTTCTATCTTGTTTTCCCAGAGTCGGCCAGACCCTAAGTATGGGTTTTGTTTGTTTTTGAACTTCAGATGTCTAACCCCTTCTCTACAGCTCCCCTGCCCTCCTGCCCACCTGTCCTCCTGCCCACCTGCCCTCCTGCCCACCTGCCCACCTGCCCATGGTGTGGCTAACAAGCTCTCCACCTGTTTAACTCACAGAACACACCCCTTTCTCTTCTCTGTCTTCCTTCTCCAGGCATCTGCTAAGATTTACTCCTTGGTTGTTCTGGGTTTTTTTCTTTTTTCTTTCTTTTTTTTTTTTTTTTTTTTTTTTTTTCGAGACAGGGTTTCTCTGTGTTGCCCTGGCTGTCCTGGAACTCACTCTGTAGACCTGGCTGGCCTCGAACTCAGAAATCCGCCTGCCTCTGCCTCCCCAAATGCTGGGATTAAAGGCGTGTGCCACCACTGCCCGACTTTGGTTTTTCTCTTAAACTCTAGAAAATAGTCCTCAAATTTTTGATTGAGTCTGTTCTTAAGTCATTCTTTATTTATGAGACTAAGAACCCCAATGTCTTGGTACATGTGCTAACTCTGGTAAGACTCCCCAAAATGTCTAGTAGTAATGGAGTATTTAACATAGGTGTGGCTCTATGTCACCCTTTAATTGTACAACATGTATCATCTACATATACCTTCCTGAGAAAATAAGTTAGCAGCCTTGCTCTCCCTTACAGGTCAGTTGCTTGTGGACTCTCTTTAGTCTTTCCTATGAGCTCCCTGAGACCTAAAGAACCACTTCCTGGGGTTTGCGTTGCACACACATGCATGCACCACACACACACACACACACACACACACACACACACACACGCGCGCGCGCGCTCACATACACACACATGCACACTCTAGAGCAGCAGCTGGAATGGAGAACTGTCAGTTATTCCTGCTGATTTCACCCTAGAACCCACAAGTCAACAAATAGACACAATGGGCTCTCCTATCATTTCAGGTGGAGGCCTCAGTTCTAACACGTGCCAGAGAACCCACCTTCCCGATACCCCAGAGTGGAGGGTGGAGGAGCCTATGCCTCCTGCTGCTGCTGCTGTTGCTGCTGCTGCTGCTGCTGATGATGATGATGATGATGATTATGATGATGATGATGATTATGATGATGATAATGATCACCAAGCAGCCATTATGTGTTTATTATTAACAATTGGCATCTTCTCTTGTGCTGAGCTGGTGCAGACTGAGGGCTCTTTAACCAAATCTGTCTCCCATGTTTGCCCGGACTGTGCCATCAGCCAGCAGGCAGAAAGGAACAGAGAAGGGAGGGTTGCCTTCTGCTCAGCTTCTGCTGCATCTCAGCTAGAAACATTCATCCTCATTAACAAAGGAATATTAGGTCTGTCCACTGCCTCCTCCGGGGTGAAAAACTTCCTTTTCCTCCAAGCCCGTGAAAGTGCTTCAGGCTTCTGCCAGTCTGACCCTTGTACCCATGGCAGGGACTTCAGAGCTATCCACAGGCCAGGGCATTTCTCACTCTTGTCAGAAGCATTCAACATTTGACCTCCAGCCAGACTTCTAAGGTAACAGACTGGTTGCCTCTCAGTACACAGCAAGGTTGGACAGTCAAACAGGCAAACAGGAGTTTTGTTTTGGTTTTTGGTTTTTGGTTTTTTTTTTCTTACAAGGACAGATGTTAGGACACGGATACAGGTGATCCAGCCTATTCTACGCATAGTCCTATTTGCAGTGGAAATAAAGCTAAGCAAATCCGAGGAACAGGGCCGAGTTAGCTAGTAACTGCAGCAAATCTGAAATCAGAGAAACAGGTTCTGTTTATTGTTTTCAGAAACCGCCTGACTTCAGGAGCCAGTCAACAATAGACACGTTTGGGAGACAGAGTTATTCCCTTATACAAACACTGAAACTCCAGCATGAATATCGTGCTTCTGACCTGCGGCTTCTGACCTGCTTCCCTGCGGTCCCTCCACCTCTAGAAGCCTTCCACAGCCTGGGAAGAGAGATGCATCTGTCAATGTTAAAACTGCATGTCAGCCTTTATCTATGTGCAGGACTAGTCTTCCTCATCAATTTTTAAGAAAGTGTGTATTATGGGAGGAGTTCTAGAACATTCCTTCACCTTGTGATCACGATAAAGTGCGGTGTGAAGTAGGTGTTGTGGACTGCATCACCATAACCTGGATCCGGGGCGGCTACAGAGCTGTGAAGATGCTGCCCTTGACCATGGCCCGCAGTTCAACTCTGAGCTCTGAGAACCGGGCTGGTCCTCCATTTTTCCTCAGATGACGAATGAAAGTCTCAAACTAGACCAACATGTACACAAGTCACCTGACTGAAATGCAGGTTCTTATCAGGCTGGAGACAGAGGCAAATCATCTGCATTTCTAGAAGTTCTTGGGTGGTGCTAATCCTGGCTGTCCTCTGCCACGCTCTGAATGGAAAGATGACTTCTAAAGACAGTCAATAAGGAAGATTTTCTTTTTTTCTTACTCAAAAAATTATGTCAAAGATTAAGTTACCAGCATTGTAACATAGTACCTAAACCAAAAACCAGAATATCTAGTTTGAGTATCTTAACAATAATATAATTCAGTGGATTTATTGAATTGTCTTGGCCAAGAGCTATTTATGGTTTACTTGGCAAACTAAACAAAACACAGAAGACCCAAGAGTCTGCAGTTTCCTTACTCTCTCTCTCGAGCAATGAAAATACTTTTTTTAAAAAAACAAAAAACAAACAATTCTATTGGCTCAATTAATTGGAACAATTAACCCCCAGTGCTGACATCCTGAGGCTAAGCTTTAGTTTCAAAAATATTATTCAAACTGAAAGAGAGTGAAGTACTTAAAACTGGGGTCTATCCCAGTTTAAAATAAAATTTGCAATTCTCATAATTGTTCTTGTTCCTTGGAGAGAAGTTTTAGCTGTAGGGAGGACTTGCAGAGGAGAAATCCACAGATCTGACTGCACTTGGCAATGCCAGCCGGCTCGTAGCCTTTCCTGGCGGGTGGAAACCTGGCTTCAGCTACTGCTGAGAATTTATAGGAACATAACCACCTGGAAGAGGTGCTCATTGTTCTGTAATAACTCGGAGGAAGGTAAATCCATCCTTCTCCCCATAACTGGCAAAAGAAACCGAGAAAGGGGCTGGGAAATGGGAGCCTTTGGGAGGAGGTAAATCCTGGAGCTGCCCCAGGCTGAGTCAGAGCTGGCTGTCAGTGGCACAGGAAAGAAAAGGGATGGGATGGGTCTGATCACTTTGTCCTGAGGACACTTCTCTATCAAACAAGAGAGTACTGTGTTGGTGACATTTAGTAGCACCCAAGGCCTCTGCCACAGAAAGCCAGGCTTCAGACTCAGCTGAAGGCATCTTTCTGCTCTTGGGGTCTCAGCAGGTACCCGCACTTTTCCTGGTTCTCCCCTTCTCCTAATCAGAAATCTGTGCAGGTTTTTCCCTGGGGATGGACCTGCTCAGCACCCTGCTTTAGGTCCCATCTCAGGTGATGGTGGATGGCTCATTATTAAGTGCTCTACTTTAAAGGTAGCACATCCCAAGTGTCCTTTCCTGACACCAGCCCGTGCCTCATCCCACCATCTGTGGGGTCATGCAGCTCACAGCCCACCAAGGCAGGTAGAACAGCATAAAGGTTGTTTTGGGTGTGTGCATGCTCATGTGTATGTGCATGTATGCAGGTACACATGTATGTTCCTGCATGTAGAGGTCAGAAGTCAAGCTTGGGTAACATTTCTAAGGCTCCAAGTAGTCTGGAGCTCAGGAAGTATGCTAGGCTGGCTGGCCAGAGGCCCCAGGAATCTGCCTGTCTTAGTCTTAGCACCAATGGTGCCTCCACATTTGGAAACAGTTCCTCCTCCTCCTCCTCCTCCTCCTCTTCTTCTCCTTCCTCCTCCTCTTCTTCTTGCTCTCCCTTTCCCTCTTCTTCCCCCTCTTCTTCCTCCTCCTCTTCCACCTTCTCTTCCTCCTCCTCTTCCACCTTCTCTTCCTCGTCCTCGTCCTCCTCCTCCTCCTCGTCCTCCTCCTCCTCCTCCTCCTCCTTCACTTCCTCCTCCTCTACCTCTTTCTCCTCCTCTTCTCTTCTTCTTTATATGAGCTCTGGGGATCACACAAGGTCCTAAGAGTGCCAGGCAAGCACTTTACTGACCAAGCTATCTCACCAGGCCCATGAAGCTTGTTTGCTTGTTTTAATGTGCTAGGGATTAAATTCACATCCTTGTGTGTGCTAGGCAAACTCTATCATAAGCAACATCCTCAGACCCTATACCAGAGGCTTTTGTATTAAGTTATATGTACAAGAAGGGGGTGATGCTTGTGAAGGTCAGAGGACATTTGCAGTAGTCTATTCTCTCCTTCTGCCATGCAGACTCAGAGGAGACAAAAATCAGGTTTATCAGACTTGGTGGCAAGCCCCTTTACCCACTGAGCCACATGGCAGGCCCCTGTCCCAAAGTTTCTGAGCAATGCTACTTTCAAACATGGCTTCCAAAGAACATGCACTGCAGCCCACCATCTCTAGGACTGTGTTTCCCATGTTTCCCACAGGAGAGAGGGCACTACTATTCGAGAGGTTCATGGAAAGGCTCTTCCTACAGCAAGGATGAACTCAGTCAAATCCAGTTGAGATAAAGGTAGTCTCTCAGCTCAGAGCGTGCATTCTTTTCCTCTGTCACTTTCACTAATCAGACGAAGTCCAATTCCAGAAGCTACAGGCATTTGTAAACACAAATGAAAGATATGCAAATCATGGTGACTCTCAGAGGAAAGCTCAAGGAAAGAGGCCAAAGTAAGTAAAACAAACCAAAATGCAAAACAAAACAAAGCCAGGCTTGCTTCTGTCTCTGCCAAGCAGTCCTCTGTGGAGACTGACACTCACTTCTGCTTCCAGGACCTTTGTACTTACACTGTGGGAACTGACCCAGAACACTGTAGACTGTGTGCTGGTACCCTGGTAGGTGGGGCTTGAAGTCTAATGGAGGATGTCAATAACTATCACAGCTCCCCTCCATCTCTGACCTTGACTGCTTGACACACCACACATCATTGCAAAATTGTTTAGACAAAGGAGTCTACAGCTAAACAACATTTGAAAAATTCCTAACAGGATCCCATAATCTCCATGCCCTGATTAATTCACAAGACTACAACCTTCATTTGTCTACTTATAGGATCATTTTTCATCTCTAGGTTTTAAGTTACCACTGAGAAAGATAAACTTAGGCTGCCCCAGTCCCTCGAATTTTCTGCACACATTTGTCAGGCCCTCAGATACCATTCCTGGAGAACTTGTACTGAAATCCCTCATGGCCTCAAGAGAATCTTAGTAGGTTCTACTGAAGATTTACATGTTGAACATAGGGAATACTGATCTGAAATATTTGTAATCAGTTTGATTTTGTAGTGTGACC
The DNA here is from genome assembly GCA_019843965.1 of Rhynchomys soricoides. Classification (NCBI taxonomy): domain Eukaryota; kingdom Metazoa; phylum Chordata; class Mammalia; order Rodentia; family Muridae; genus Rhynchomys; species Rhynchomys soricoides. The sequence goes on along the minus strand of JADRCH010000007.1, from coordinate 21,617,289 downwards.
TTTGTTATTTGGATCAAGCTAACACCTGCTGTCACCAATCTTACAGAATCACCTTGTTTTGCTATTAGGCTAAAGATCTACTTTCAGTTCTGACTGGCTTTCTCTCCATGACTTTAAGCCTGCTTGCCCCATGTTCTTGTCTCTAGTCCAAGTTGTAAACCTACTGAGATCAAAATGGAACCCCACACCAGACAATGTGGTGCTGCCTGGAATCTCTACATTCAGTGTGGGTAGGCAGAGGGATGAGGCCAGCTTGGTCCATTTAGTGAGAACCTATTTCAAAAATAAGAACTTTCTAGTATAAATAAAACAGAGGACAGCAAACCCTGCTGAGGATTTGGGGAAATCGGAACTCTTATCTTCTATCGGTGGGGCTGTAAACTGCTGCAAGCACTATGGAACTGAGTGTGAAGGTTCCTCAAAAAGCTGAAAAGAGAACTTCCATACTGCTTAGCTATACCACTCCTGGCCACACCCCCACGACTACATCCTCTTTCTGGGACACCTGCTCAGCCATGTTCAGTGCGGCTCCAGGCACAATAGCTGGGAAATGGAAGCAGCCGAGATGAGATGTCCATCAACCAATGAAAGAATAATGAAAATATCATGCGCGCGCGCACGCGCGCGCGCGCACACACACACACACACACACACACACACACACACACGAGTGTTATTCAGTTGTGATATGAAAGTCTTAGGAAAATGGGTGGAATTAGAAACTATTATATTGAATGAGGTAACCTAGATCCACAAAGACAAGTCTGTTCTCAGATGTGAACCCTGCCTATGAACCCTTGTATATCTAGCTCTGAGCACCTTCAGAGTCAGAACAATAGACAAAGGCCATGAGAGGGAAAAGAAGAAACAAAAAGGCTTGTGGAGGCTGTGGAGAACACAGGGGACATGAAGTGGGAAGGGGGACATAAAGTGGGAAGGTAAAGCCAGGTGAGGAGAGTAACCAACCTGAGGACGCATGCGAGAGCCGTATGGAAACCTATTTCATAAGCTTAGTAAATGTAATTTTTGAAAAAGAGTTTGCATAGAGGCACTTTGCATGGATCAATAATGCTCCCCCTGAAGTTAAAGGTTACGGAACAAAAATACAGTTACAAGTGTAGTTGCTCAGAATGAACCAGAGGTCCCCAAACAATACAAGTTATTGCTATTGCCCATCAGAATTTCATGATAAGAACTTATTACTGAAGACGCCATATAGTTTGGTTCTAAGACAGAATCATGATGGAGTTTAGCTAGAAGCTTCCTCCCTCCTGGCTAGTTGTCATAGTTCTGCAAAGTCTTATAAAGACTCCTGGGATTTAAAAGTCATTGATAGTGTTACCCAGCTGTGAACCCTGAAGACCACAGTACTGACCTTCCAGGAAAGATGTGTCCACAGATGTATTAGTGGCATCGTTATGGTGGAGGTAACCAATCACTTGCTGATTGGATTTGAGGACCACTCCACAGGAGGGAATTTATTCCTGTTACTGTAAACCTGGCCAGGAACTGGCTGCTGGGGAGGTCTTGGCCCCTGGTGGGGAACTTACTACTGTCGTTCTGTTAAACATGTTTGTTGTCAAACTGACTTGCCCATGTTCCAGGTAATAAATTGTTTGATGTAGTTTTAGTTATGTGTGTCTTATCCTAACAGTTAGCAAGAGACAAACTTGTTGAGAAGAAAGGTCTCAGCAGGAGAGGGAAGGGGCGTTAGAGAAGACAGTGGGGGGAACACCAATGACAAAAACTTAATATATGCATTTATGAAATTGTCAGAGACAAAAAAAAATACTATGAGTCCTGTTGTAGGATTTTTATTGCTGTGATAAAACACTGTGACCAAAAGTAGCTTGGTGGGGAAGGGTTTATCTCATCTTACAACTCTCAGATCATTCTACATCACTGAGGGAAGTCAGAACAAGAACTCAAGGCAGGAGCCTGGAGGAGGAGCTGATGCAGAGGCCATGGAGGGTGCTGCTTACTGGCTTGCTATTCACAGCTTGCTCCGCCTGGTTTCTTTCTTTCTTTGTTTCTTTGTTTCTTTCTCTTTTTTTTTTTCGGTTTTTCGAGACAGAGTTTCTCTGTGTAGCCCTGGCTGTCCTAGAACTCACTCTGTAGACCAGGCTGTCCTGGAACTCAGAAATCCACTTGCCTCTGCCTCCCAAGTGCTGAGATTAAAGGCGTGTGCCACCACTGCCCGGCTCGGCCTGATTTCTTATACTGCCAAGACCACCTGCCCAGGACTGGACCTTCCCATATCAATCATTGATCAAAAACAAGCCCTACAGACAAACTTACAGGCAATTATATGGAGGTGTTTTCTTAATTAATATTCCATCTTCCCTGATATGTCTAGATTTCTGTCAAGTTAACAGATCCAACCAGCACTTGGTATCTTGTGTGGTCATTTACATACATTAGGCGCCCTATAAATTAACTAAATTTAGTTAAGTGTAGGGTAAGACACATCCACTCATGACTGAAACCATAACAAACAGTTTAATTCCATTTTAACATCTGGACAGCTGCACCAGTGAATCATATTTTGATGTATAAGTAAAATGTACTTTGGAGCCCCTATCCCCAAGATAAGAGTTTCTGTTCCAGCTCCATCAGCAGTCAGTTACCTCTTCTCTGCCTAGGCATAGATGGCTCCTTGGAGGCTCCCGTGGGTAACTACCACCTACCATTGCTGACAGGCACCATCCCACTCTCGGCAGAAGCTACTGAGATTATACATACAGATCCCGACCATAGCCAGCTCTCCAGTTCCATCACAAAACATCAAAAGAGTAACATGTAGAGAAGTCTCTGTGACCCCCACCTAAATGTGGGTCTTTGCCATCCAAATAGCTCCATAGGCCCTTGTCTGGACTGTGATGGGCCCTTGAAACAGCTCTGACACTGCTGTAAGAATTTTGAGGGCATCTCATAAAGGCGACTGTTGTCTTATGGGCTACTGAAAGCCTCAAAATGGAAACACATCCCATAGTATGACTCCACATGCTAGTCAATGTGTTTTCCAACTGTGAAGACCCCCAAGGCAGGAATCATGCCTATCTTGTTCACTTTAGACCTTCATGTAAGGTAAAGCACACAACATTAAATAACAGAACACATAAAAGACAGACAGGATTATTGGGTGTGCCGTAATTAATACAGTGTCTAGCTGATTTTGCTCTGATGACAACTTGGTTCTCTAAAATAGAGGAGAAAAGTACCTCATCAGAAAGGTCACAAGCCCAAGGTCACATAACTGTCCACAGTCACTGAACATGTGAAGATTTCTTTCTAAATATTAGTAATTTTTAAGACATGAAAGGTTTTGGTGATGCTCACACTCTTGGAAAAGAGCTATATATTCTAGATGTTTAATAAGCTACGTCAACCTTCAGGCTCTCATTGAAATCAAACTGCGACAAACTAGAATGACATTTGTGCTTATTGGAAGGTCACAGATGAGCTAGGCCTGTGTTTTGTCAATATGTACCCCATGTTTACAGATGCATTAACAGGACTGTCTCAGGGCACCTCAACAGCTTGCTGTGGACCATGGTGAAGTGAAGAATGTACCAAGCCCTATACCAAGGGAAGGGCACACTACATTTCACCATGTAGAACAGCTAACATGCACAGAGTCATGCTTCTGCTACCCTTCTTTACGTGCTCCATCGGTACTGATGCTAGTAAACACAGGGTGCCATGGTAACAGAAAGAGCTTCACACAACATACATCAAATGTCCAGAGATCCTCTGAGCACTTAGATGGCCCTGGTTCCCATTTCAGAGCTCCTGGTCTAGGAAAGCTGTGGAATTGTCACCCAGCATTCCCTGCCTGACCCGTGGAGACTAATACTGCAGAAGAAGAGAGGTCGGTAAAGGGGAGAGAGGGATGAACCAACAATCAGGAATACTCCGGCTAAGAAAAAGAGAAAAGGATGAAGCCTTGTATCCTGTTCTTGTCATGGTCACAGTGTGGCTGAGGAAGAGGTTGGTGTGGACAAGAGCAATGGTGTAAGCTCCAGGAGACAGGTTGATGCCACATACTAAAAAGCTGTTTTAGGAGGCAAGCCCTTCAGTGGTGGCACCAAATGGTCATTCTGTGAGGAGACTGGGCAAAGGTTCTGCCAGAAGATGACTGCCAATCAAAAACTCCTCACCTTCCTCGTAGCTGCTTAAAAAACAATTTACACAAAACAAAATGTGTCCCACAAACATGCATCCAAAACAAGCCGGTGAGCCATCTTCTCTGTCTGAAGCTCTAATCTTGGAAATTCAGAAGCTGCTCTGAGGGCTCCCATATTCCCTGATGATGAACATAGATAAAATCAAATCTAGGAAGTGGTTTGCCTCCCTGATTTCAGTGATAGCACCAAACCCAAGTGGTGAGGGATCTGGAGAGAGGAAAGTGGGTCTTAGATTTACTCTTGGAGGTCAGAGACTTCATCAATTAGCTGAAAGCTCCCCATGGCTTGAGATGCACATATTGGCAGTAAAGTGACTGAGAACCAATTGTGTCACCACAGGCAGTGCCAAATTAGACGTACAGTGCATCCTCAACGGCTATTAATAGCAAGAAGCCTGGCGTCGACACCAGATATGTCTGCATAATAAAGAAATGAAGGGCTCTTGGCATGTCAAACGTCATTAGCTGTCACCCAGAAGCAACCGAGCAAGCTCAGCTGAAGAGAGTTTTCAGACTGAAAGGAGATAGCTAAGGGAACCCTAGGTTTATACTAAATAGAGACTGAGTTAACCTTTAGATACTTCTGGTTAAATATAAGAAATGAACGTGAGAAATGCATATGAGCATACAGGAACACATGTTAGGAAATACATTGACGGCAACTCTGTGAATAATGAAGCCCAATGCAAAAATCGTTGTTAATTGATTAAGGAGCATTTACACAAATGTGCTGCTTAGTGGGTTTTGTACGAAAGCTAACCCTATCCTCCACTGCACATACAAAGTTTGTTCCTATAATATACAGGTATCCATTTGTATGCACACAGCGTTGGTTCCAGGACCCCCATTATTCTAATTGCATGTCCATTGCTGTGACAAACATTCCAGCTAAAACAACAAAGGTGAGCAAAGGGCTTATCAGTACTATTAGGGGAGGTCAAGGAAAAACTCAAGGCAAGAATTTAAATACAGGCCTTCTTGCTCTTTCACACAAGACAGTCACCTGTGCAGCAGGAACCATGGGGAAATGCTACTTGCTCTCTGACCCCAAAGCTGGTGGATATTACTCATCTACTTGCCTAGGGATGGAGCCACCCACAGTGGACTGGGCCCTCTTGAATTTATTAACATTCAAGACGATCCCTCACAGGCCAATCTGATCTGGGCAATCACAACTGCAACTGATACTCTCTTCTAAGGTGACTCTAGGCTGCATCAACTTAGCAGTTACAGCTATCTAGGACACGTGTACCCACCAAAATCTTTGGATGTTCAAATCTCATACACAGAATGCCAGAGTATTTGCATAAAGCATATAAACAAACTCTCATATACTTTAAGACATCTCTAGATTTTTTATAAAACTCAGTGTAATACAAATTATGTATAAATCACTGTTACATTGTCTTATGTAGGGAATAATGTCAAGTAAAGCAAAGTCTGTAATTTTTTCCTGCAGACATTTTTAGTCTGGTGAGTCAACATATAAGAAATGCCAACTACATGAATAAAAAGGTGCACATTGGCTTGAAAAAAAAAACAAAAACCCAAAACAACCCAAACATCATGTCTGTGATGGTTAATCTTAATTGTCAACTTGACTGGATCTGGAATCAACTAAGATACAACGTCTAAGCATACCCATAAGGGGATTTCTTAACTGGGCTAACTGAAGTGGGAAGACACACCCAAAGTGGGTGGCAATGACTCTGGGGGATGGCCCAGAAATAGAGAAATCTAAGGGAAAAGCTTTTGACTTCTTGGCTGTTCATCTTTTGGTTTCACTGGAGAGTTCATCTACACTGCAGCTGCTGCCCCTCTGTCTTCCACTAACTTCAGAACCAAGTCTCTTCAGCTTTTCACACAGATGTGACCACGGCCGAGACATCCAACTCATGGGCTGAGCAGCTACAGGGTCCTCGGTCTCCCCAGTGGGATACAGCCATTGTTGGTCAATCCTGACAGCATTCCGTGGCCAATCTAGCAATTCTCCTTTGATGCATGTTCTTTCTCTCAGGCCTATTCCTGGGGAGAACTCTGGCTAATGCAATCCTGTTGATCAATTTGGCCATTTTTTCTATGCTACCTTTTCTTCTTCTTAATTTAAAGGTAAAAGATGAGATGCCATATGTATGTATGTAGACAATAGCCATAATCCAAATGGAACATGATGGTGTCTACACAGGAAGTGACAGCTTCCCATACTGATTTATTTTTAATCTTGCTGCCTTTGTGGAAACAAGCATGCCTGTCATTCATTTATCTAAACCGTATTTAAATGACCTGGCAAAGAAGTTTTAAAACTGCTGATCTGTAATCTAAACTGCAAATACACTTCACGGTACCATTTATTGCTTATGACAAATGTCACTGTGGACAGATGTAAAGAAATGTAATCACTGAGTATAATACTTAAAGAGCTACTTTTTGAAATCATGAATGTATTTTAAGCATATACTGACAATATACAAAAGCATAGTTATTAATATCTTTTAAATGTGGAAGCACAATGCTTCTACACAGAACTAAGATCTAATTATATTTAGAGCTAGCTGAAATTTAGTGATTACAGTGGCAATACCATCTTTTCATATTTTTAGTCCTGCTTATGTGTCAGACTGCAGTCTCAGAGGATCTAAACTGGCATCTTTGAGTTTATTTCCAAATAATCATTTTTCATCTCCTCTTCTAATTTTAGTCAGTGCAGTTCTCCTGCTTCACTCAGGTCTCTGACAGACAGGTGTAGACTGGGCTCAGGTAGGCAGTGTGATCAGGCCAGCTTTGCCTTCAGAGACGCTACAGTCCGATGCCAGCTAGACTTACAGGAAGCCTGTGTTCCAACCACAGCAGACATGACTGCCCTCCCATCTCCTGACCAATGTAATGCTGTTGATCAATTTGGCCACTTTTTCTTCTATGATTCTTTTTTTGTTTTGAATTTTGGAGTAAAAGGTAATGCTGCAGACAGCAGCCACACCCAAACAGGAAGAGCCTCCTTCCTGGATCAGTGCTTCTCAGCTGCAGTTCTCCTGACAGAGCAGTGGGATGCTTTGCTTTCAGAGGGGCTTTTCTCTGTCTTAGCCTATGTGGAAGCATCCCTCTTGGTGCTTCAACAATTGCATGCCAACAGCAACTCTACCAGGCTCCAGACATAACCAATGTGTGCCTTCAGTTGGAGGCAGGCAGAGGGAGAGCAAAGTCGCTCCTATTTCATGAGGTTTCTTCTTTCAGAGTTATATATATTCATCGATAAGACTTCCTTAATAAAATACCACAGACCGAGTCAACCTAAACAGTAGAACTTCAGTCTTAAGGTCCTGGAAGCTGCAAATAGGAGATCAAGGAACTTCTCCTCCCATCTTCACATGGCCATCCCCCAGATAGTGTACACCCACATGTCCTCTTCTTCTAAGGATGCTTGTCATACTGGATGGGGACAATCACAAGTGTGCTTTAACTGAGTTACCTCCATAGGGCTTTCTTCCCAGATAGGGCCCATTCTGAAGTCTGGAAGTCAGGAATGCAGCAGGTGAGTAGAGGGCACAGTGCAGTGTGCACCAGGGAGCAGCAAAGGAGAAACCAAGGCAGAGGAGAAGAATATGGGATGCATTCGTTGAGAAGGAATTTTTCTCTCTGAAATGGGAATAAATGGGTGCAGACACAGAAGCTGTTCTAGCATCACCGTGGTCTGAGTATGACCAAGAATGCCATTCAAGGCCAGCTGTTGTCCTATGTTGCCACTTTCAGAGTTTTTCTCCTCATACTGGTTACCTCATGGTCACAGGAAGGCCTTTGAGCCCTAAGGCAGGAAGACTGGGACGTGAACTATGCCAAGGATCTCTCTCATACAGAAACATCTTTCCCTAAAGGCCCCGACATGCTTATACCTCAGTGACCTCAACGAGGATGCGAGGCCCGCTCCGGAGGAGCCCAGGCCGTCTGGCAATGCAAACCAGGACTTTTCTAGAACCTCTGCTAATGGGCATCAAGCAGAAAGGGGAGGGAATATAACATGATGAGTTAGTCACCTGACTACGTTAGGGAAGACCGAAAAAAACAGATGAAGGAGAGGAAACGAGAGGCAGCGATACGGAGAAGTTAGGAGTATGAAGTGAAAATCATTTCCATTTATAAATACATAGTATATATAAAAGTTCTCATACCTAGCTTTCTCCAGCATGCTCTCACATCCAACAGCTTGCTCCATATCAAAATAATTGCTTATCTTTTGGCATAAACATGTAATTTGTACTTAACAGCTGCTTGCAAACTAGGAGCTGTATTTGTGCTCTGAGCTGAACATGGGACATACAACACAATGTCTGGCCTAGAGCAGATAATTATTAAATTTTACTTCAGTAAATGAGCCAACCTAAGCCAGATAATTATGGAAGAGCATACAATATTTATTTGACAAGAAAACAGGCCACTCAGATTTTTTTTTTTTACCATCCAAGACCATCTACCTATGGGTGACACCACCCCCAGTGGGCTGGGCCCTCTCACATCAATCTCCAATCAAGAAAATGCACCAGAGACACACCCACAGGCCAATCCCATGGCACCAATTCCTCAATCAGGATTCCCTCTTCTCACGGACACAGTTGAGACAGCCCAAGTCAAGGAAGTCCAAGGTACTGGGAAATGATTGCTGGCCCAGAGATGGGCACAGCAGTGGTTGCTGTACATATGAGCTTGCTTACCACAGAGCAGCTTACCACAGAGCAAGCCACATTCTGATAGGTTATATTTTTTGAGAGGAAAAGAAGACAGAACAATATCATCATAAAAGCTTTGTACTTATCTCAAGAACTTGCATGATGTTAATGTTCTCTCTGAGTGCAAGGCTACTTGGAGAAGAAAAGGCCATGAAAAGACTGGCTGTTGAGGGCTCTTGGGTAATCTAACAAACTAAGACCAATGCAAACTGGAACAAAATAACTCTATATTATAAAATCAAAGATAAAACTTTGAAAGACTCAGGCCAATATTAAAATATGTGAGATTTCTCATTTCTATCCTTATGTCTTCAAGCATATGAGTTCAAGGATAGAAAACACAAATTCTAATCTCTGAGAGAAATCTAAAAATATGACACTTTTAATGAGAGCAGGAGCAATAACAATCAGTGAGTTCCAAGCTTAGAAAACCAGACATTAATTCGATCTAGATCAATACTTTTCCTACAAGACCCAGCAGGGTGTTAATAGGCCTTATGTAAGACAGGGAACATTCCCAGGTAAAGCATACTTGAGAAACATCAGATTACAAGCTTGTATTTTGTATTTTGTATTGTCTTGTATTTTTCTTCACTTTAAGGCAATTCAAAGTCTTGACTATGTTTTTTGTTTTGTTTTTTGTTTGTTTGTTTTAACCAAAAATACTTCATTCTAATGAGTGTGTAGGTATGTACATACCGGTACATTGTCCACAGAGGCCAGAGATGACAGATCTCTCTGGAACTGGAGCTACATGTGGCCTTGGGGTACACAAAGGAGGTGCCGGACACTGAACTTGGATCTTCAGGAACAGCAGTATGTGTTCTTAACTGTTGAACCACCTCTCTAGCCCCAAGTACTGAGCAGATTTTAACATTTAAGCAAGTTTCCAAAACAGGAGATAAAAATATCAAGAATTCTCTCAAATTTGTTTGATCACAAAACCCCTTTACTTCTGATAGATCTTATGCTATTAGTGGTCTGGGGACTTACATCTTAGGAAATGTTAAACTAGCTGAAAAGATGGAAGTCAGGACAAAGAAAGAAAGAGATAATAAGTGAAGGCTCTGAGATCTCTTGATACTGCATGCAGCTTGTGAAATTGCCATGTAGTATTCATGGTCTAAAAGGAGAGGGATGTATATGTCATTTTAACATAACTATAATAATGTATAGTAAGCATGACTAAAATAATAAACAAAGCTTGCTATCATCATTCACAGTCTACCCTGGCTCTCTAATCTGGCTTTAAATTTGAAAATGAATATATAGTATACTATACAATATACTGAAAACTAATGATGGTAACACAAACATTAAGAGTACGAGTCATCCCACCCTGGCTTGGATTTACTGGTAAGGGGACTAAATCTACTGATGCCTCATATCCCCCTCTACTCACAGAAAAACTGAAAACATCTGTTTGTATTCTCTGGGAGCACCTGGGACGTCCTAGGTGCTCCAGGTTACCAGTGGCCATCACAGGCACCATGCCGAACGCTAATCTCTACAACCACTCTATGAAGCTGGGACTCTGCTGCCATTGCATAGGCTGAATGTCCCTCCAAGTTTTATGTTGAAACCTCATCTGCACTCCATCGGTCTTAAGAAAGGTGTGGGTGTTTGGGAATTTGTTAAGTCACTGAGGACCTGCTTTCATGATTGAGATGGGTGCACTAACTAACAAGGATACAGCCAGTGGAAGAGCACAGCAGGAAAGCTGTGCACGGGGAAGCAGGTCCTCACAAGCCTGCCCAGGGCCTGGCATCTTCGGCTTGGCTTTGTGATATGTGAATGATACATTTCTAGCATGTATAAATTACTCACTTACAAATTAAGGAATTTTGTTATGGGCATAGATAACATGTCAGCAGGTTTCCATCACTGAGACAACAACACCTGGTTAAGCTCAGACCAGAATGTTTACAGATGACAAGCTCCTTGTGACTGAACCAAGCTGAAACCCTGGAGATCATGATGGCCACACAAAAGAGAAATGTTACCAAGGAGAAACCTCATTCCCAAAATATCTTTGGTGTGAGCCCAGAATGAACTTAAGACACCAGACAAGCTGTGAAATCATAGAATTTGCTCTTAATTAACTTAAAAGTCACCAGTTTGAAGGCCATATGACTGAACCACATGAACTCCTTAGAGAGGACATGTCTGCTGTGGAGACGCTAGCAACTGTTGCCGGGGTAACTCTGCATAGATTTGAAGGCTGTTTGGCCAGGAGCACTGACTCTTACATGGAGCTGTCAGATACTTGATGGATGACTAAAACAGATCATAAGCATGGTAGCTTTCCCTCCATGTTTTCTGTTCCCTTTGAGTCAGACTGTGCTCAGCTGTGAATGCAGCCATGTCTGCTCAAGACTCCAATGCGGAATTCTTTGGCAGTTGGAGCTAGTCTGTGCTTCTTCCAGCCCTAGCCTGTGCCTTCAGCAGCTGGAGCACCCAAAGTCCCCCAGTCTTCTCAGAAGGCTGGCACTAAACTAAATCCTAGGACAGAAGATGATGCTGTCAGGAACATGAGACCCTCAGGAGATCCAGGGTTAGTAGACCACCCGACTGCACACCCCAGTCCACAATGCTTGGGTATATGAAGGAAAATATTTTTAGCACAGAGCCCGTGCCAGATGGACAGTCACCACTGTGTAACCATTCACAGGAAATCAATTTTAAAGCTTGCTAGTCCCTTTTATTCAGTGAAGCAGCCTGGCCTTCTCAAAGTCTCTGCAGTATCCCTTTGACCAGCTTGGGCTGCAGGCTCAATAAGGAGTTCTATCTGTCTTTTGTTGTTGTTGTTGTTGTTGTGTGTGGCCTGTGTTGGGGCCTGTGTTGAGACAGAACATCATGGCAGGGAACGTAGGGTAGAATAAAGCTTACCTTATGGCAGCTGGGAAGCACAGGGAACAACAGGAAGGGACCAGGTCTCAATATCTTCTACAAACGCATGCCTCCAATGACGTCTCTAGCTTCATAGATGGCCTCACATCCTACAGGTTCGCCACCCAATGGCGCACGTGCTAGAGACCAAATCTCTAGCATGTAGACCTCTGGGGGCATTTACGTGTCAAATCATAACATATAAAGAAATGTTAAGAGCCCGGATAGCTCAGTCGGTAGAGCATCAGACTTTTAATCTGAGGGTCCAGCGCTCAATTCCTTGTTTGGGCGGAAGTTGTTGTTGCAGTGGTGGTACACGCTTTTAATCCCAGCACTTGGGAGGCAGAGGCAGGCGGATTTCTGAGTTCGAGGCCAACCTGGTCTACAGAGTAAGTTCCAGGACAGCCAGGGCTACACAGAGAAACCCTGCCTCAAAAAAACAAAAACAACAACAACAAAAAAAGAAATGTAAACTCCTCGGAAGGGTGTTGTACATACCCTATGGATGCGTCCTCTGATACTGTATTGTATTGTGTGCTTTTCCCTTGCATACTTTGCTAAGTCCTTTGAGGACCAGCCCTGGATTCCTGGCTTCTGTGATGCCCCTGCTCTCCCAGACAATGGCTTGAAAATCATCTTTCTGCATTGAATGAAAATCTGGCTTCTTGTGATGAATCTTTCCACAGCATCAGCCAGTTGGTGAAAACCTTTGTCAGAACAACACAGGTTTGGGACGCCAGGCAGCAATGACTCATTCTTGTTCAGTTTATACCATCAGATTAATCACTAGACAGAACTTACCAGGAATCTAATTACTGGGAGAAGCAAGTTTGGTCTCCAGGACATCAATAAATGTGTCTTGGAGCTAGTTCATGATATGCCAGAGCAGTACAATAATAGAATCCAGGGTACCGAAGTTTCCAAAAGCCAGCAGAAAATTTGGTGGGAGGCTGACTGTGGTCTGCACTGGTGGGTACCTGTCCAAACAGCAGCTGTTTCTCAGCTGCTATTGCTGAGTATGTAATGAAAGCTAAGGGTACCCACAATCAAATGGGCAGGAAAGTCCAGATTTCTATAGACATTTTCTAAATATCTAGATTGTCTGTGTGCCCTACAGAGACAGAGGGACACGCAGCCCAGGACTTCCATTTGGGTTCCACTTGCCTGTGTTTAGAATTTGGTTCTATCGCTCCCTCAACAGCAGTCACCCCTTTTTCTCAGTTTCCTCCTATAACGTGAAGATAATATTGGTATCCCCATCCATGGGGTTATCTGAACATTAAATGAATTCATATGCGTGAGTTTCTTTTGCTAGTTAAGAGAATCCACTTACCTGTTAAATGCAGATTGAAACATTTGAAAACAACACCCTAGGCAGTCTTAGAACTTCCTGGAAGGCAGACACATTAATGTATCTCATGTGGGGCTTAGCCTTACTGGGATGGAAAAATATTTGGAAGCAAAAGATTCCACAAAAATAAATAAAGAGATAAGAGAAACCTCACGCTGGCTTTTATGGTAGCAGAGCCTAAAAGAGAGATCAAAAGTCTCCATGCACTAAACTCTGATTGTTTTATGTGGAAAGGAGATGCGAGCTAATTAGAATGTATTTCTTTCTGACGTTAATGACCTTCCACAGACCCTGGAAGCTTTGAAGGACAGCAGCAGCTGGTGCCTCCTATACACTAGTAGAAGCAAGCAGCTGCCTAAGTGCTTCATTGTGATAGAGCAGGCTAGACCTATAGGTCGTGGGTGGGGAGGAAGTGGGAGCTGAGCAAAGTTAGGAAGCTGCTGCTTGCTCTCTGCTGACAGGCTAAGTGTGGGTTGTGAGCTCAGCAGCCTAGTCTCTGAGACAATTAGCATCCATCTGCTTAAACCTCCAGGGGAGGCCTCCCAGGGGATCCCCCCCCCCCACCTCGGCCCATTTAACCTCCTTCCACCACCAACCCAGGGTGAAGTTAAGAAAACCAAGGGTTTTATACATCAAAAGTCATGGGAGAAGTCTTGTTGACCTACAGGTCACTGCACAAGACAGAGAAGCAAACGGACTTTGAGGAACAACTGTTGCTTCCAGGATTTTAAGTCAGAGATAGAACATTTGGGTTGGCCCCAGAGCCAACTTAAGCCCCACAAAATGAGAGATAAAACAGTATTTTAAAAACGAAACCCTCATTTCGACTTAGTGATTACCCAAAAAGTTTAAAGAGGTCCTTTGTGCCAAGGTGATCTCTCTGAATTGTTTGAAACATAGATCCGGAAGCTCAAAGGATTTGGGCTTGGGGTTTGGGCACCAACAGCTAGCCCAGAGATAAGGGTTATTCTTAAGTCTAAGCAACTTTGACTGAGTCACTTAAGGACAACTGTCTCAAGCTACTGCCAGCCTGGTAAAGACTCAAACCGCCTTTAAGGAGACACTTGCAGAAGAATGTGGGTCAGAAAGGGCAGATGCGCAACTGCCCTTCGCCTGGCCAGATGCGCGAAGCGCGACTGCCCTTCGCCTCTCTTCGTCTTCTTCCTCCCGTCCTGCTTTTTTATTTTATTTTCTTATTTTCCCTGAGCTTCTCTTTTCTTGATGCCTTTTTCTCTCTAGTATGAGATCACAAATTCAAACAATCTACTTAAGTTCAAGATTGTATTGCACTCTTAGACAAGCAGATACTTTGTTGCTCCTTCCCAGAGTTTAGGTGCAATCTTGACAACGAAAGACGTTCTTGTAAGGATGAAGGTGACCAGCTTACTTGGTTTGCCCAGGAGTTCCCTGATTTCATGGAGACATCATTACCTGCCCCCATGAGTTGGCAAATATGTTGCTATACCATTACAATGATCAGGGTTCCTACCAAGACAGGATGGTAGTCTTCTCTGTCAGCTTGTCTGGATTTAGAATAGTGGAGAAGACACACTCTGTGTATGTCTGTGAGGGAAGACCCACCCTGAATATAAGAGTGTTAATACAATATGCAGGCTATCACTCTTGCATTTGACAAACTGTTAAAGCCATGTACATTGATTCCATACTAAATAGACAAATTAAGCATACCCACTGACATCTTTTCACAAATAAAACCTGTATAAAATGATATTAAAGAGTATATAAATTTATATCTACAATCCAAAGAGGGGGAAAAGAGATAACAAACACAATTTCAGGAAATAAAAATAAAATTGATAAGATGTTGGGTGTACAGAGCAAGGAAGCCTGAAATCAATTACCACAGACGTTATTGAGACCTGGGGACATGCTGAAGGTGGGGTCACCTCTGAAGATGAGGACAGAATGGAACAGAGTCAAGGGAGAGATGGGGAGGCAGTGGTGTAGGAAGAAGTTTGTCACTTCTCCTTTGCTGTAACAAACCATCTGACAAGAGCTACTCCAGGAGGGGAGAGTGCGTTTGGCTCATGGTTTAAGGACTACAGTCCATCATGGTGGGAAAGGTATGGCGGTGGGAGCCTGAAGTGGCTGCTCACATTGAGTCTGCAGTAAGCAAGCAGAAAGAGACAAGGCCCAGCTGGTTTTTCACGTTCCTCTAGTTTGTTCAGTCTGGGACTCTAACCCATAGGATTGTATCAGCCATATTCAGGGTGGGTATTTCCTCTCAAAGTTAAACCTCTCTGGGAACACCTTTATGGACATACCCAAGAAGGAGTCTCCTAGACGATTCTAAGTCCAGCCAAGTTGGCAGCACAGACAGACAGGGGGATGACTGTCTCCTGCAGGATAGTCACTGTCTGTTTCCAGCAGGAGTCTGAAGGTAAAGTTTACTCACTGGGACACGGCCTCTAAAGAAGAGGCTCAGCAGGGAAGTGTGAGGCAAGAGGCTGAAAATGGGATTCACAGTCTCCGCCCTGTACCCAGCACTCAGCATATCAGAAGCCTAAAGGGAAATTAGAGGATTTCTTGGAAAAGAAATAGAACAGCCCCAGAAAAAGACCAATAGCACAGACAATTTCGGATTCCCCAACAAGATGAGCAAGTAACTAGTTAGCAATGGCCACAAAGAGTCCCTCAGAGCTTCCAGGCTGCACAGTTGAAAGCGAGCTTTTACTTACTCACTCTTGACTATGAATGAACAACTGGGGAGTACCAGACATTCATAGACAGACAGACTGTAATGAAAGACAAACAACCAAACAAAGAGAAATTAACTTGGAGAAAACAAACAAACAAAAATGTAAGGAGCAGAAGAAAGCTTGAAAGTAACAATCGAACAGCCCAGAAGAACAAGACAGGACAGCATGTCCAAGAAGCAATAAGAGATTAAGGAACAAAAGAAGTGACGAATGAGTCCATAGATATAGAAGTATTATAGCAAGAGTCTTTTGGTGCGCTGAATAATTCTAAGGACACATTTAGGAAATATCCTCACATACTGAAAAGGTAGAGGGGACTAAACGTGGAAGGAGAGAACATGGGGAAAGGATAAGGAGGGCAGAGTTGGAGCAAGACATTCAGTACCAGATAAGGAAGTTTCTGGAAGAGAAAATGGCGGCGAGACATTACAAGAACAACCTTTCTAGATCAAAGGTGGCACTCAGTTCTACCTCAGCACTCAAGTGGCAGAGGCAAGAGGATCGTGTGAGCTCCAGGGCAGTCAGTACTAGGATGTGAGTCCGAGCTATCCAGGGCCATGTAGTAAGTCTCTGTGCCAAAAACTTAAAGGGGGAAAAAAGATACTATTTGATGTTTTCAGAATGCTAATAACAGAGATGATCTGAAAGTTTCTAGAAAGAAATAGTAGGTTATTATACAGGGAGTTTTAGAAACTAGAATGGAAACTTTCAGGCCCAACATTGGAGCTTCACCTTCTCGAGGGGAAACGAGCCCCTGTAAGTAATTAGAGCAATGAAGTTAACCTTCACATCACAAATCTGATTACGGTATGTTTGGGGCATGTTTACCTCTGATATGTCCTGTGTCAGGATGCTATTCCAGGAAAGGTCCTTATTTTCCTTTTCAAAGCTACCAGGAAAATCAGGGAAGATGAAAAGGAGATTCAAGGAGAGCACCCAACCAGGAAAGAGGGGAGCACCCTCTAGATAGAAAGAGGGGAGCATCCTCTAGATAACAGAGATGTAAAACAGTATTCTGGTGAACAGTCTTGGCAAAGGTTAGTCATTTTAGCTCCAAGAAACAATAAAAGAAGGAACTGGAAGCCCACCAGAAATGTCAGATCCCCTGAGAAGAAAGTTAAGCTCCCTCAGAGGTGGGATGAAGAGGAAATTCAATGCTATCACGTGTGGCAGAGATATGTGTTGTTTTGCTTCACAGTAACATATCAGCAAAAGTGGGGTGTGTGTGCATATGCATGTGTGTGAGTGCATGCACGTGTGTGTACCCACATGGTGCTCAGAAGCCAGAAGAGGAGACTGGGCACTCTGTACTGCCACTTGCCACCTTTTTCCCCTGAGGCAGGAACTCCACTGAACATGGCTCTAGGCTGGCAACCAGCAAGCCAGAGTGATTCTCCTACCTCCACCTCCACGGTGCTGGGATTACAGGAACACTCAATACCACACTGTCTAGGTTGGTCTCCTGTCCAGGATTTTCTTTTGTTTTGGTTTTATGTCATTGTGCATTTGCACAGTAGATACAAGACAAATTCTTCGTCCTCAAAGAATCTCTAAGCATTTGGTACCTCAAAATGAAATAATTGTCATTACAGAAGAAAACATTCCTTGGACTTGTAAGTCAGGCATTGCCAGACTGCTACTTTAAATAACAAACAAGGCCATTGAGTTCCCTAAAACCACCAGTTTATTTGTACTTAGAAGTTACTGTCAATCAGAAACAAAGAAATGGTTTTACACATATCACAATTTAAGTTCACAGGGAGATAAGTCAAATAATTAAAATCTTATTTAGGCAAATTTATCAAGAACATGGTTATTACACAAAGCATCTCTCTACATGACAGTAAACTACTCTTGTGATTCTGTTGCTTCTAGGACTTAACGGGTTTGTCCTTACCAACGTATCCCTCTGGAGCCACAGGTACAAAGACTATAAATTGGGAGTCATGTCCAGACAAATGGTATTTTCTTTATTGTGAACCATGTTGTCTTACCTAAGCCTAGCTTTCCTAAGTCTTAGATAAGAGTTAGAAAATATATAGAATATGCTTTAGTTTATTAGTAACATTTGTCCAAAGCAAGTTACTTACAGTTCAAGCAAGTATTAGCCAGTGGTTGCTTTCTATTAGCATAGAAAAACACAACTTTGGTTAAAGATTTAGGAAAGACAGACACTCTGGCTCCGCTATGTTCAGCTCTCACTGAGTTTGCTGAGTATTATATTGTATTTAATCAACAGCAGTCTCTCTCAACATTGACCCTTAGACAGTCTCCCCAGTATCTGGGGGAGAGTTAAGGCCAGGTCCTTGGCCTGCTGGTGGTTCCTAGGGCTTACTACCATGTGACTACATGATAGTCTTCCCTACCGCTCTCTAGAAGTTTAGGGTTTAGTTGGTTGGTTTTGTTATATTTTGTTTGGTTTGGTTTGGTTTGGTTTGGTTTGGTTTGGTTTGGTTTGGTTTGGTTTTTCAAGACAGAATGACTCTATGTAGCCCTGGCTGTCCTGGAACTTACTCTGTAGACCAGGTTGGTCTCAAACTTAGGATTAAAGGCTTGTGCCAACACCTCCTGGCTCAGTTTAGTTTTTAAAACCAGATTATCAATAACAAACATTCACAGAGACCTTGCTATTCCCTACGAACTCTGCCCACAAACGTTGACGTTTCATTCTTGCTCTTCTTCACGGCCACTAAGGAGGCAGACATGCCCACTGTTGTCACCTCACAGGAAAGAACTCAACAGAGGCAGAGTAAAAGTATCAAGTTCACATAGCTACTGCACCCCAGTGCTGGGCTCTGATCCACCGGCAGGAGTGGGAGTCTGTCTCCAGACTGCCCAGCTTCCTAGTGTCTCCCGTGGGACTCCACAAATTTACCCCTGCTCACCCCAGAACCTTCTACTTTCCTTTCAGTCTTCAGAGAGGAAGGCATGGGATGGAAGACAGAGCAACCTCACCAATGTTGCCCAGGACCACCCCTCCTCCTCAAACACACAGAGCCATAAGGGTAACTACAGGCATGAGGTTTCTCTCCATGTGTCAACTTAGCCTCTGCTGCAGACTAGCTTGCCACTTTTAGAAAGTTTGGACCTTCTCTCCTTTATTTTTGGAATATCTTTAAACTATAGTTCACACACACACACACACACACACACACACACACACACAGACATACACACAGACACATGCACACACACACACACACACTTGCATGCACACACAGAGACACAAGCAGAGACACATATACACATGCACTCACACACACACACACAAGCTCCCTTTGTCACCATCTACTTCAGTATTTCTCCTTCAGCCAGGTCAGCTTAAGGTAACATCTCTTTCTGCAGCTGGTATTCTTAAAATAACAGCAAAGTTAAAATTTAGGGATGGGTCCTTGGGGCAAGACTGCATTGCCACCAAGGAACCCGTTTGCTCCTCATGGCAGCTGTGGTGAAATCATGTCATAGAATGCTTCAAAAGATGCAAACCCACAAACCCACTGTGAGGGGAGAGAGTGGCGCTGGCCAGATCAGGAGACTATTAAGGCAGAGGGTAGAAGAAGGACTCCTAGAGACAGTGACATTTGACAAAGACCCAGAGGAAGTAGTGGAGCGAGTACGTGAGCATTCAGAGGAAGGGTCGGTGGGAAAGAGCAAATGAGGGTGATGGTTCAAGCACCCGGGAGAGGGGGATTTGAAAACTGCACCGCTGAGGCTAGCCCTCCACTGTGAGGTCAGATTTTCATGGAGGCTGGGTTGAGCCATTAGCTTTTTTTTAAAGTTCCTCATGTGACTCTAACACACAGCGGGGCAGAGAAGTGAACCATGCTAATCAGCAATCAGAACACCCTCTTGTGCTCAGACGTTACCAAAGACTCTGAGCGCATACACTCTGTCATTACCATTAGCCCCAATCAAGCTTCTGAAACACACGGAGCTAGGCTACTTACTGCCATGTGGTGGGTGACACAGGGACACAGCTTTCCACAAGTCTGGCCCTGCACCACACCCCAGGCTTTCCCAGAGAGCCTGTTAGGTGTGGGAAATGAGTCTCTTCACTACACAAGCAACTCAATGGCCAACAAGAATGCAGGACACTGACCAGTGAGTGCCACCAGCTTGTGAGGGTGTGGGAATTCTGGGGCCAACTGAAGCCAGTGAGATTAATTATAGGTGCTTTCATGTAGATTATTTTATCATGAGCCAGGGTCTTACCATGTCTTATAATTTCACGCTGTTATTTTTCCCAGAAAGTACAAAATGTACAATACTTAAAATTATATATGTATATATTAGATAGCCCTGATGCTGGCAGGCTGGGTTCTGTTGTCCGGCTCTGCATTTGTGCTGTCTGCTTTAGAGGAGTGGGCTTTAACACAGCCCAGCCTCAGGTTTCCACTTATGCTGCTGTTGGCAAACATCAGCTTCATCTCCAGTAAGAGCCCTGGCTTCACGTGCGTGCATCTGTACCTTGCCTTCATTTGACTGTGATCCCTTGGGGTCAAAGGGTCCAAGCCCCCAAACTATGTGCCCTTCTTAAACTCAAACTGACCTTCTAAACCCTTACCCTTTGGGTGTTTGGCATCCCACAATTCCCTGTCAGTTGGCCTGAGTCACTTTTAGGACTTGTGGTAGCCTTTGCCCAGACAGGTGTGTGTGTGTGGGTGTGTGTAAGGGTATAGTGTGTGTGTACACATGTGTATACACATGTGTGTGTCTGTGTGTGTGTGTATGGGGATAGTGTGTGTGTACACATGTGTATACACATGTGTGTGTCTGTGTGTGTGTGTATGTATGGGGATAGTGTGTGTGTACACATGTGTATACACATGTGTGTGTCTGTGTATGTGTGTATGTATGGGGATAGTGTGTGTGTACACATGTGTATACACA
>JADRCH010000007.1:21571241-21596525 GCA_019843965.1 Rhynchomys soricoides | reverse complement strand
TGTGTGTGTGTATGTATGGGGATAGTGTGTGTGTACACATGTGTATATATACATGTGTGTGTCTGTTTGTGTGTGTCTGTATGGGGATAGTGTGTGTACACATGTGTATATACACACGTGTGTGTCTGTGTGTGTCTGTATGGGGATAGTGTGTGTGTACACATGTGTTTATACACATGGGAGGGAGGGGATAGAACAGGGTGGCAGGCAGGGCAGTTAGGTCCTGCCTGAGGAAAACTTCCTAAAGATGTTTACCTCCTAGCTGAGATCCTGCAAATGCTTTCTTTACATGGCAAAAAGGATTCAGAAATAAGGTATGTCAAGGCTCTCAAGATGGGAAAATCAACCTGAATTCCCTGGATGGATCTCGGTAGTTACAGAATTCTGTATAAGAGACAGCCAGAGGATCAGTTTAAAAGCTGAGGTGAACACTCGGGAGCAAATGGTTGGAATGGTGAGAGAAAGGGTTTGTGAGCCAAGGAATGTAGTCAGTCTCTAGAAGATGAAAAGGCAAAGGATGGATTCCCCCCTCTAAGTTTCCCAAAGGAGCTCTGCTCTGTCCAGATCTTGAATTTAGACTCCAACTTTCAGAACAATGAGCTATAAACTAGTATTGTTTGGATCCTTAATTTGCTGGACCATGCCATAGTAGCTAACCCAGAATGCTTGCCTGGGTGTTCTGCCAAGAGATCAAAGAGTGGGAAGGGAAGAAAAGGCGTTGGGATCCAGGATGACAGACAAGTTGGAATGCTTGCCTTGGGCACCATTACAGACAGACTATGCAATAATGCAGACTATAAATAAATAAACAAATAAATAAATAAATAAACTGTGTACTGAAGGGCATAAGTTTGAACACATATTCTAGCTTTTTTGTTGTTGTTGTTGTTGTTTTGTTTTTTGTTTGATTTTTTCGAGACAGAGATTCTCTGTGTAGCTCTGGCTGTCCTGGAACTCACTCTGTAGACCAGGCTGGCCTTGAACTCAGAAATCCGCCTGCCTCTGCCTCCCGAGTGCTGGGATTAAAGGCATGCGCCACCACGGCCCAGCTCTATTCTAGCTTTTTAAAATCATTACTACCACTATCATTATTAGTTTTTTTATTTGCTTTTCAAGACAGGATTTCTCTGTGTAGACCTGGCTGTTCTGGAATATTAGACCAGGCTGTCCTTGAATTCAGAGATCTGCCTGCCTCTGCCTCCCAAATGCTGAGATTAAAGGCATGCCACATACTGTCTTACCTCCAGTCCATATTCTAGTTTTTAAATGCCATGCTATGCAGCGCAGTTGGTTTGGTGTTATTTCTCTGCCCACTTATGGGACTATGGGACCACTCAGGCATTGCCTAGGAAGAATGAGCTCTTCCAATCTGGCTAAACCAGATGCAGGGAAGATCAACATTACTGGGGCTTGATTTCATGCATCATTTTGAGAAGCTTCAAACTCACTTTCTCTATATCAAGTTTCTCAAATATTTACTTGTGTTTTCTGTTTTCAGGAAACAGAAGGGTATTATGTTCTACAGTTTGAAAATTGAGGAAATTAAAAACAGAAAACACAGCCATCAGCATGGGTGTAATGCTAATTCACCGGAAGAAGCAGGAACTGTCATCTTTGTGGCTCAGCCTTCTGTGGTCCTTCTCATGTCATAAGCTTATAAGTGTTAGCCCACAGCAATGACTGATATGACTGCTCCAGCGGCTTAGGTCTGCAGAGAAGTAGCTTTGTCCCCAACCAAATAGCTGTCTGTTTCCAAGGGTAATCAGATCAAAAGCCCAATAAGAAAATAGCTTCCTGAGGTGCCTGTTTTCTCTTAGGGTATGCTTTTCAATTCTGGCATGGCTGTGTATATAGTCACTGGAGTTGGTTTGCTCCCATAAAGTTCATATGAAATGAATAAGAATTGAAATCACACACACAGAAGCCCATGCAGGAATCCAAGAGCTTTTTGGTTTAGTTTGGCTTTACTTTGGGTTTTTCTCTTCCTTTATTGAATTATCCCAGGACTGTGCAAAAGTAGCGTGGTGTGCCTGGAGTTCACGGTCATTTGGTGATGTACACCATAATCGGAATTAACTTCTGAGAATGGCCCAGTCCACCACTGCTGCCTCAGAGACTCACAGACTCTACATGAATGTTTGCTTTAGAGAAAGTTTTGACATGATCTTGAAAAGCCAAAAGAGCTCTATTTATTATGTTAAGAAAGTTCTGGAGAAATGAAATTTGTTCGAGGGTCTGCTTTAGACCTATGGACCTATGAACAAAACAAAGTAAGGTGGGTGGGTGGGTAGAAAGATGGCTCAGTGGTTAGAGTTCATGCTGCTCTTACAGAGGACCCTGGTTCAGTTCCCATCACCCCCCTGGTGGCTCACAACCATCTGTAAGTCCAGCTCCAGGGGATCCAACATCCTCTTCTGATTTCCACAAGCACTGTGCATAAATGTAGTACACATACATATGTAACTGTGGGCAAAACTACATACATACAAAACAATATGAATAGATCATTAAAATTGTTTAATGAAGATGAGGAGACCTTAAATAAGAATGAGCTGATCAAAATGGACAAGGAGAGAAGGAAGTGTTCATACTGAAGTGTAGAAGTGTATCTAAGGAACATCAGGCACACACCAGCCAGTCTAATGTCAAAGGAACATCCCCGCAAGTCTGGAAAGAAACCAAGACCGCATTATAAATACACTAGCTGATGTTCAGGGAGAAAAGAATATGAGACTGTGTTTTGTGTGCTTCAAGTGAAATTTAATTCTTGAGGTTTCCCTGCATTCATCCTGGAAACGGTGATCAATAGCATTCTTGGCAGTTAACTGAGTTCTTGTATTCTGGCAGAATCTGTTCTCTGAGGCCCATAGTCAGCCTTTCTGAGGCCCATAGTCAGCCTCCTCTTAAGTTCCCATACCCCTTTGGAAAGGCTGGAAACATATCAACATTAAATAGAAAAATCTGGGAAAATGCAAAGCAATAGAGGTTTTCCAAGACTGCTCTCTGGGCAGTTAACTTGGATCTTTACACTGCTTTTCTCCCCGTAACTGAAATTCTACCAGCTCCTGCAGGGGCCTAGTGCGTTGCAGAGGAGACCCGGCACAAGTCCTGACAGGGCTGTGCCCCTCTGCTGGCTTTTACCTCAACTATGTGCCAGGGAAGATGTTCCTAGATAGTTTAATTTCTCTGTAATTCAGAGTTTTCTTTTTTTAAAAAGTATTTACTCTTTAAATTTAGCTAACTCTTGAGAATGTGTGGGCCTGAGTCCATCAACCCTGTATTATGATAATTCCTCAGATCTGCCTGTTTCTTAAGTATAAAGGGTGCTAGGGAAAGAATCTAGTTTATTGCTAACTCTTACAGTCTGGTTGCATTGAATTTGCCTTTCAAACCAAGGCTGTATGCCAGGTTAATGAGCACTGAAGATGCAGGAAGATTTCTGGGAATTCCATTCTCTGCATCTCCTGCATCCCCTGCACCCCTGCATCCCCTGAGTGTTACAGGAAGCCAATCCAAGTGGCATGCAGTTATGGTGAAGCATAGCAGTGCATTTAATGTATTTGAGGAAAAATAGAATTGGCACATGCAACTGGCAATTTCACAGGTAGTGCTATGTGGGACACATGTCAAGTCAATGCATAAAGGGTAAGTGAGGGTTTTTTTTTTTTTTTTAGAAGATATTACATTTATTTCTTAAGAATTTTATTTAATGTGCATTGGTGTCAAACAGCTGTGAGCTGCCATGTGGGTGCTGGAAATCGAACCCAGGTCCTCTGGAAGGGCAGCCAGTGCTCTTAACTGTTGAGTCATCTCTCCAGTCCAAGATACTAAGTTTAAAAATAGCATAGATAACAGCTTTATGGACAGCCCCACTCCAGTTGTTGGAGGATCCACATAAAGACCAAGCTACACATCTGCTACAAATGTGCAGGGAGGCCTAGGTCCACCCTGTGTATGCTTTGTAGTTGGTGGGTCAGTCTCTGAGAACCCAGAGGGGACCGGGTTAGTTGACTCTGTTGGTCTTCCTGTGGAGTTCCTATCCCCTTTTGGGCCCTCAATCCTTCCCCCCAACTTTTCCACCAGACTCCCCAAGGTCTGTCTGATGTTTAGCTGTGAGTCTCTGAATCTGTTTTAGTCAGCTGCTGGTTAATGCCTCTCAGAGGACAGTTATGTGAGGCTCCTTTGTGCAAGCATAACAGAGGATCATTAATAGTGTCAGAGACTAGTGCTTGCCCATGGGATGGGTCTCTGGTTGGGCAGTTATTGGTTGGCCATTTCCTCAATCTGCTGCTCCATCTTTGCCCCTACATTTCTTGTAGATAGGGCAAATTTTGGGTTGAAAATCTTATTGGTAGGTTGGTGTCTCTTGTCTGGACTCAGTGGAAGGATGTGCCTATCCTTGCAAAGCCTTGATGTGCCACAGTGGCAGGGTATTGAGGGGAGCCTCCACCTTCTCAGAAAAGAGGGGGAGGGGCTTAGAGGAAAGGACTGTGTGAGGCGAGGACAAGGAGTGGGGAGCCTGCGATTGGAACGTAAAGTGAATAAATAAATTAATTAATGGGAAAACCAAACAAACAAAAAAGAGCAGAGATAGAATGTGTGTGATACAGTGAAAATCCTGAAGCTAAGACTCAAGTGACTAAGGCTTGGGACAGTGTTTATGGAAGTGAGTTAGACTGGGAGAGATGGCATGATGTCAGCCTCTGGCTCTCTTTGCTTCTCTTCGGAAGCCTTGAGTACAGGGCAGAGGGTGGGAAAGCAGCTGCTTCCCTATGATTCACTGGGTTAGAATCACAATTTCATACTGAGGACTCAAAGTTTGTGCAATCGTTTCTGAACTATTAACCAATTAGGCAGCCTCTCCAAGAAGTCCCCATTAGAAGCACCTAGCCCATTCTTTTCTGTTTGGAGGTTAAACCTCCACCCTGATTGGTCCCAGCATTGCCCCAGTGAAGAGCAGTAGAGCTAAGCTTAAAGACAACCTTTAGTCATTCTAGATCTTTCAATCACATCATTGCTGCTAAATGAGCCTTTCTGGTATCCAGCAAGGCCTATCCTGGTGACATCTAGCTTGGTTTAAGAGAAATCAAACCAGAGAACTCTAGGTGGGTGAGATTGGACCATGAGCAGCTTAAGGACTTGTATGGCTGTTATGCAGACACTTGAGCATTAGCACTGAGCAAAAGGAGGCATAAATCTTTCCCACTGGGAAGGCTGGCGTCTTAACCACAACGAGATATTTGAACACTGGAGTTGTAAAGCATCTGTATCCAAGTGCTGAATCTGTGGCAGTCCAGGATGATGGAATACACGTGGGAATGGTTTTCAGGTCTTATTTTGGGCAGCTGTAGTCTGGTGACCCTCGTTCAATATTTCCCACACATCCGTTTTAGTCCAAGTGAAAGACTCAGCTGAACAACTGTTCCTTACCCAATTTAAAAATTTTCGAGTCCCTAAGTGGAAGAGAATGGGCACTAGGGAGAGAAAACAAAGCAGCCAGCAAAAGTGTACAAAGGAAGAAACAGAAAACCAGCTCTTTTCAAGGGACCTTAAATCTGGACTTGTGCCGGGCTAAGCACATTCCTGTGTTAATGTCTTATTATTATTGCACCATGACATAAATAGCATAACTTCATATTAATAATGGCTAGCTAGGGGCTTCTCTGTACAGGAAGTGGTCTGGACACTCTCCCTAACATGATCTCACTTATTCCTACCATAACTTTATGACGTGGGGACTCTGTGGTTTATAGCCACAGATGAAGAACTGGATGTTCAGAGAAGGTAAGTCATTTGCTCCAAACCTCAGTTAGAAAATGAAAGATTCCAGTACAGATGTCAGCATTTTGGACTCTAAATTTATTCATTTCTTTACCCTGTTTGGGGAAGCATCCTCCTCAGCAGGAGGTATCAGCTACTTTGGGTTGCACAGCCAATATGTACTTCAAACATGTTGTGCCCCCTCGCAAATGTTCTACTCAAGAACAGACCCACTTTCAGGCCTCAGGAGGAACTTGCTATGAGTACTTTGCTAAATGGACATAGATTAAAGTTTCCTCTAAATTCATATCTGTATGCCAAAAGATTACTGGGACTCTCAGTCCTCATCTTTATGCAGTGGATAGCAATTAATCCAGAAACTGAACAACTGCTCAGAGTGAGGAGGACAGTGTCGGTGAGGTGCTCAGTCATGAATGTAATGTCTATATCGGCCCATTCAGAAGGCTCAGGGACCATTTGGAAGAAGAGGCAGGATTGTAAGAGCCAGAGGTCAAGGAAGACCACAGTGAAGCTGTCTTCTGGACGGGACTGGGCTCCACCCATGAATGCACAGCAGCTGTGGTTGCCTGTATAAGATGAGGCTAGTTGACATTCTGTCATGGATGAAGACAGAGCTCGTGAGACCCCAGCCTTAGCTATAAGCTATTGAGGATGGCTTCTGGGTAGGGGAGGGGCAAAGAGTCCATTTTCTTTAAGGATGTGGTCCCTGGTAGGTCAGCCAAGCTCCAGTGGATGACCTCACACTCATAAGTGCATGGGCAGTCCAAACTGGATTCAGTGAGTTATGGGCTTTGTTTTAAGGACACAAGGTTGGGAAGGGGCTGGGCATGTAGAGGGAGGATCTGGGAGAAGGTAAGGAGACAAGTGGAGAATAAATAGAATAAAATACATTGTATGCATGTATGAAGTTCTCAAATAAAAGATAAAATATTCTCCCCCTGCTGACCCCGTCTCCCACGTCAGTTCACTTTGAGTATATTTTCCAACCTCTCTGCCCCAGCATTCCCAGCATTCCCTCTCAACTACTTCCTGGAATGACAGCCACTTTGGGTGCTTTTTGCTGTACTTTTATAACCATTGTGGTCAATCTTGCCCAGCATCCCTTAGTCTTTTAATTCTGTACTAATTATTTGAGCCAGCATGGAGCAATCTTTCAAAACATCCCAATTAGCAAGTGCACAGAGGAAACTGGGTCCATAATTAAGTAGTGACTCTAGGACACAACAAAGGAAAAACAAAGCCAGGGACATGGATGTAGGAAGACTGAAAATGTGTGAGGAAACACAGGCATCCAGGTCCTTCCTCAAAGAGGACAAAGACTCAATCCATGTGCACACACAGTCAGATCCCTAAAGTGGTCTGCAGGTCTTAGAACATCTTTGAACAAACTTCAGTCACAGGGTGGCAGTTCATTTCTTCCCTCCCATTTGAGATCTGTTGACAAATCGAGTCTTCCCCCATTGTTTTTAGAAAAAAATACTTGTCCGTTCTTTCTTCTCAGAGTTGTTCAAGCCTCTGATCTTATGAGATCTTAGATCATCCTATCTTAGTTCCTGGGATTGCTTGCTCTTCCCAGAGCCGATCAGAAATGTGGTGTTTTAAGTGAGGAATGACCCCTTAGGTTCATATGTTTAAATACTTGCTCTCCAGCTGGTGGAACTGTTTGGGAAGGATTAAGAGATGTGGCCTTGTTGGGGTAGGTATGTCACTGCGGGGTGGAGTTTAGGAAACACTCATGTCATTCCCACTGTGTCTCTGCCTTCTGCTGCCTCAACTTCACTCTCTCATTTCCATCCTAACTTTCCAAGTGCTATGATAAAACATCATAACCAGGTAACTTATAAAAGAAAGCATTTAATTTGAAGCTCATGGTTCTAGAAGGTTAGCATTCCATCACCATGATAGGGAGCATGGTGACAGACAGGCAGGCATGGTGCTGGAGCAGTAGCTAAGAGTTCACATCTCAATCCACAAGCATGAGGCAGAGAGAGCCAAGTGAGAATGGCATGGAATCTTGAATCTCAAAGCCCAACCCCACTGACATACCTCCTCAAACAAGGCTGTGCTTCCTTAACTTCCCCAAACAGTTCCACCACCTGGGGACTAAGCGTCTAAATCTATGAGCCACTGGGGGCCATTCTTATTCAAACCACCACACCCATCATGGACTGTAACCTCTGGAACGGTAAATTTCATTAAATATTTACTTTTAATTAGTTACCTTGGTCGTTTTGTCACAGCAATAGGAAGGTAACTAATATAAGAACTTAAGCTGAGGAGAACAGGGCAAGAGTTGAGGGATGCTGGGATTCACCAATGGAAAGCTGCTCTTTGATTTCAAGGAGGATCAAGGCAAGTCCGTCCAGATCAAGGTCTCCCAGGCAAGTTAGAACTGAAAGCAAGCAACCTAGACAATGTGACAACGAGATCCCACATATCACATCATCACCATGACACACCGCGGGCAGTGAAAATTAGAACCTTATACAGGATGTAAGCATTATAGGAATGCTTTGGCTTGGTGGTGGTGGTGGTGGTGGTGGTGGTGGTGGTGGTGGTGGTGGAGGTGGTGGTGGTGGTGGTGGTGGTGGTGGTGGTGGTGGTGGAGGTGGTGGTGGTGGTGGTGGTGGTGGTGTTGGAGGTGGTGGTGGTGGTGGTGGTGGTGGTGGTGCATACACATAGCTCTTTGGTCCTAGATAGGTTTAATTCCATTTTCAGGGCTGATCTCTGTCCTTGATGAGTGACACCGAACCTACCAACTGTAGACAATGCACTTTGCTTAATCCCACATAATGCCAAGAAAGTATATCCAATGGGAAGGAATGAAGATACCTCAGCAGACACTAATGCAGCATGCTGACCAACGGTGCTACTGCATTAGGAATACATCTGGTCATGCACTTTCAGTTCTTATATGTAATAACTGTTAGTAGCAAGATAGGAGACTCTACATCTGGATGCAGATGATATGTTTTGCCTTGTCTGCACACAATCCACTCTGGCAGGCAATGGCTTCTGTCCCCAAGCACTTACCCATGTGCCCTGGCTGGGGCATGCTCAAGAGCTCAGTGGTAAATGTTCTTACAGAGAGTTCTCTGCTAATTCTTGAAGGTCTTCAAATGCCTCCCCACAGAAACAAGCACATGCCACGGGTGTAAGGCAGACAGGTGATGACTCTGGGAGCAACTTGGGCCAGTTTATCACTCACCATTTTGTTCATAGAGCACTGCTGATCTGATCAGGTCAGAAATTGGAAACTTTGGAATTCCTGCTTAAATCATATTGCCAAGTATTTCATTCTGTTACTTTTATCTGATGTATCTTCTTCCAGTAGAAATGGCAGTGGGAGATGGTAATCTAACCCTGTATGAGTCCAGTTCAGAAATAAACTTTCATTTAAGAGCTTCACTGTATCCCGAGTTTAAAAACAAATTTAAGTTTTGCACTAGGAAGTTCATCTCTAACGTGGCTATTTAACAAGCCATTCCAGATTTCTCTCAAGCTCCTTTTATTTGAATAAGTGAACTTGGCTTATATGGATTATTTTTCCAGTGCTGGGAGTGAACCTGGATCCTTACTCATACTAGGCAATGATGCTACCACCGAGTTCCATCTCCAGCCCAAACTAAGTGAAATCTTACCACTATAAAGTTGAAGAAATTTAAATTATTGATCAGGTGGTATTTGCTTATGAGGCTCATATTAGCACAAGAGGACAAGGGGTATGCTTTCGATTAGATTTTATACTGTAGGCTAAGTATTTTAAAAATCAGTAAGTGGGATGGCTTCAATCATTTTTCTCCTGTTGTAATTAAGGCATGTTGTTTCTGTTGGTACTAAAGTTTGACCAAGACTTGATCCATGATTCGTAGAGGTGGGTGCTGCTAGCTACAAACTCATCAGTTCAGTGTGTGGCCAGTGTGCTTCTTAAGCATCAGGTGAGGCCAGGAACTGGGGTCATGATGACACCAAGGAACAACCCAGGGATCTGTCCAGAGCACTGCTACTTCAAACACTGCCTGTGGACCAGCCTCATCAGACCACAAGAAGACATCGCTACTCCCCACAGAAGTGTGACAGCAGGATGTGACAGCATTGCTGTGATATCTGAGGTATGATCAAGCAGACTCTAGTCACAAATAGGATCTGAAATGTTTTGGCTTTTATTGGCATTGCTTGTTGGCTTTCATGAGTACTTAAGTGGTGATCCTGGTCAGAAAGGTACATCCTTCCCATAGAGCATTTGAGAAGCACTAGCCCAGAGCATTCAAAACCTTCTAGGAGGGGCTAGAGAGATGGCACAGTGGTTAAGAGCACCTGCTACTCTTCTAGAGGTCCTGAGTTCAATTGCCAGCAACCATATGGTGGCTCACAACCATCTATAATGAGTTCTGGTGCCCTCTTCTGACATATGGGTGTAGATGCAGATAGAGCACTTATATACAAAAAATAAAAAAATCTTTAAAAACTGAAAAATAAAACCTTCTAGGAGAAAGATCCTTAAACAACCCTGAACATGACAACAGTACAGAAGCTCTATTTTACAAACAGTTCCAGCTTCCTGTGAACCATATGGAAAAAAGGAAATTTTAAAATGATTTTAAAGAAATAGTTTTCTTTATGGAGCCATATATTAGTCATATGTCTGTGTAAACATATACATGAAGCCTTCCACGGGCTCACTGGCATGGTGAAATACCTCTTTGGAAGATCTAGTTACATATGATTAAAGTGACTTTGACATGCCAGTTCTTAGCTTTACAGCAATAGAGAGAACACATTTTCAGAAGTTTTGATTAAACCATAAGATATTAAGGGAAGATTAAATCAACACACTATTACAATAATCTACATGAAAATGCCAACTGTTGGCACCAGAAGACCCAACAGTGGCTTCCCCCAGCCCATGTTGTTTCTAGCTTCCTATAAAACCAGAATTGACCTCCTTAACATGTTATCCATAGGCTAGTCATGTGAGCATTGGAGTCAGAGACTTCTTTGGCTCTTAAGTTCTCAAAAGTGTATCTTATAAAAGATATTTGAATCATACCTGAGTTCTAAACTCTGATGTTAAAACCCTAAGATGATTTCAAATAAAATAAGGCTCTCAAGTACACACATGAGCTCTGACAGGTGCGATACTGTGGTAGGCTTTCACAAGCTGGGGGAGTAAATCCCCAATCATTTGATCTTCTAATTCTAGTTTCATTATATTCTTTTTGACTGTGCTTTAAGAACTACAGGATAGTAAATATATTGCACTGTTGAATGGACATATTTGCTGTGTACCTGTGACTCAAAGCTAACATTCATCAGTGAGTCACTGATTATGACAGCAATGCAATGATTCTCTGCTAAGAGTGATGTTGTCCCTCCCAGGGGACATTTGACAATGCTAGAGAGAGCTGTCATGACCGAGGTCATATTCTACTGCCCTTGAAATGCTGCTCAATGCCTACACGCCCAGGACAGCTCCCGTAACAGAATTATGAAATTGATTAAAAATGGTCACATCCATATGTTGAAATCTTAGCCCCATGGTGATGAGATTTGGAGGAAATGATTAGATTTAAAAGGCAGACTCTTTATCAGTAAGATGTTGTGTTCATAAAAGAGATCACAAACACATGCAAACACTTGGACCACAGAGATGCTTAGTTGGTAAATTTGGCATGAAGCATGAAGATCTGAGTTTAAATGTGTGTTCCTCAGAACACACGGCGGTACACATATGCAATCCTAATGCTAAAGAGGTAGAGACAGGAAGATCCTTGGGATTTATTGGTTTGCCCGTCAGTCTGACCTACTTGGTTAGTTGCAGGTCAATGAGAGACCTCATTTCAAAAAAAAGGGTGGACACCACACACACACACACACCACATACACATATACCATACACACACCACACATACACGTATACCACACACACACACACACCATACATCCACTACACACATACCACACATACACACATCATATACACCACACATACCACACACACACACATCCCACCATACACAACACACATACACACATCTACCACACATGACACATACCTCATGCCATATGCCTCACACACACACACACACACACACACACACACACACACACTATATGTACTATATGCCATCACCCACTTAGCCACACACACTCATTCATACCATCTCCCATGAGAACATTAATAAAGGTGCCATCTCTGAACTACGAGATGGGCTCTCCCTGGATGCAGAATCTGCTAAGGCCTTAATTGGAGACTTCCTGACCTCCAGAACTATAAGATATAAACTTTCTGCTGTTTACAACCTGCTGCATTTATGGTGTTTTCATGTAGCAGCCCAGGCTAGGACAGTGACCACGACATGTTGATTCCTACCCTCTGAAATTCTGAAAGTTTGCTGTTCCTGATTCAAATGCCTTGTTATTATGCCTCTCTTTGATAGAATGAACCCCTTAGATCAAACCTGACTTTCATATCCCAGACTTGGCAGTGACCCCTGTAGGAGTCCTGGGTTAACTCCATCTATTTTTATGTCTATATCCAAGCATTGCCAAGAGGGATTCTTTTCTGTAGGCCAAGCAAGCCTTGGGCTTGCAATCTTCCTGCTTCAGCCTCCTGGATAGCTGAGATTACAGGCCTGTGTCAACTGGCTCAACTGTCATGAGGAGCTCTTTAAGAAGATCTCCAGAGAAGATAGGCCCACTGCAAACCTATGAAATGAGACTTGATCTTATTAAATGTGCCTTATTCAGGTTCCCATGTGTTATCAGAATTGGGGCTCGCTCAGACAGGGCTCCAGGGATGCATTGCTATCCCAATGATGAGCCACACCACCAAATAACAGCTTGAGAGAATATGGGGATGAAATGATTCTCCTTGAATGTGTCTGTTGACTGTAAGACCCAAGCCTCACCTGGAGGAGATGAATGTGAGAAGTTTATGAACTACATTACATGTCTGATAAGTCCATATAAAAAGAAAAGGAGTCTGAAATGCTCTACCTCTCTGTTCTTTTTTAGGCCATATAGTCTGCCTGTAGAGACTTACACTGTCCCTTTGTCCTGCCCCCACCCCTCCAGAGAGAAGTGTCGGAGCATAAGGAGAATAGTGGCTGCATTCTGTCCTCAGGATCAAGAGTAAACTAGTTCAAATCTCACCTCCCCTTTTATACTCATCTCTCCGGAAGTTCTCTACAGCGTCCGACTGACTTGACTGCTATGAACATCCATCTAAAGCATGATTTCCTGACAGCTGCAACATGAACCCCCAGCATATTCAAAAGAGGAGTCCCATACTTCAGTGAAACACTGTATATATTTAAACTTTATCTACATACCTCTTCGAGCACATATTCATAAATAAAAACTTGCCACAGAACTTATACATTTGTGTATTGGGTGTATTGGTTTATTGTCTGCCCATTCCACCAGAATTTAATATCTATGCTAACATGGTTTTTGGCTGGATAAGTGAATGAATAAAGAAATGAGTTCTTACAGAGGGCAGAATTGTTGGATGCTGGGAGCTCCTTTTATTCCCACTTCAAGGAGAGGAAATAGCACAATGTTCCTCAGTACAGACTATGCATGCTTGTGTACTCATTCACTCTCTTTACATTGATTGATTCTTTACATCATGGCCTCTTGTTTACAGGAGCACTGGTCAGGGCCAAGGTTCTATAAAGCTTGGCATTCCTTCTGTCCTTCTAGCTCAAGTCTTAGCCAACACCTCAGAACTTTCATGGAACCCATTCCCTCTTACTCTCAGGGAAGCTAGGTGTGATAGCATGTTTATAGGCTCACAGTTCTCTGTCCCCCTCCCCCTCCCCCACTGCAACATTCAACACATTTGTAGAATACTTCTATGTGATTATTTGGTTATCTCCCTCCTGCCAAGATATCCACACTGGCTTTGCATCACTTTGATAAATAGCTGAGATCAATCAACAGACTGAAAACAAAGCTTTGGTTTGGGCTCATTGTTTCAGAGGTGTCAGCTGAGCTCATTCAGGCCCAAAGGGAGACAGTCCAACATGGCAGGAGTGGATCCTGGAAGAATCTGCTTGCCTCATGTCATCGGGAAATCAAGGAGAGATGGAGGGCTAGCATGGCCTCAGAGAGTTGACTTCCTCTAGTTCAATCTATCTGATATAAGTACTACCACCTGTCAATAGTTCAATGGGATGGGAACTGTCTGCATTTCATGGGCCAAAGTATAGTCCAACCTTACTGAGTGGTAGGCAGAAATCATACCTTCCTGGTCTCCAACACCTGGCACAGTGCCCAACACATAGTGATGGTTCAACTAGTTCTTGTTGAATGAATAAATAAAACATAATTCTAGGAACATGCACTGCTATCAAATGGGTGGTACTATATCATTCTTGTCAAGGTCTCAAGTTAGTGGGTGCTGAGTCAACACACATTCATTATTGAAATGAGCCTTTATTGCTTCAAGCACATGCTCCCATGTCTGTACAACACCAGGGGGTCTTGTTAAAAGGTCACTTGGAAATTAGCTGCCCTTGTTCTAGGATTCTTGTATGTCCTGATGAAAAGGCAGTTTTGTTTTTTGCTTTTGTTTTTGTTTTTTATTGACCGTATTAGTTCTTCTGGGACTAATGCATGATGGGTAGAAAATGGTTGTCCTAGACTCAGTTACCTGACTGGTCAGCATAGTCTCTGAGTGTTTGTAAAAATCTAGGCTTGAGTTTGAATTGTCTTCTGAATACCTGGCACCTTGTGTGCTCTGTCTCAAAGACAATCTCTCTCCATTATTATTCCAGAGTTATGGGTAGTTGTTGGGAAACTGCAGAAAAAGACGTAATTCTTCATAACACTCTGTAGTGGAGCAGCTGGTCATCTGGGGAGACTCTGGGGAAAGTAGTAATTTTTGGGACTCCAAAGCAGTCCTTGCACAGAGGAGCTAAAGCCAGTCATCATAGGAATGCTAGTACTAAGCACAAGCTGGAGTTCATCTATTGACTCCTCTCTACAGAAATTCCTTTTTCTTTTCCTCTTTCTCTTTCTCTTTCTTTTTCTTGGAAATAGATTCTTCTCTCATACAATACATCCTGGCCAGAGCTTCCCTCTCTCCACTCCTCCAAGCTCCACTCCAACATCCCTTTTCCCCCAGATCCACTCTCTCTTCATTTCCACTTCAGAAAAGAGCAGACTTCCAAGAGACAACAGCCAAACAGAACAAAACAAGAAACAAGACAAAGTGAAAACCCTCCCATCAAGGCTGGAGGGGGCAACCCAATAGGAAGAAAAGAGTTCCCAAAAGGTCAGAGATACAACTGCTCCCACTGTTAGGAATCCCACAGAACCACGAAGCTGAATACTAAAACATATATGCAAAGGGCCTGGTGCACACTCATGCTGGCCGCTGTGCTTGCTGCTCCAGTGAACCTATGTGAGCCCTGCTGAGCTGAATCAGTGGGCTCATAAGTTCTCCTAGTGTCCTCCATCCCCTCTGACTCCTCCAATCTTTCCTTCCTCACTTCCATGGAGCTTCCCAATCTATGATGTAAGGGACACAACCAAGACCTCCAATTTAGACTCTCTCTGCATCATGTACAGTAATTTCTTTACACATAGCTTTCCTACTTTCTGCTGTCAGGATCTTCCACAAGGCAATTCTTCATCATATCTGGATTTCTTGCACAAAATTCCCTAAACTCCACAAAGTTTGGGAGGATTTGCTAACTCATCATTTTTTTGGGAAAACCTAGCTAAGAGGTCTGCATCTGCACCAAAGAGCCACTTTCCCCCTTAGATTGCCCCCTGCTCTCTCTTGCCGAGAGCTGTCCATCCAAAAATGGCTCCTTCACTCCCTGAGAGCTTGTCTATCAATCTCCCTTCTATGTAGTCTTCCTTGGGCTGAAACTACACATGGGAATCTCTTGACCTTCCCACCACATCAACCACAGAGGAAGCTGAACATTCTAAGTCCACTCTAGAAGAGATCCACACTAAAGATTCTTCTGAGACTGCAGGCACAAGGGGGATGAGGATTTCAGAGAGGTGCAAGAATAAGCCAGTGCCTAGCCAGGCAAAACCCTAGTCCTCAGGAGGCTGAGGCAGAACTCTGAGTTCAAGGTTACTCAGGGCTATATAGTAAGACCTTGTCACAAATAACAAGGACAAAACTTTAGAAGTCAATAGTATGACTCTTATCTATGCCCCTACATTTAAAGAGTGGGGTCCCTGTGTTGGGTCTCACATGTTGTCTGCTGTCTTTAGGCAACACACATTTTCTATGATGGTTTAGATTGACACCAGTAAGACATCCAGTGCTATGACATCCATAAGCACTTCACTTGTCACAAGAAGAGAAAATGCCTACAGCTGCCTGTGTTTAATGGACTTAACTGCAGTTTTGTTTCAGCCTCCAGGAGAAACACAACAGCTCAGTGCCAGCAGGGAGAAAGCCATTCGATCCGAACAGAACTTCTGGCAAGTCGGCACCGCCTTACAAGTTTCCTTAAAAGGTCTAGCCTACCAAATTTGGAACAAAGAATTTTACTTTCACTTTCTGGATTCACCCAGAAGAGGCGGATAAGCTGTGTGACTAAGCTAATGCTTAAATCAGAGAGACTTAAGGGGAAGAAGTTCACGTCACATAGAAATTTCAAATTAGCATCCTTCCTTATAAAACCAACTTTATATGTATATATTCATCTTGCCCTTATTTATTTTAATTTTTGCCATTTTCTCCTCACACAAAACTGTTTGGCCAAGAACACATGAGATTAATAGTGATGCTTTGACTCCAGCATACACACACACACACACACACACACACACACACACACGTCATATTAACTTGTATCCAAATCTTGGCTGGTTCTCATCTGGGCCCATTAGGTTATTCTGAACGTTTTCCAAGAAACCCATATACCAGTAGAGTCCCCTTCCTGAAAAGCCAGTTTGCTATATAACCAGTGAGGTGGCTTTTGAGACTCTTATCAACAAGTTAAAAGAGTGGCAATGCCCCTGTGTACTGGCTGGTTTTGTGTGTCAACTCGACACAAGCTGGAGTTATCAAAGAGAAAGGAGCTTCAGTTGAGAAAATGCCTCCATGAGATCCAGGTGTAAAGGCATTTTCTCAATTAATGATCAAGGGAGGAGGGCCAGCCCCTTGTGGGTGGGGCAATCCTTGGACAGGTAGTCTTGGGCTCTATAAGAAAGCAGGCTGAGCAAGCCAGGAGAAGCATGCAAGCAACCCGGTAAGGAACATCCCTCCATGGCCTCTGCATCAGCTCCTGCTTCCTGACCTGCTTGAGTTCCAGTCCTGACTTCCTTTGGTGATGAACAGCCATGTGAATGTGTAAGCTGAATAAACCCTTTCCTCCCCAACTTGCTTCTTGGTTATGATGTTTGCGCAGGAATAGAAACCCTGACTAAGACACCCTGCCTCAGCAGGAAGCTCACGATTGCAGTGTGACCCTTGTTGTACTGAAAGAAATTCTCAGAATTATTCTGAATCAGAAACAAATCCGAGCACCCAGAGTACAGTAGATTCAAATTCCCGTTACAAATATCTGAGTGGGAGGTTCCAAGGGATGGATGCCCAAGGGATGGGCCCTTGGCCTTCCTCTAGGGAGCAGCACCCAGTCTCCCAGCTCACTGCTGAGTCTCCTGGCTTGTGTGCTTGACTTACTTTCTTTTTCCTAAATACAACACTTAGTTGAGTTCCCATCTGATCAGGCGCCACAGGAGAGAGCCGAGTGTTCCTTTCTCCTCTGAAAATTCCAACAAATGCCCAGCTTTGCCTTTGGTACAGTACAAAACCCTCATGTTAACCATGGCAGTGGGCACCCTAGGACAAAGCTTCGAGGACAGATATAAGTCAGTGCCCTCTGTTTACCAAATACAAACACGAAGACCCAGCCATCTTAGCAGTATAGGCATCTTTGTGTTAAATCAGAATTTACACAGTCTAAAATCCGGGCTGCTCAAGAGCTTAAGAAAGAACTCACTGTGTGCAGTCCCAGCACTCAGGCAGGTCCTCTCAGCAGCAGGCTGTGGCTCTGTAATTGAAATCGCACATAGTCAGCCACCTGTTACCAGAACACTCAGCAGCAGCAAGAAAGTTTAGTTACTTTTATGTCTCTGGAGTTGCCTTTATAAACAGGAAGCAGGAACCACACCTATGAGAAGCATAGAAGCTCAGCCCCTCTGACAGTTGCCTTAAAGTACTCAGGGGTGAGTATCATAGACACAGTCCCCTCAAAGAACAGCGCCTGGTGTTTCATGGTCTCAGTTGTTTTGGACAGATGCTACACAGACAATTCAGTGTTAAGGGGCATGTGAACTCAGCTATAGCCAAGGACTATCAACTTCAAAATAAAGTTGTTTATGTATCAGTGTACATACACACATACAGAGAGAGAAAGAGAGAGAGAGAGAGCAAAAGAGAGAGAGAGAAAGGAGGGAGAAAGGTGGTAAGAGAAAATAATATATTATCAAAATACATAAATTATTTAAAATATAGGAATTGTCATTTGGGAATCATATATTGGCAATGAAGAGTACAACTTAAATTCACTCTCATAAAAATCAATATAAGGAAATATTTTGGTGCACTCAGCTGGAAAAACAAGCAAATAAGACAGGAGTCAGGCTGGTTTAGGGAAGGCAAAGATTTGCTTTCCTGTTTGACTTTCTGTGGCTCTCCTGCCACAGGGTTCTCTGCAGGTTCTCGGGCCATGTCACCCAAAAGGATGTCAGCCTTAGTCCTAACAAAATAGACCAGTGTCACTCAAGGCTGGATCTGTTAGTTCCTGTTTTGTGAAGTCTAACGGAGTGCTATAAGCTAATCCAGGCTATTCCAATAGGTAAGGCTAAAGCTAATTCACACAAAAATGACGGGGGGTCATTTGGGGCTCTTCCAGGAGGAGCAGGAGGGAATTATGAAAAAGAATTCACACATTTCCACCCCAATAAGACTCAACGAAAGGGTAAGGTTGACATCTAAGCATGGCTGCTACAGAGACACTGGACTAGCCTTTGGATTGTCAGCTAGCTACTGAGGCCACAAGGAGCAAGGCTGGATGAGGACCGAACTCTCTATCAGCACAGGATTCACTCACTCTCTGAGGAAATGACTCTGAACTCCATTTCGGTTATGAAACATATTCTACGGTGTGTGAATTTCCCTACTTTCCGTCTTCCATTTGTCATCCAGACAGCTCTGCCAGAGGGGGCCCACATCATGGCTGGAAGCAGACCATGACAGATGTCGCATGCTGCCTCCTCAGTGTTCAGTCTGCCTCTCTCCCTCCAGAACCCTAATGTTGTTCAAAGTTGGAGCTCTCAGCTGAGGGGGAGGGATGAGTGAGCCAGCGAGGCTCCTGGACCTGTGAACAGAAGTTCTGTGAGTGGAGATTACTTGACAAAAGCCACACAGTGCAAGACCTAAACCAAAAGGAGCTGCCACGCTGGCCTGCCCTGCCTGCTCCTGGGCTACCATTTGAGAATAAGTGAGTACATTTGCTTATGCCATATAGAAGGGTTCTTTGAGGACACTGAGCATAACCCTGAGCCAAGAAATTTTCACTAACACCTTGATAGTGAGATAGTGAGAAATCAATTCTCAAGTCAGGTCTTGTGACCTCCGCCAGTGATAGTTCTGATCCTTGGCACTGCCAAAACAGTCTGTCCTCTGAATACCATACAAAGAGACCTTTCATGTGGTGCTTCCACTGTTGAGCCTTATTCTGGTGGGGACATGTGGATCCTTTTTCAAACTTGCTAAGCTAGGCTGGTAGTGCAGACCTGTAACCCCAGCACTTGAGGGTCAGGGGCTCTAGGTGATCCTCATCTACATAGCTAAATTCAAGGCCAGCCTGGGCTACCTGAGACCCTGGCTTCAAAATCCCAAACATAACAAAGGCTTTCTTTCTTCCTCAGCCAAGTAGGCTATTTAAATGACTTGAGCCACAGATCAAACAGTGCGGAGGGCTCATTTTCCACCTTCCATTTTTCTTCTTTTCTTTTTGAATATGTGGTGCTCAAGCATTCTAGTTGCTAGAGCAAGTCGGCCTTGGCTGAAGCAAAGGACACCTGTCTCATTTCAACACACTTCTTCTACAGGGTGTCTAAGGGAGAGCCAGCACTCTTCCCAAATCTTGTTACAGAGGAGGTTTCTCCCTTGATTTTTCTCCTTCACTAGGCTATTAAAAGATATCAGAGCTCCCATGAAAGTTGAAAAACTTACCCAGCCAAGAAGAAACTATACCCAAAGATTGATTCCTGGAGGATTAAGGGTTTAGCTGTGAAAAGCAAAAAGGCTTAAACATTTAGAGGGAGATTAAAAAAAAAATAACATTTTCTGACCTCAGAATGGGAAAGGAGTCTCCAAGGCATATGTTAACCATAAAAAGAAAGATTGACGTATTTGCAACTTAATATTAAGGTATAACAAAGAATGTCGAGTGGGGAGGGGTCTGTGAAATGTCTCAGCATAGGAAGTTATCTCCACCAAGCCGGGGGCCTGGCTTCGATCCCTAGGGCCTATGTGGTGGAAGGAGAGTATCAGCTCCAGAAAAGTGTTCACTGACCTCCACTTGTGTGCTGTGTGTGACAGGTGCATGATCTCCACCCACACCACCCCCTGAATAAATGCAATATTTTCAAAGTTAAAAAAAAAAAAAGACAGGCCAAACCAGTATTCAAATTGTCTAAAGAAATGCTATGAATCTGTCATAAAAATAAGACAATAACAAAGCAGGCAATGGATCCCATGGGCATAGCACAGAGGAGACAGGCAGGCTCAGAGGAGGAAGGCAGGCTCAGAGGAAGAAGGCACACCACGGAAGAGGAAGGCAAGCATGGTGAATAGACAGATGAAAACTGAGCAACTGCATGTGTCATCAGAAAATGTGAATTAAATGTCTGGGTGGGTATAAATCGATAGAAGCACAGGATCAATTTCATCCTATGGAATTGAGTGCCAACACACCCTCTGAGCGTCTACTGATTCTGTCCAGTACTGTCGACTGACTGATGTGTGCCCTCCATGAAACTTAATGCCCAGTGAAACACCATTAAGGGCTGTGGGTCTAGCACCATTATAAAAAAGGCTTTACTTGCAAGCCCTCTTGGCCTTTGCCTGTCTAGTATTATACTGTCTGTGTGTGTGTGTTTGTGTGCGCACGCGCGCGTGTTTGAAACACAGCATGTAAGTGGAGGTCAGAGGACACCATAGGAGAGTTGGTTCTCTCCTTTCAGCACATGGGTCGAGAATAATAAGCTCAGGTCATTGACCTTGGTGGCAACCATCTTGCTTTGGTTTGAATGAAATGGCTCCCGTAGATCCATTGGGAGTAGCCTTGTTAGAATAAATGTGCTTTGTTAGAGTGTGTCACACTGGGGTACAGGAGGCTTCAAAGGTCTCAGAAGCTCAAGTCAGGCTTAGTGGCCCTCAGTCTTTTCTGCTGCCTGTGGATCATGATGTAGAACCCTCAGCTCCTTCTCCAGCACCATGTCTGCCTGGATGCTGCCATGCTTCCCGCCAAGCTAATGAACTGAACCTCTTGAACTGTAAGCCAGCCCAATTA
This sequence comes from Rhynchomys soricoides, assembly GCA_019843965.1. Lineage (NCBI taxonomy): Eukaryota > Metazoa > Chordata > Mammalia > Rodentia > Muridae > Rhynchomys > Rhynchomys soricoides. The sequence goes on along the minus strand of JADRCH010000007.1, from coordinate 21,575,181 downwards.
AATGTTTTCATTTTTAAGAGTTAGTGTGGTCATGGTGTCTCGTCACAGAAATAGAAACCCTAACTAAGACACATCTTTACCCGCTTTACCCATCTTGCCAACCCCAAATCTTTGTTTCTAACTTACAGATATCCAATTACTCCAACTCTACTTGTTTGAGAGAGATTTCTTCCACTGAATTACTTTGACACACTGATACACTTAGCTACTCTTTATTCATGATCACTCCGGGTCTTCTGAGCTTCTCTATTGTCAATGTGCCCAGCCCTCTGTTGATTCTATGTAGCATTGATTATTGAACATTAATTGATTACTATATAGAAATCTTAAAATCAGGCTCACTTTATTCCTTTGAAACATGGCTTATGGATTCTAATTTTAATTTAATTATTAGAAAAATATTGCTTATATTACCCAAGCTCTTTGTGAGATTTTTAAAAATAAAAAGTATATGAAATCTAGGATTGAATATAAATTTGGAGAGAAATGACACAGTTACTTAGTTATGTCTTCTCTCCCATGAAGAGCATAGTGTTTCTCCACTTACTTAAATATTCTTTAATTCTTTATTGGAATTTTGTAGTTCTCTGCATTAAAAATTTTATAATCTATTTTAGATATATAGATAAATATTCTATATGCTCCTTTTCTGCCTTTAATAGCAAAGTAACTATTCCATATGTCTCAAAGTGATCATTAGTGAAATCGAATTTTAGCTTCAGGGTTCATGTATATATTACTAGTACATAGTGGTTGATATTTCCAGAGGTTTTTTTCTAATAATTATTTTTCTTCCATTCCGTAACCTTGATGAACTCTACTCCTTAGTTCTAGGGATTTTTTGCAGGGTGGTTGTTAGTTTGTTGGTTTGGTTTTTTGTTTTTTGTTTTTTGTTTTTTTGGTTTTTGTTTTGTTTTGTTTTGTAGATAACATTGGATCTTCCCAGTCAGCCACCATGGCCTCTCTGAGTAGGAAGAGCGAGCACTCTTTCCTCCCTCTGCTTTATATGATTTTGCTGCCTTTTTTTTTTTTTATGCTTTCCTGCAGTATAAGATTTCAGGTGCTTGCTGAAGGTTGAGAGGATGCTGTGAGAGGAAGGTCCTCACCTTGGTCCCCATCATAGGATGAAGGACTCAGTCGCTCACTATCCAGCAGAGCTGCAGGAGTTTGCATGTTTCCCATGGTAACTCAAGATACTTTCCTCTCCATTCTCTGAGCCTGTATTGCTAATGATTGTTGAATTTTGTCATTCATGTTAATTTTTGTGTATCATTCAATATGACTATGATTTTTTCCTTTAGATTTTGAATACATTCTCATTGAATGTAGAATTTTGCATTGATACTCCCTCTCAGCATGCAAACATGTCTGCTCTAGCTGACGTGTTCTGGTGGGTGACCTACATGTGATGTGTCTTAGGGAGGATCTTGTTGTGTTAGTCGTTTTTAAGATTTCACTTGAACTCTTGAGTCTGTGAGCCGATGTCTTGTGACAAATCTGGGTAATTCCCAGACATCATTGTTCTGAGCGCCTTCCCAGCCCTAGCTGTACCATGTCTCCTCTGGCTTTACTGACTCCATACGTCAGATAAACACTATTCTCACTATTTTACTTTTCCTTCTACTGCTGTGAGAAACCACATGACCAAAAGCAACTTGGGGAGGAGAGGCGTGGCTTACACCTCCACATCACAGTCCCATCCATCATGGAAGTCAGGATGGGAACTCAAGGCAGAAACTGGAGCAGAGCCATAGAGGAATGCTGCTTATTGGTTTGCTCCTTGTAGCTTGCTCAGTCTGCTTTCTTATAGAACTCAGGGCCATCTGCCTGGGGGTGCACCTTCTTTAGTGGGCTGGGCCCTCCCATATCAATCATTAATCAGTGCCCTACAGACTTGTCTGTAGGACAATCTGTTAGAGACATTTTTTCATCCAAAGTTTCTCTTTCCAGATGATTCTAGCTTGTGCAAGTTGACAGAAAAACAACCAGGACACAGCCACCAACAAGGCTAGTACAGCAAAGTAATGCTTTTCTTCTCCTCCTTCTTTTTTAAAGATTTATTTATTTTATTTATATGAGTACACAGTAGCTGTCTTCAGACACACCAGAAGAGGGCATCGGATTCCATTACAGATGGTTGAGAGCCACCATGTGGTTGCTGGGAACTGAACTCAGGACCTCTGGAAGAGCAGTCAGTGCTCTTAACCGCTGAGCCATCTCTCCAACCCAATGCTTTTCTTCTTTAGGTTACCAAAGGGAACCGTTCCTGGCTGCTTCCTGGGAAGTAAATAGATGGATGGACAGAAGGGAGTTTCTGTTGCCTGCCGGTAGCCGGCTGTTGGAAGGCTTCAGGAGTTTCTCTATGGAGCAATATTTCTGCTTTGGCTTTCACTCTGGCAGGAAGTTGAAGGAGCAATGGGTGGAGTTTATTACAGTGCAGGGCTTTTCTCCTCCCAGTCCCAGACTGGTCCAGTTTTTCTCCAGCCTTCTAGCTGTCTCAAGCCCCAGCTGTTTACATGGTCGTTTTACTCTTCTCTTCTCTGGGATCTGCCTCCCTCAGACTTCTTGTTTACCTGGCCTCTGACCCAGTTCAGCATCGGGCATCGGCATCTCCCGATGTAAGGATTCCCTAATCCAGCTTTGTGATTAGGGCTCTTGACCCAACTAAACATGCTGCCTAGACATTCTAAGGGGTTTACAGTCACCAACAATTTTATTGCCCTCTTGGCTAACAGAATCCAGATCTTTCTTCTCTGCAAGGCAGAGATGAAGAAGATGGACTTTAAAGATCTAGTCTCTTCTCTCTAGGACACATTCCTGCGAGGTCACCAGCTGCCTCTGCTTCTGCATCTTTTCTAAGCCCGGCACAAGAAGGCAGGAAGATAAATGGGTAGGAGGACAAATTAATGCTGCAAAGCTTGATAAATACTAACATCGAGGACTAAAAATAACCAAACAGCAGTAGTCACCTTCAGGAATCTCATTTGTGCTTTTGTGTGAAGAGGAGAACACTTTAAAGCAGGACTGGAAATGTTACCTGGAGGTAGAAGAGCTTCCCCTGCAGGCAGAAGCGCCCCACCCCCTCCCTGGAACAACTCATGCTGGGCTCTCTCCTTTCTGCAGCTCTACAAAGGCTCCCTCCCAGGGCTGCACAAGGCACCCCTACTCTTGCAAGGAGACAGGTAAAGTGCCTGGGAAATTGCAGGCTTGGCTGCATCTTTTTCCCTTTGCAGAATTTCCAGTTGTTTCCAGAGAAAAGAAAAGTGATTGGGACCAGTGTGTATCTATTTATGAGTCCCTGTTACTTAAGGGTGTCACAGCAATGCCCTCATTCTCACAGACACAGTCTGTGATGGGAACAACTCTAGAGTAGGACTCCACAAGACTCCAAACATGCCTACCCCTAGGCATGCCTGCTGCACCATTCCTAGACCAGAGATGTGGACAAATGACTTTGATGGTTTGGGAACAGAATATACAGGTTTAATACAACAGAAGAGTAAGCTCCGTTTTGATTCTGTTGCTGTTGTTTCCCTCTCCCTGGTGAACAAGTCCACTGCTGTGAGTCTGTGTGGATTGCTAGAATAGAGAGGAATGGCAGGTGGAGGGAAACAAAGCACATCCTCCAGGATGAGCACAAGCAACCTTGGTTTCTCCATCATCTCTCTGACAAATCAATTCCCTCCATCTCATTCCCTCTCAGTGACTAGCTGCAAATAGAGGGCTTTCCATCTTAGTCCTCTTAAATCAGATCTGCTGCCTCCGTGAGTCTGAGAAGCAGGATGAACAGGGAGCATTCTTCTGCAAATGTCAATTTATTCGTAAAACTTCTGTTCAGAGTATCCGCATCTCCCCATCACTCCTCTCCCATTTTGCATCCTCAGCCTCCCTGGCTCTTTCTTCCTCAGCCTCCCTGGCTCTTTCTTCCTCAGCCTCCCTG
>JADRCH010000007.1:21526471-21571231 GCA_019843965.1 Rhynchomys soricoides | reverse complement strand
CTCTTTCTTCCTCAGCCTCCCTGGCTCTTTCTTCCTCAGCCTCCCTGCTCAGTCACACAGGGGTGAGTTCTGTGTTTCCATCTTTACAAGCATTGCTTTCCTCCTCCCCATCATGCTTCCTAACAGGATGCAGATTCCTTTTCAACTCCTCTACTCCTGAACCCACCAGGCCAGCTCTCCACTTGCTTTCCACAAGCAGCCTATGGATTCCTAAACTGTCAAAAGCAATGGCCTTGTCCTCTCTGCTCAGTTCTCTCCAATACATTCTGCCTTTGGATTCCATGGCAATGCAACATCCTGGTTTTTCCTGAGGACTGTGTGTGCATTCCCAGGAACCCCGCTGTCTCCTCCTCTCTTGACCAGTGTGGAGAGAAGAGCATTGCCACTGTCTTGAGTTGCCAGGTTGAGCAAATAAAAATATTGAGTTAAATATTGAGGTGCAGTTAAATTTGAATTGTAGATCAATATTAAATGCTTTTTAGTATGTTTAAAGTTTGTATGGGAATTTTTTACACTAAAATAGTGGGGGGTTTTGGTTTTGGTTTTTGTTTTTTTTTTTAAATGTGAAACTGAATTCTGGGTCCCCTATTTTTTTTTAACCTGACAACCACTATAGTTGTTTCTTCAGAGTTTATCTTTAACTGCACCTCTTCATTTTCTATCTCCATGGCCCTAATAATGATTTTTTTAATCAGAGTAACAAAAACAAAACAACTCTAAATCTTCATCTCTACCTACATCAGCCTCTGCTCCTCTCTTCCTTCCCTGCCTCCATCTCTCCTTTTCTCTCATTTCTGTGTTTTTCTATGGATGTTTTATAGCATTTCTAAATTCAGTTCAAACTGACATTACTATTTGACCCCAATCTCTTTTCCTCGGACCTTTGGTTTTGTTACTATTTCTCTGGCCTCCCAATCACATTGCCTCTAGGCTTCACCTCCCTCCCCACCATCCTCCTCCTCCTCCTCCTCCTCCTCCTCCTCCTCCTCCTCCTCCTCCACCTCCTCTTGGATCTAGCTCTTGGCTCTGCCTTAACCAGCTCTCTCAAGTCAGCCTTCCCTTCTATATCCCTGGGACCCATGGATGTGAGGCCACCATCAAATCCTACCGGTCTTGAAACTGCCTTCAACTAGGTCACTATTCCTACTCTCTCTACCTGGGACCTCCACACACTACCACTGAATGAGCATCCAAGTCAAGTGTGGCTGTGTTGCTCCTTTGGTCAAAGAAGCTCCTGGCTACTGGTTGAAGTTTACATTCCCCAGCCAGTGTTCAGAGCCTGTCACAGCTTGGTCTTTCTCAGCTCATCTTCCTGTGGCCACCTTGGGGACCTTCAGGATACAACCTAAGGTCTTCCTCTGTCCATTGGTTCACACTCACACTTAAGCTTAGATTTTAAAGGGACAAATACAGTTTGGAGGTAAATATAAACTATTTACTGAATTACTAAAGGGAGTCAGTTGGAAGCAGCATATTTGGGCCAGAGAGATGGCTCAGTGGTTAGGAGCACTTTATCATTCTTGCAAGGGACCGAGGTTTGGTTCCTAGAACTCATATGGTAGCTCACAACCATCTGTAACTCAAATTCCAGGGCATCTAGTGACCTTCTCTGGCCTCTGCAGGCACCCATATTCATGCAAATAAAGTGCTCATATACATAAAATAGAAGAAATAACTATATCTTTTTTCAAAAATAACCACGGAAGTAATTAAATAAGCAAGTCATTGGGAGCTGATATCACTTTTTCACAAACTTAGTATCTACCAGGTATGGACAATGTCAAGTTCTCATTAGCATCATTTATCTCTGTGATATCAAGTCACAGCTAGACTCTGAAAGAACTCCACTCAGCTATTGTCGCCTCTCCATTGACCTTTTGAACTGGATCCCTTTCTTGTCATCCTATTCTTGCAGATGGGAGCTCATGGTAGTTTCTGTAAAAACTTCTGCCTTCTGTATGATAGAAATCTCTAAACAACTAGGAGCTCCACATGCTACTAATCCACATTCTGATCCAAGAACATGAGAGGAGAGTACACTAGTAACCTAAGTCACATACTCCCTATGTTTTGTTGTAATGAACAAGACAGTAAACATTTTCAACTCTTACAGTGCATGTGCTCTCTATTACAGCTTTGGATTGAGGACCAAAGTCAGTCTTCCATGAGTGACTAAAAACAACAACAACAAATCAGGCCTGGGTAGCAATAAAGCCATACCTAACGTTGACAGCCAAAGTGCTGCCAGTGTGTACTGTCTGCCACCTGCCCTGAAAGATGTTTCTGAGCAAATATTTATTTATGCTTTCTTTCCAAATTATATCTTTCACTGTAGTCACTTAATTAGAAAGAACAGCAACATTTCAATAGATATTTTTAATTTGACAAGTTTATCTTTCAACTGAATTCAGTACCATATATTGGGTCATAAATAACTAAGGAATGAGGCTCTGAGGCATCTCTGTCTCTTTCCACGTGATCCAGTACAGAGTAGGGTCAGGGTGAAGCCAAGCAGATGAGAATCACCCTTGCCTTAGTTAAAGGGATAGTTTCTAGTTGCTGTAACAAAAGCAGCCTAAATAAGAAAGATTTTATTCTGGCTCACAGGTCCAGGGTAGAGTCCATCATGGGAAAAGAGTCCTGTTGACAAGAGCTTTAGACAACTAGTCACACTGTGTCCAAAGTCAGAAGGCATAAAGAGATGGGTGCCTCACCTGGGCAACACAGTAGAGTTGACCCCTCATGATGGGGGCACAGGTAAACTGGCCCCAAAGGTGTGAGCATGAGAGAGCTGGCTCCACAACTTGTCTCCCATGGGGTGACATGGGCAAGGGAAAGATGACCCTCTCCTCCCTTCTTGCCCCTTACCACCAATGGAGCAAGAGAGCTGGCTCCAAGGTCATCAGAGTGGGAGAGCAGACCCTGTCCCTCACGTGGGCAGCACAGAAGAGCTGGCCTTGGATTTGGATTTTGAGTGAGCTGGCCCTGAGGGTGTAAGTATGGAAGAGCTAGCCCTGTCTCTTGCTCACTGGGCAAGAGACACCCTCCTCCCTTCCCCCTTCCCTGCCATAATGGCAGGCAGCAAAGCTGGTCCCATGGTTATGAGAGTGGGAGAACTGGCCATGTCCCTCACCAGCTGCAACAGTGGGGGAGAGCAGGCCCTGCACCTCATCTAGGCAGCTGGTGAGCCAGCCCCAAGGACATGAGAGCAGGAAAGCTGGCAGCTGAGCAGCTCAGATACCTCGAAGACCCAGATCCAGGGCTTTGAGTTGGCCCACCCCAATTTCTATCCCATCTGTGAACTGCTGGGGCATGTGAAGGGACTGGTCCTGCAGATTCAAGACTACAGGATCTCCATGACACAGGGCAACAACAGGATATCTGAGAGGAGTCCCAGTGAGGATTCTGTATCAATAGTGTATCAGAATCCAAAGGCCTTGTAGGAGACCAATGACTCATTGCAATGAACATTTGCATGCAAAGAAGTGTGGACAGAAGGGTATACCGTGAGGCACACTGACACAGCTTTCACCAGAAAATTGTTTTTTCTCTGTTCAGGGGGAGGTTGCAAGGGTGAGTATGAGGGGAGGAGGAGATGAGTGGGATTGGGTGCATGATGTGAAATTCACAAGGAACCAATAGAAAGTTAGGGGGAGGGAGGAATGCCTATGCTCTGCTCACTTTCTCCTTCTTGTGCATTCCAGGAAACCAGCTCTTTCGACATTTAGGGATTGCTCATCCTGTTCAATTAATCTAATCTAGATAATCCTTTACAGACATGGCCAGAAGTTTGTTTCCATGATATTGTAAGTCCTATTAAGCTGACAATTGAGACAAACCATCACAATCACAAAATTTAAGAGAGCACCAACAAAGGCAATTAAGCTAAACAATGTTTAGTGCAAATAGTCTTAAAAATCAAAATGGATAAAAGATATCGATGAGAAACAAGCATTAGATTCTTGAAGAGAGACAGGCTTACTCTTGCTGAGTTTTTACTGTTTCCCTGGATTCAAGAGTAGCTCAGCATAGCGCCATTTCTAACCCTGTTGTTCTATTTAAAGTCTTCACACTTCTGAATTATGGATCTTCGGCATCCATTTTGATTTGTTTAAAGTTACCACATTATCACTTATTGAGATTGTGACATTTTAAGCAACATCTAGTTCTGCACAAAGCAAACTCTCTGTTGGCTTCCCTCCCAGCACCTGGTCTCATCCTCATGATGGTGTCTGCACTGTTAATTTCTGTCTCCATTTCAGGAAACAGTGTCCCTCTGTGTGACACTAACTTTAGTCTAAATCATTCTTCTTGATGATTGTGTTGATGCCATTCTCAGACATTTGGGCGTACCTCAGACACAGGCAGCTCTGAAACACTTGGAATCTCTTGTTCCAGCTCTATAGTCATTTCTTAAAACACATGCTGAGGACCCAGGGAGCTAATAGTTTTTGTATGCATTTTGTATGTTTATTCTATTTTTTTAAATTTATCCTACTTTATTTACATTTCAAATGTTTTCCCCTTTCCAGATCTCTCCTGTGGAACCTCCCTATTCCCTCCCCCTCCCCTGCCTCTATGGGGGTATTCCCCCACACACCCACCCACCCACTCTCTTCTTCCCTCCTTGGCATTCTCCTATACTGGGGGATCTAATACCAACAGGCCCAAGGGCCTCTCCTTCCCCTGATGTCTAACAAGACTCTCCTCTGCCACATTTGTGGCCAGCACCATGGGTCCTTCCATGTGTATTCCTTGGTTGGTGGATCAGTCTCCAGGAGTATGGGGGTAGGGGGAGGTCAGGCCTGTTGCCACTGTTGCTGCCTTTCTGGGGATGCAACCATTCTGGGGATCTTAACCATTCTGACTGGTGTGAGGTGGAATCTCAGGGTTGTTTTGATTTGCATTTCCCTGATGACTAAGGATGTTGAACATTTGTTTAAGTGCTTCTTGGCCATTCAAGTTTTCTCAGTTGAGAATTCTCTGTTTAGCTCTGTTCCTCATTTTTTAATAGGGTTATTTGGATCTCTGGAGTCTAACTTCTTGAGTTCTTTGTATACATTGGATATTAGCCCTCTATCAGACATAGGATTGGTAAAGATCTTTTCCCAATCTGTAGGTTGCTGTTTTGTCTTATTTACAATGTCCTTTGCCTCCCAGAAGCTTTGTAATTTCATGAGGTCCCATTTGTCAATTATTGATCCTAGAGCACAAGCCATTGATGTTCTGTTCAGGAACTTTCCCCCTGTGCCCATGTGTTCAAGACTTTTCTCTACCTTCTCTTCTATTAGATTCAGTGTATCTGGTTTTATGTGGAGGTCCTTGATCCACTTGGACTTGAGTTTTGTACAGGGAGATAGGAATGGATCGATTCTCAATCTTCTACATGTAGACCGCCAGTTGAACCAGTACCATTTGTTGAAGATGCTGTCTTTTTTCCACTGGATGGTTTTAGCTCCTTTGTCAAAAATCAAGTGACCATAAGTGTGTGGGTTCATTTCTGGGTCTTCAATTCTATCCCATTGATCTACCTGCCTGCCACTGTACCAATACCATGCAGTTTTTATCACTACTGCTCCTCAGTACAGCTTGAGGTCAGGGAGACTGATTCCCCCAGAAGTCCTTTTATTGTTGAGAATAGTTTTTGCTATCCTGGGTTTTTTGTTATTCCATATGAACTTGAGAATTGCTCTTTCTAAGTCTATGAAGAACTGAGATGGGATTTTGATGGGGATTGCATTGAATCTGTAGATTGCTTTTGGCAGGATGGCCATTTTAACTATATTAATCCTGCCAATCCATGAGCATAGGAGATCTTTCCATCTTCTGAGGTCTTCTTCGATTTCTTTCTTCAGAGACTTGAAGTTCTTGTCACACAGATCTTTCACTTGTTTGGTTAGAGTCACACCAAGATACTTTATACTGTTTGTGACAATTGTGAAGGGTGTCATTTCCCTAATTTCTTTCTCAGCCTGTTTATCCTTCGAGTATAGGAAGGCTACTGATTTTCTTCAGTTAATTTTGTATCCAGCCACTTTGCTGAAGTTGTATCAGCTGTAGGAAATTTCTGGTGGAGTTTTTCGGGTCATTTAAGTATGCCATCATACCATCTGCAAATAGAGATATTTTGATTTCTTCCTTTCCAATTTGTATCCCTTTGACCTCCTTTTGTTGTCTAATTGCTCTAGCTAGAACTTCAAGTACTATATTGTAGAGGGAGAGAAGCCTTGCCTAATCCCTAATTTTAGTGGGATTGCATCGACTTTCTCTCTACTTAGTTTGATGTTGGCCACTGGATTGCTGTATATTGTTTTTACTATGTTTAGGTATGCTTCTTGAATTCCTGATCTTTCCAGGACTTTTATCATGAAGGGATGTTGAACTTTCTCAAATGCTTTTTCAGCATCTAATGAAATGACCATGTAGTGTTTTCCTTTGAGTTTGTTTATGTAGTGGATTACATTGATGGATTTCCGGGTACTAAACCATCCGTGCATCCCTGGGATGAAGCCTACTTGATTATGGTAAATGATCATTTGATATGGTCTTGGATTCGGTTTTTGAGAATTTATTGAGTATTTTTGCATTGATATTGATAAGGGAAATTGGTCTGAAGTTTTCTTGTATTGTTGGGTCTTTGTGAGGTTTTGGTATCAGTGTAACTGTGGCCTCATAGAATTAATTGGGTAGTGTTCCTTCTGTTTCTATTTTGTGGAATAAATTGAAGAGTATTGGTATTAGGTCTTCTTTGAAGGTCTGATAGAATTTTGCACTGAATCCATCTGGTCCTGGGTTTTGTTTTGTTTTGTTTTGTTTGTTGGGGGACTTTTAATGACTGCTTCTATTTCTGGAGGGGTAATGGGACTGTTTAGTTTATCTGATCCTGACTTAACTTTGGTATTTGGTATCTGTCTAGAAACTTGTCCATTTCCTCCAGATTTCCAATTTTGTTGTGTATAGGCTTTTGTAGTAGGATCTGATGATTTTTTTTAATTTCCTCAGAATCTGTTGTTATAGCTCCCTTTTCATTTCTAATTTTGTTAATTTGTCTCTGTGCCCTCTGGTTTGTCTGGCTAAGGGTTTATCTATCTTGTTGATTTTTTCAAAGAACCAGCTCCTGGTTTTGTTGATTCTTTGTATAGTTCTTTTAGTTTCTACTTGGTTGATTTGAGCCGTTAACTTGATTACTTCCTGCCTTCTACTCCTCTTGGGTGTATTAGCTTCTTTTTGTTCTAGAGCTTTCAGGTGTGCTGTTAAGCTGCTAGTATATGCTCTCTCCAGTTTCTTTTTAGAGGCATTCAGAGCTATGAGTTTTCCTCTTAACACTGCTTTCATTGTGTCCCATAGGTTTGGGTATGTTGTACTTTCATTTTCATTAAATTCTAGGAAATCTTCAATTTCTTTCTTAATTTCTTTCTTGACCAAGTTATCATTGAGTAGAGCATTGTTAAGCTTCCATGTGTATGTGGGCTTTCTGTTGTTGTTGTTGTTGTTGTCATTGAAGACCAGCCTTATTCCGTAGTGATGTGATAGAAGGCATTGGATTATTTCAATCTTTTTTCAACTATTTCAATCTGTTGAGGTTTGTTTTGTGACCAATTATATGATCAGTTTTGGAGAAGGTACCATGAGGTGCTGAGAAGAAGCTATATTCTTTTGATGTAAGATGAAATGTTCTATAGATATCTGTTAAAACATCTGTTAGTTTCACTGTGTCTCTGTTTAGTTTGTGTTTCCAAGATCTGTCCATTGATGATAGTGGGGTGTTGAAGTCTCCCACTATTATTGTGTGAGGTGCAATGTGTGCTTTGAACTTTAGTAAAGTTTCTTTTATGAATGTGGGAGCCCTTGCATTCAGGGCATAGATGTTCAGAATTGAGAGTTCTTCTTGGTAGATTTTTCCTTTGATGAATGTGAAATGTCCTTCCTTATCTTTTTTGATGACTTTTGGTTGAAAGTCAATTTTATCCAATGTTAGAATGACTACTCCAGCCTGTTTCTTGGGGCCATTTGCCTGGAAAATTATTTTCTAGCCCTTTACTCTGAGGTAGTGTTTGTCTTTAACACGGAGGTGCGTTACCTGGATGCAGCAAAATGCTGGGTCCTGTTTATGGATCCAGTCTGTCAGTCTATGTCTTTTTATTGGGGAGTTGAGACCATTGATGTTAAGAGATGTTAAAGAACAGTGATTGTTGCTTCCTGTTATTTTTTATGTTATTTTTATGTTTGTGTGGCTATCTTCTTTTGAGTTTGTTGAAAGATTACTTTCTTGCTTTTTCTAGGGTGTAGTTTCCCTCCTTGAGCTGGCATTTTCCATCTGTTATTCTTTGTAGCACTGGGTTTGTGGAAACATACTGTGCAAATTTGGATTTGTCATAGAATATTTTGGTTTCACCATCTATGATTATTGAGAGTTTTGCTGGGTATAGCAGCCTGGGCTGGCATTTGTGTTCTCTTAGAGTCTGCATGAGATCTGCCCAGGATCTTCTAGCTTTCATAGTCTCTGGTGAGAAGTCTGGTGTAATTCTGATAGGTCTGCCTTTATATGTTCCTTGCCCTTTTTCCCCTTACTGCTTTTAATATTCTTTCCTTATTTTGTGTATTTGGTGTTTTGACTATAATGTGACAGGAGGAATTTCTTTTCTGGTCTAATCTATTTGGAGTTCTGTAGGCTTCTTGTATATTTATGTTCATCTCTTTCTTTAGGTTAGGGAAGTTTTCTTCTATAATTTTGTTGAAGATATTTAGTGGTCCTTTAAGTTGGGAGTCTTCACTCTCTTCTATGCCTATTATCCTCAGGTTCTGTCTTCTCATTGTATCCTGGATATCCTGGATGTTTTGGGTTAGGAGTTTGTTGGATTTTGTGTTTTCTTTGACTGTTGTGTCCATGTTTTCTATGGTATCTTCTGCACCTGAGAGTCTCTCTTCCATCTCTTGTATTCTGTTGGTGATGCTTGCATCTATGACTCCTGATTTCTTTCCTATATTCTCTAACTAACTCCAGGGTTGTCTCCCTTTGTGATTTCTTTATTGTTTCTATTTCTGTTTTTAGTTCCTGGATGGTTTTGTTCATTTGTTTGATTGTGTTTTCCTGTAATTCTTTAAGGAATTTTTGTGTTTCCTCTTTAAGGGCTGCCAGTTGTTTACCTGTGTTCCCTTGTATTTCTTTAAGGGAGTTATTTATTTCCTTCTTAAAATCTTCTATCATCCTCTTGATATATGATTTTAAATCTGAGTCTTGCTTTTCTGGTTTGTTGGGGTATCCAGCGCTGGCTGTGGTGGGAGAGCTGGGTTCTGATGAAGCCAAGTAGCCTTGGTTTCTGTTCCTTGTGTTCTTGCCCTTGCCTTTCGCCATCTGGTTATCTCTGGTGTCAGCTGGTCATGCTCTCTCTGACTGTGGCTTGTCTTTCTTGCAAGCCTAGGTGTCAATACTCCTTGACAACCAATTCTCTCTGAGAGGAATTTGGTTTTGGAGAGCTGTGGTGCAGGGTCAGCTCTGGGGTGCAGAGAGAAACAAGAAAGATAAAATCCGCAGCTATCCCTTGTTTCCTGTGTCCTGATGGCTCTCCAAGGGTCCCTCTTAGTCCAGTGAACTTGAAAAAAAGTGGTGGTCTTGCCTGTACTTAAAGGTGTGTAGGCACTCCTGGTATACAAGCTCTCTCTTGGCACTATTTGAGTATGGAGCCCTGTGTCATAGGATCTGCTCTCCAGCCACTGAAAGAAACCAGAACCCTGTTCCTCAGGCCCTGTGTCCTGGGTATTCCAGGTGGGTCCCTCTGAGCAGACAGGCTTGCCCACACTCCTGGGAGGCTATCTTTCTCCCAGCACTATTTGGCTATGGAGCCCTGGTGGCCCAGACAGAGGTCTCCTGCCACAGATGGAAACCGGAAGCAAATTTGGATCTTTTATGTACAACCATACTGCACCACTATGACGGACAGCAGTGTGAGCCTCGTACGAGGTCAGGAGAGGAAACAACCCCTGTTCTGCAGCCTGAAGTGCCTCTAGGCAGTCATGTTCAGGGCATGAGGTCGAGTCAATGCATTCTTACTCATGATATTCTCCTCTTGCTATAACCTTATAACCCAGTCAGATGTTGAGGAACACTTATAGCTTTCTAGAGAACCCTATGAGATTTGACAACACGTATTCCTGTATAGTTAAGGAAGCAGGCTCAGACAAACTGTAGTTATAGATTACAATGAAAATAAGGTTGAAACTCTTCTACTCTACCACATTCTGCTCAGAAGCTATACATTTTATACAGGAGTACGATACTCTCTTGCCTTTCTCCCTGCGGTGGTTTGATTGAGAAATGTCCTGTATAGGTTCAAGTATTCAAATACTTGGTTCTCAGTTGGTGACATTATTTGGGAGTGGGGATATTGGAGGCATGCAGGGAGAGTTTATAACGGTACCCCACTTCTGGTTCACTCTCTGTGTTTGCTGTCTGTGGTTGAAGATACAATCTTTCAACTTCCTGCCCTCACCACTATGCCTGCTACCTGCTGTCATGACTCTCCATCATGAATGGCTCTTATCCTTCTAGAATCATCAACCAAACCAGTCTCTTCCTTCTATAAGTTGCCTTTGGTCATGGTATTTTGTCACACCCACAGAAAAGTAGCTAACACACGACTTACATTCAAAGGGAACCTTCTCTTCTTAACAAAAGAACTTTCAACTACTCCCTCTCAGTTGAGCACTACACTCCTGTTGAGCTGAGAAGGCCTGATGTCATTTAAGAAGTGAAAGCATGGACTCACCCATTGGAAAGGTGAGAGTTTAACGCACATAATCCCAGGTCATCAGCTAGAAAGTGGATAAACTAGAACTGAAGGCCTAGGATGGCTTTTCCTTCATGTCTTGTCCATCCTGGAGGAGCACACCAAACCTGGGAGTCTTTGGCCCAGTACCATCCAGGTTTATGCACGTTAGATCAAGCTCAATTAGACATTATGAATTAGATTTTTAAATTTTTTTTCTTAAGATACACCCTTAACTCTTCTAGCCCAGAATAGCCTCTAATGCATGATTCTTCTGCCTCAACCTCCAGAGTGCAGAGAGTACTGATCTGTGCACCAGTACCCAGTTTAGGTCAGATAGCTTTATTCCCGAAGGATCAATAACTGAGATGCTTCATGGGGGAAATTAGCATAGAGGGGAAGACACAGAAAGTGTGAAGCAGCAACTGTTCCAAGACAAAGGTCGTGGCTAGTAAAGCATGTCATCAGAAGCAGAGAAGGTACCTGCCCAGGGAGGGAATGGGAAATACTCCCAGTAAGATGAAGCCAAGAAAGAACTCCAGAAGGTTAAGGGCAAACTTGACTCTGCTGATTTGCCTAAGTTTGTCCCTCTTGGTACAAAGAACCATCACAGTTAGACTTAAATGTGGTCAAAGCAAGTGTTTCTCAAGTCTTTCTTTTTTCTCCATTTTGTGCTTCAGAAAATCAAGTCAAAACTACAGTTTCCATTTTCAGTGCATCCTGGGTGCCACCATAACTGTGTTACAGGCAAGAGCATCATCTGAACACAGATGCTAGGATCATGGCAGTGGGTGAGACAGATGAAGATGTGAGCAATGTGATTGAGAAGGGAGAGGAAGACTTCACTTTCCACACAGAGCTGGGAGGAAGGTAGCAAGGGCTCTGCTTTGAAGAGTCCCATTTCCTTCAACCCTAGGCACCAGCCCACGGAGATGCTCTGTAATAAGATACACAGAAGATACATTCAAGCATTCAACATACTTGGATGTGCAAAATTTCACAGCTGGTCACAGATTCATAATAACTCTGTGCATCTTTCATGGGGGAGATGCTGCGCCATGCGGAGAGTCGGCAGGGCACCGCAGCTCCCTCAGCTTTCCAAATAGAGGAGTTTAAAGATTCCGTTGGCAATTTTAACTGCAAATAATAGAAAACACCCCAGGCAGAGTGCGAGAGACCAATCTTGTAAACAGCAGGATGGGAAAGTGTAAACAAGAATGGAAAGCAAACATCCACCCTTCAAAAACACTGCTTTTGACAAGGGAATAGGGACAAACTCAGTCACAAATGTTGTGGAACAAAAGTTCAGAGAAGTGTGAAATCACACACCAGGCGACTTGGAGGATCCATTCCAATCTGCCAGCCCCTCCCTTTTGGCATCAGGCTTGCTTTTACATCCTTCTAATTTTATATGCTTGTGTTGGGGAGTTCATTTCTCTTTCCAAGCAACATGACCAGCATTTCAAGGCAGTTGCAACTTTTTCAAGACTTTTCTTTCTTCACTGAGCCCAACAGCGTTGATTTGGAGGATTCGTGGCATTCTGGAGGCCATGCGTGTTGTACCATCCTTGCATGCAATGAAAATACATTCATAATCTCATACTGCGTTTTCATGTAATTCTTATAACTGTTCGTGCTGTTAGAAAGCTCTGGAATTGTTTATGCCTTCAGACCAAACTACTGCTGACATGTACTCTTTACAGGGGCTTGGTGACAATAAGAGTGAGCAGACACTGGCTTTGAAGACCCCATAGACTGCAGGAGAGGAGAGACTTGGAAACACATGGTGTCAAGCAAAGAGGGAGCCACCTTTATCCCTCAGCTGCAGTGATAAGATTCATGGTAAACAAATGTTTATAGGAGATAATTTTGGACAGGGCTCATGTACTAAACGCACACAGAACAGCTCCTAAGAGTTTATACATGCTAAGTACTATGTAAACAAACTGAAGCCTGAAATGGGTTAGGAGGAGGAAGGGCAAAGAAGAGAAGAGAATGAGGAGGAAGAAGGGGGAAGAGGAGGAGTTGGAGGAGGAGAGGGAGGAGAATGATGATTAAGGTTATTTACAGCCACCAATAAGAGAAGACCCGTTTATATGAGCAGGCATAAGGACAGTCCTCTATTTCCATCCTGTAAGATTAGTAAGAACAGAAACTCTGAAATAGCCAAGCTGTCCTTTGATTCTTATTTCCTTCTGCCTTCCTGCTCTGCAAAGTCAACCTTCTCTGCTCATCCCACTGGAACCTGATTTTATTTCACACAATAGATCTAATTGACTCTAGAATGATAAACCAGTCAAACCCCCAAACTAAGCTGCTGTAATTATGTTTCTAGCATCTCCCACTAGGGCTGTGTACCACTCCCCAGTAGGTGCTTCCAGAATGAATCATGGATGAAAGAGGTACCTGTGGCTGAACAAGCACAGCTATGCTTTCTAGAAGGCGGAAAGTGCTCTTCTGTGACGTTCTTCAACAGCCACTTCTGTCTCTCTCTTGCTCAGCAGACCTGCTATTGGCCTTGACCTCCAAACTACCTTGCTCAAATTTATTACTGACAGAACTGTGCCATGCATGTTTGGTGATACCAAGAAGGTTGTATCACAAATGCAATGACTTCTTATAGCACCTCAGGATTGTGTTAAGAGGGTGCAATAGATGAAAATAGACAAGGAGGAACAGTCAGTAAGCAGGAAACGTAAGACTAGAACCAGGGTCAGGAAATGAGAAAGGCTACTTCAGTGCCAGGCAGCCTTGGCTGCATGTGTAGTTTGACTCTTCTCCTAGGCTATCTAGCTGATCTTGACAGCAGAAGTTAAGGTTTTCACCTTTTAAACAGCTCTCAGCATAAGCAACTGCATTTGTGGTATGATTGAAGAGGAGCCAGATGGATCAAAAATACTTCGACCACTCCAGACTCTGAGAGCTCACCATTGGAGGTGTATGACTTTGGGTCTTGAAGTCATCTGTTCCATGGGTTTGATTTTTTTAGCACATGGTTCACTTAGGATGGTTACTTCTCAGTTGGAACCCTGTCCAGGAGAAGACTCAGAGGCTGAGTTGTAAAAGAGACGCCCAGAAAGAGAGGGGCTTCAGGACAGCAGAAAAGGAAGATGGGGTGATCCCAAAGACAGGTGTGGATGCTTTGCTTGGCTGACCCCATCCTTGTGCTCCTGAAACAGGGGAAGGCTGTATCATACTCCATTTTACAGTGTGAGATAAAGTTAAGAAAATAACAGGGATGAGGGCAGATGGCATGGAGTGTTGTGAACACCGAGCATAGCATTGTGGGTTATTAACACCGCAAGCATCAACATTCTTGCTTTAGAAGATCTTGTAGTCTTGGATATTGGAGAGATCTTGTCTCTTGGAGAGAAACTGTTCCAACAACAAGCAGTGTAAGAGAAAGGTGGACAGGCAGAGAGTTCAGAATCTCCGTGTGACCTGAACCTCAGAAAAGGAGCGGTCAGACTTGGTGGAGGTAGTATCAGCTTTCCTAGAGACAACAGTCTCAGAGGCAGTGCTGGATAAAGGGGGAAACATGAGTTGATAAACGCCTGTCTAGCTTTGCAGTGTAGGCTATACTGCCAGATCCAGGTGCTACTTGGGTACTCCTGAACAAGGAAATCCAACTTGGGCTGAATCATTGACCGCAGATGCCATCGACATGCCTCCAGAAACAGACACCTGACAGCAGATGTACTACCCGGAGGTATGACTCATACAATGCCCTGCTACCAAGTAAAGCCACCTCTTTCCACATGGAAACCTAATGGTCATTGCTTCAACCAGCAGGTAAACACATCTGGAATTTCAGAGATTCAGAGGTGAATTTCCAGATTTATATGTTAAGATGTATGTCTAATAAATCTGAGGAAGCAGGCAGGTCCAAGCCCCACCTAGTAAAGAAGCAGATGGGAGAGTTTAAGTGATACCGTAGATCAGGAGCTGAGAGAGATTCTAGGGCCTTCCATGGAGGCAGCCTGAGGAAGAAGCACCCAGAGATAAATGCACCCCTGGGCCTCTCTGGATTGCCTCGAACAGGAAAGGTTACTTGTATTTACCTTCACTTATTGTCTGTATGTTTTAAAAAGACGCCTTTATTTAATTTCTACAAAGAAAACAACCCCAGAGGAAGGAAGGAAGCTTTGACCTTTCTCTGATGAATGAGTTATTTCACCAATAGCTCTGCTGCTCTGAACAACAGCTCTTTAAAGCCCTTGGCATAAAAGAAGCCAACACCTACAGCCCGAAGCTTACTGTGAGTGAGTGAGGAAAACTAAAGGGGGTTTGGAAAGCAGAAGGGAGACAGGCGAGCACCAAGAATCCCATTCCCTGCAGGTATCTAACTGAGTGAGCACACCGGGGCTCCCTTTGGCCTCAATTAAACCACCCTTGGCCACCCCGTCAAGGCAGCTGCAGATCTGAGTCCTAAAAAGCAGAGACCTCTTGCTCCTATATCATCATAGGCTAAGTGATCATGTGACCCAAGCCCACCCACAGATGTGGGCAGAATCCTAAGTTCAATGCCAGCCAAGCAGCTGCTGGGCAGGTGTACTTCTGATGCCTAAATATGGAGTAGGAATTCTGAGATGATTTGGTTTGATAAGGAGCCACCAAACCAAGATGAGAAAAACAAACAAAGGAGATGCCAAATATGCAGGTGGTGATTACAGTAACCAGTGGACAACATGGTAACATCATATTTCTGGAATCGATGTCTTATAAGTATTCAGAACTCATAATAAGAAGTCTGCAAAAATGAGTATCTAATACATTCAAAAAAAAATTTTTTTTTTTTTTTCGAGACAGGGTTTCTCTGTATAGCCCTGGCTGTCCTGGAACTCACCCTGTAGACCAGGCTGGCCTTGATCTCAGAAATCCACCTGCCTCTGCCTCCCAAGTGCTTGGATTAAAGGTGTGTGCCACCACTGCCCAGCCAAAATACAAAATTTTATAAGCATCATGTAAAGCATAAGACATACAACTTCAATGATACCATTCTATTAATTAGTTATCAGTGAACAGAAGTTTAAAATGGAAGTATAAAAACATCAAATAGCCTTAAAATGAATAACCATGAAAAGCTAGCAATGCTATTATATTATCTGAACTTTGATGAAGTGAGCTCTTAAAATTCACAAACATGGTTCCCATGGAGTCAGGAGCATATTTATGTGCAAATTTATGTGCTTAAAAAAAGGCTAGTCGGAGAAATACTGGTATATTTAGGAACTATCTCTAAGTATCTGTTCTGACCTCTCACTCTTCTATAACACTGGCTCTCATGAACTGTGGAGCGCTGCTGTAAGCTATTGACAACTTTTTGGTGGATGGGTGGGGGTGGAGTAAAACCCATTTGTTTACCTCTAGTCGAAATCCGCTGGAAAGCAGGCAGCATGTACATCCCATGCACCCTGCCTTTTGTAAGTTTGTCCTTCCATGGTTCAGAACCCAACGTCCCATGAGTGTACACGTAATTCTCATATCACAATGTGCACACACTCAGGTGATTCCCACGGATCTGTGCCAGTGTGATCCTTGCCTGTGAAGTGAAAAGCGTAGCCTGTCATTTACCTTTAGCCAGCCATGGCATTGCCAACCGGATGGATACTACCCTAACTGCCCAGTTAGACTCCAACATAGCAGACCAGAGTCACTGTCTTCTGCTGAATTTGAGACAAGCTGTCCTGTGGAGACTGGGCTATGAAATGCCACAGAGCAACGGAAGCTGGGCGGTTCCTAATTGAGATAGACCCAGGTGGCAGCCACAGAGTAAACAGACTCTGTCCTCTAAGTCCCATGACAGCACAAAACACATGAGTTTTGTTGTGGTTTGGATCTGGAATATCCCTCAGGCTTGTGTTTGAGCAGTAGGCCCTCACTTGTGGCATTGTTTTAAAGGCTGTGGGGTCTTTAAGAGGTAAGGCCTAGTTGACAGATTTAGGTCAATAAGGACAGATCCTTGGCAGTTATACCCTGGTTCCAGCTAGCTTTCTGTGCTTCATGGTCTGCAGCAGGTAAATCCTGTTGCTTCACATTCCTGCCTCTACAGATGGAACCCTTTTGCCATGATTTCTCTGCTAAGTTAAGCAGCTATCTCTCTGAATCCATGAGCCAAAAGAAACATCTCTCTTTAGTTTTCCTGTCAGGTGCCTGCCAGTGTGATGCAGAAGAAACAGAATCCAATTCTCATTGCCCTCAAATAATCATGTTTCTCTTGTTTCACCTGTGATTGTTTTGTTCTCTTTCTTCCTAATAGTTTTTGTTGCTTGTTTGTTTGTAATTTTGTTTTCCAAATGGAGACTCGTGCAGCCAGACAGATCCTGAACTCAAAATCCACCTGCCTCAGCCTCATGAGTGCTGAGACTATAGATGTGCACCACCACACCCGGCTTGTTCTTCCTTCCCAGGAGAATTAAGAATACAGCTGAATGCTTTATAATGCGTAGAGCCTATTTAATGTAAAAGTTTATCTATAAATATCTTCCTCTGGGTAGGAGTCTTGACAACAAATGAATTACACACCAAAAGGATTTTTTCTCTTTCTTTCTTTCTTTTTTCTTTCTTTATTTCTTTTTATCTTTCTTTCTTTTTTCTTTTGTACTTAAAAATTAGCAGGTAGGGGCTGGAATGATGATTGTGGTTAAGAGTGACATGCCTTTGCAGAGGACTGGAGAGTTCCCTGCACACATGTTACATGGCTCACAACTGCCTTTGACTATAGCACTGGGGGATCTGAGAGCTGCCTCAGGCTTCTGTGGTACACTTATGTGTACATACTATGCACATGTACACACATAAATATTTTCTTAATTAGAAGGTGTTTCTCTAAACAAGTGTTTGGTTTGTTGATGTTTTGAGAAAGAGGTATACTTCAGTTTAAAAAGATAACATTTTCTTTTCTGATATTTATAAATTGAGAATTTGTAGAATCGTTATGAAGATAGATCATGAGCACCTGCAGATTCCAAGCTCAGCTTCCCAAATGTTAACATCAACCCTAACCCTAACCCTAACCCTAACCCTAACCCCTAACCCTAACCCCTAACCCTAACCCTAATGACCATAAAGACAATAAACCATAAACTATGTCACAATCTTATTGCTGACTAGCCGCCACTCTTTATTCATGCTTCGTAGCTTTATGTCCTGTCCATGTCCTGGTTCCGTCCCAGAGTCAACCCAGAATATGATATGACATTCAGTCATAATGTTGGCTTAGGCATCTGCCTGGAATGATTTCTCATACGTCACTTGCTTTTAATCACACTGATGATTTTGAGAAGTACTGGCCAAATATTTAGAATAGGCAAGTATTACAATTTGTCTTATGTTTTCCTCATGATTGGAGTCAGGGAACATGTCAAGAAGAAAACCATAAAGCTAAACTGCCTCTCTCACCATAGATCAGAGATTCCTCTTAGGAATATAGCAGGTCATCTGGATGTGAACCTCAATCCCTGGGGGAGGTGAGACAGAGAGCTTGCCTGGCAGAGATGAAGCTCTGGTCTCAGTCCTACAGAGCAGACAACACTCCTGTCTCAGGCTCTGCCACAGTTTTTCACCCTTTCCATTCCTCACTTGATGGAAGAAAATCACTGTGTAGCTTGTGCTTTGCTTCCTGTCTGTGAACCAGCTGGGATTCTTCTTCTGCAGGGTTGGGGGTGGGAGCAGGAGCTCTATTGTTTATGTATCTATCCAATCTTTCACATGAGTGTAGTTCTAAATCATTCACTCTAGGTTATAGTTCAATGTTATTTTATTTATTGTGCGACGTTCTTGCAACTAGATCCCACATTTGTGTGAAGGGGGGTGAGAGTCTTTGCTTTGTCTATTTTTCTTTTTCTTTAGTTTCTGGTGCTGCTGGATACTCCTAGGTCATCTGGTGCATTTCCTCCCCTTGTCCTAATCAATTCTTTCTCCAAGAGACCTGGCTTTTAATACAGAACAGAAGTGGAAATCAGGGTCTGAGCAGCAGTGTGCTCCTTGTTACAAGGGTGTCAATGCTTCTAAAATGAACTGGCACTTCAATCTCCTCATAGGAGCTACAGATAGAACTATAGTCATTAATTTTTCTGGACATGGTAGCTCACACCCATAATCCCAGTAGGTAAAGACAAAAGCATTGCTGTGAGTTCAGTGCTAGCTCAAGCTATAAAGTGAGTCTGGAGCTAGACTGAGCTTCAGAGTGGGACTTTATCTTTAAAAAAAAAAACAATGAAAACAGAGAACACACACACACACACACACACACACACACACACACATGAGACAAGCATTTTAAAAAAGAGATTACTATGTACCTGACCTTGCTAAAGCACTTTACATAGTATAAGCTCAGTTACTGTAATGGTATTGTATCACCAAGCAAGCCAGTGCTACTAGACCCATTTTAAGAATGAGGGAACTAAGATTTGGCACACTTCTCACTACTCCACATTGCCTTTTGGTAGGGATCAGAGGGCTCACAGAGCTGCTATCTCAAACTGCTGAGTCAATTAATCCTTCTGTACATTCTCAAGACATACATGTACCCAATAAATGCCAGACTCTGCTATAATTTCTGCCTAGCACCATTTGAAATCCCTCCTGGCCTATGACCCAACTTAACATGGCAGGGGAGATTAGCTAGAGTGTGCTGCTGGAAATAATCTGAGCTCTGTTTATTTTATCATGTATTAGTTCTGTTGATTTTAAATTGATGGCTTAGTGTCTCTCTTAAACATAGAACCCCCATTTCTTATGCTGCTGTTCACTGATAACATATTTGAACAAAATGATTCTTGTGAAAGCCATTGAACAAAACCCATGTTCCCATGTGGAGCTAAGAGGAGAATTCTAAATGCTCACTTACTTTATGGCTGTCACTTTCAGGTGGCTCTACGAGACCAGATCTGAGGTGACCTGAAAGAAATATACAACATAACCGAAGTGAGTGAAAACTCCTTACAGGGTACGTCCTCATCTTGTTAGAGGGGCCGCTAGAGCTTGGTTTGCTTAGCCACTGATGCATTTTGGGAAAGGATTGCAGAACAACAAAATAGTACAAAAGACAGAGACCAATACCATGGGAGTCTGGGATTGGCTTCTTATTTTTTACAGACTTCTTGGAAAGGGATAAAAGCATTGGAGAGATAGGACATTGGAGAAGAGGGGGCCTCATGGCTAGCACCTAGTATCCAAGGAATATGTGTGTGTGTGTGTGTGTATGTGTGTGTGTGTGTGTGTGCGTTTTTTAAAAAAAGTCAATATAGAATGGTAGATGGTTCAGTAGGTAAGAGATCTTGTTGAATAAGCCTGGTGAGCTAGATTTTATCCAAGGAACCCATGATGGAGGTAGATAATGATGCCCAGAGAATTGGTTGGACTCTCAAGGTAGGAGAGTCTCAGAATAAGACATGATCCAAGTGAGCTGCCTTCCACATATGTACAACAACACAGTGAGAAACCACAAGAGGATCAGTCCACAGTGCTGAGGAGATAGCTCAGCCAGTAAGGAGTCAGTAAAGGTAGCATGGATGCATATTAGGTTGTCTAGACTGATGGTCTCAGAGGTATTAAAATGTGCTGTCTTTGAAGAGAGGGCTTAAACACCAGACATGTGTCCATTAGTGATGGGACCTGTCTCAAAAGTATGAGGACCCAAGTTCTAAGTCAGGAATCCACATCAAAAGAAAAGCAGGCCTGATGTCACCGATCTGTGAACCAGTGCTGGAGAGGCAGAGACAGGCAGGGCCCAGGAGCTCGCTGGGACTGGCCTAGCTAACCAATGAGTCACAGGTCAAATGAGAGGCTCTGGCTCAGAAACCAGGCGAATGGCTGCTGAGGGATAGCATCCAAGGCCGTCCTCTGGCCTCTATGTGCACATTGCACACACACACACACACACGCATGCATATATATATATTTATATGAACACATGTATACATATACTCTTTTTTAAGTCAATAAGGAATGGTATATGGTTCAGTGGGTAAAAGGTCCTGTTGAATAAGCCTAGGTTTCATCCCAGGAACCCACGATAAAGGCAGATAACCAAGTCCAGAGAGTTGGCAATATTCGTAGGGCAGGAGAGTCTCAGAAGAAAGAAATGATCCCAGTGAGCATCCTGGGAGAAGACTAACTCAGCAAGTCTGAGGAAGAAAACTTTGAGGCAGATGTGGTCTACAGGTCCCATTACTAATGGACACATGTCTGGTGTTTAAGCTCTCTCTTCAAAGACAATGCATTTTAATACCTCTGGGGCCACCAGTCTAGACAACCTAATCAATATCTATAATATAATTCCAAAGCTATCAAGAAGACCAAAACCCTCTGGGAAGATCTGCTTTAAAACCCCCAACTGACATCATTGAATTAATAAGCACCCATGCTACCTTTATTGGGACTGTACAGTTGTTTTTATGTCTAAAGGTCCTTCCTGATATTTTTTAAACATTAATTGTAGTAATTCAACATGAAAAGGTAACTGACCTGTGAGAAAGCTACTAATTTCTGTGTGTTTGAGGATTTGCTGATATACCAGTTGCCACCACAGTCAACTCCGTCAACACACCAAAGACTCTTCTGAGCCTTGTTGGAGAACTGAATTCGGTTGAAACAGAACAGAGGCGATATATCTCGGTGGGGAGACTACTGAACCTCCGTGTGTCACAGAAGTGACAGTTATTACTTTATTTTTAGTTTCAGCCAACTAATAATTCTGATTTGAAACAGACTTTTGTGGCTTTCTTACTCACAGTCTATACATCTAATAGATATTACGGAAAAGCTTTGGTTTAAAGAAAAGTAATCTCTCCAAGCAAATTTAGAACTGAAAAAAAGTACTGGACAGTTTTTATAGATTGTCCCTTCAACTCAAAGTTGCTTTGATGACATCCAAACCTATCCTAACTTTAAGAATGACATTCCAAAAATGTTTCATTGCTAGGATTTTGGAAATGGATAAAGTAAATCCACAATGCTTTGTACATTTAAAATATATGGAGTCAGTTTAAGAATTTATGGGGGATGGGATAAAATGGCAAGTGAATGAGCTGACCTGGTGTGGGCCCTTCTCCAACGTCAGACCCAACAGCTTGCAGAGAACCAAGCTGGCTGATAAGCTACCAGCACAGGCCAGAAGAATCCTGTCTGTTCTCTAAGCCTCTACTCACGCTTCAAATCTACTCACAGACCACTGTACATGAAACACACTCAATTTTACCCATTCTTGTCTCCAACACTAATGGGAGAACAGGCAAGGTAAGCTGGAAAAGAAAGAACTGATTTCTATAGGCTATCCTCTGACTTCTACAAGTGTACACACACACACACACACACACACACACACACACGCACACACACGCACACATAGTCAATATATATAAATATTATATATAAAAGTATTACATGTACATATATATAAAGAGAAATTTTACAGGCTGTGTCTATATTTATAGTCCTCCAAATGTATGTGAAGTTTCCTGTCTGATACAGTAGGACAGAGAGGTGGAGCCTTTGAGAGATGATTGCGTCATGAGAACTTTTCCCTCCTAAATAGGATCAAGGCTCCTATAAAAGAAACCACACAGGGCACTTAATCCCCTGACCCTTGTCCCTTCTTCCATGTGAGACTCAAGGAAACCAGTAGCCTTCACCAGACACCAGAGTCTCCAATACCTTGGTCTTAGGCTTCCTAACCTCCAGAACTATGAGAAATAATATTTTATTCTTTACAGCCACACAAGGAGAAAGGGAAAATAAGCCTCTGTTGGTTACTTTACTCATTGCCATAAAATGCCCGACAGAAGCAAATTAATGGTAGAAGGCTTTATTTTGGCTCATAGCTTCCAAGAATATAGTCCACCAGCGGGGGTTGGGGGGAGCTGGGGCAATGCTCCTGTGATGGCTGAAGTGTGAGAGGCACTGGCTCACGTCTTGACTGGTCAGGAAGCAGAAAGCTCAGGCAAATACTAGAAGAGTTATCACCTTCAAGGCCCACCCACAGCAATGGACTTAAGCTGGCTGGACCACAGTCTAAAGGTCCCATGACCTCCCAAAATGGCGCACTGGGCACCAAGTATTCAAATGTTTGTGCCTGGGGGCAGGAGAGACATTCACATTCAAAGCAGTCTGCTATGTGCGTTCCTACTTCACACCAAGACTCTGGAAAGGAAAAAGGATGAAGAAGGAAAACAGCAGGCATGGCTTGAGGAAGTCTGAGGTCTTGAACATTTGCTAGCAGGAGGTTGATCTTGGAGCCATCATAGAAAGACCACCAAGTGTGGACAAAGTGGAGTATACAATCCTCCTAAATCTATTTCCATTTGAGTTTAACTTTTCTTTTAAGATCTCTATTGGAAAGTTTATACTTTATGAAGAAATAAATAAATGCAGCTGGTTAAATTTATCTTTTCAGCAGCCTGAAGTAAAATTTTTTATGATAGTGATAATGCTTAAAATAGGTCATATTGTAATATGCCAATTTCAAAGTTTATATCCTCCTGAAGCTATAGAAGTTGCAAACATCTGGATCGAACCCAACATTGAAAAGTTTAAATGTTATGAGAAGGTATTGTATAACACCACTTAGACACTATCTCTAACCCCCTGGTCAGCTGTGCCAATCATTCATGCTGATGAGAAGCATTTCTGGTCTGTCAGATTTTGTATATAATTTTTCATCCAAAATCTGGCATTTTCACAGAGCAATATGTTTCTAAAAGTTCTTGTAAACTTCCCATCACTCCTTACATTTCATTTTCCTGTGATTTAAAATATGTTTGATAGCTTGTGCTTCAAATTCAACCCTAGTTTTCTCAGGAAGTGGGAAAAGCTTAATATTTATTCATCTGGAAAAAATGTGCCATGCCCCAAACACAATTAAAATGAAAACAGATGATATTTGTCCTCCCAGGGGCATTTAGCATAAGCTAAATATACTCACAACACAGCTGACCATCCCAAACACAGCTACCAGAACCAAAGCTGTGTCAAGGGCATTCCTGTCATTGAAGAAGCACACATCCTGCTGGCGGACCCACATCCGAACATCACACAATCAACCCTCTCTGCTCCACTTCATAGAAGCATCTAATAATTGTTCTCAAATTTTCTTTCATCTCAGTTAAAAATGGCTGTGCAGGGGGCACAATGCACATGTGCCACAGCACACAAGACAAGGGCAGAACATGACTTCTGGACTTTGTTCTCTTTCCCTTGTGGGTTCTAGGGATTGGTTTCGGGCTGTCCGGTTTGTTCAGAGGACAGCTTTACCCACAGAGACATCTTGCTAGTCATAAAAACATTTCAAAGCATTTTCTCATCTCATTTTCTACTTTTAGCCCAAGTCCTTAGAAAAAGATTAATCTAGCTCTCTCAAATTTAGTAAACATGAGCATTAACTATAGATAGAGTGGATTTAGTAGGATTTTAACTTGCCTTTTTAAAAAAACATTTCTGGGCTTACAAGCATAGCTTGGTAACCAAGCTCATGCTTGCATGTGCAGGGTTTTGGGTTTGATCTCCATCACAAATAAAATAAAACAAAGCCTGTTAGTGCCATTGTTAACCATTTTTACCTGGGCTGGGTTCTCCCAGAGTTGGGATTCATTCTAATGCCATTATTCTGTGACTTAAGTTACAAGGCATGGTCATTTTTCTTATGAGTATCCTACAGTTGGTCTAAAATCCAAGAATTATTTATGGAAAATAAGTTTTAAAATAAATACAAAGAAACCAATCTGATTCCAGAGAGCAGAGATTGGCTACATGAGATTTAAAAAGTGTCTTCTTTAGATAACCAGTATGTTCCAAACTGTTAGAGTTCCTGGAGGGCCTGGGCGTTGATCTGTTCTCTGCCCAGCACACCTGCAGTAGGCCGCTCTGTAGAGGACCTGGCTACCTCAGTTAAGGATAATGCCATCACCCAGTAGCCAGACTATACAGGTATCTTATCTAGGGAATATTATGATGCTCACTCCTGAGGAGAAAAGCCAGCTCATTAGCTGTGGATCTCCCTTCTCCCTGGAGTCGTTTGGTCACTGGCCCACAAGGTCAAAGGGAGCAGAGTTGACAAACGGGTTTCAGACAGCCCATGAGTACACATGGAAATGACAACACTCTAGGATCAGATTCTAGGAAACAGATCAACTTTATTTGGGGGTGAATCAAGGGTTATGTAGTTTTAGGGGAGGAGGTATCAATATGGATGAAGGCTAAAGTACTGATATGCCTCATTGGCGTGGGGAGACATTCCAGGAATCTCAGGCACTTGCTGCATGGCTTCTTACTGTGGGTGGGAGGAAGCTGAACCTGTAATTTCACCAAGGATACATGACATTCTGCAGGTAGAGTATGGGGGTTTCAAGCTCTCCAGACACGGTTAGAGAAGGAGAAGCCCTGCTGGTAAAGGGAGTCCCTCATTTTGTGCCGAGCTCAGAAGGCTATCTGGACAATGGTAGATTTCAACCTAAATTAGCAGGGCCCAACAACTGTTTATGGTGACAAATGAGCCAGTGAAGTCATCAAAACAGGATAGGTAAAAGACAGGTTCAGAAACAGGGTAACACCCTCCTCTGTCGTAAAGTTTTCCATCAGCCGTTGACTGTGAGCCCTGGAACTGTGTGATGCTATATATTTATTTTTGGTTCATTGTCTTTCCTCATTAGGAAGGAAGTCCTTGAGGGCATAAGAATTTCTTTGATTCATTGAGGCAAAACAGTCTCTGGAAACCAAGCTGATAAGTGCTAAGAATTCCATCAACATGTGTTGCCTAAATGAGCGCATAAGTAAATCAACCTTGGAGCAGTCACTCAAAAGAAAGTTCCTTTGGAGGACAGAAGGAAATAATACTAGGTTACAATAGCAAGCAAATGTGGACACGGGAGATTCTGGAAATAAGTCAAGAGAAGTCTTCGTGAGAAGTCCTTAGATCCCTAGTGATGGTCTAGTCAGCATGTGGCCTTCTAGAACTGTCTGCCCTGGGTCTCCATGCTCCTCTGCTCACTGTGACTGAACCCAACCACAAGGAATCCATCTGATTCTCTCCAGACAATTAATCTGCAGCTAAGAAGAGCATAGGAAACTGAGCCACCAGTCACAGCAGTGCCTTGGAAAGATGGTTCATAAATTCTCATGCCTCAGACCCCTTCTTTCTGAGGCCTATTTATTCAGCTCTTAACATTTTTTTAAGCCACTGATATCCTTCCAATAGCCTCTGGTTTTAAAAACTAATTCTGGTTTTCTCAGCATACCTGTGTTGACCTAGTGTATGTTTCTATGACTATAAAGGTGATTAACGGGTAACTGAATGCATTTGAAAGGCCTTGCAATGATGAATTAGGGTTGATATTCATAAGTATTGAGTTAACCCCTTATATGATTTTCCCAACTCACTGTGTAGAAACATCTTTAGTAGTGATGATTCCTAAATTTTAAGTGAAAAGACTTAAAGAAGTTCACACAGTCAGACTGGCACTCAGTTGCAGAGCCAGATTTTGACTCCAAAGGCCAGGAACTGAGCAGCCGAATCTCCTCCCTTGGGTCACTAAGAGCTTTTGGGTGTCCTGAGTCTCAGCAGGAATAAGTGGAAATGCCCCTGGTAGCCAAACTAGGAAGAGCCTACATTTCCACAGAGTGGCAGTGGGCCTCTTAGAGAGTGGGTAAAACTAAGGAGAGAAGCACTAGCTTCCGCAACGCTCATTTTGCAAACTCTGAATTGCATTATTTATGTTTTTCTATACTGTGCAAGAAAACTAGGATACGTCCTCCTGAGGCGTGTGCTAAAACGGGTGCACAGAGAGGTGGTACTGCACAAATGGTTCCAAAGTTTCTCTTCGCCTGATGGATCCAGACCTGTTTTTTGTTCCAAGGACATCTGATTAGTAATCACCGGGGCTGAGCATTGTTCCTTGTCCTCTACTGCCACTCTCTGTGACCTAGGCTTGCTTACGCTCCAACACTGTAGTCTCTTGTCACCATTTACGCCTTTATTCAGTACTAGCCACTTAGAAAACAATCTGAGTATCTGACTATGCCAAGCAACAGGAGTGCACAGCCAATAAGAAGACTAAAATCCTGTTCTCATAAAACATAAAACCTAGATGGATAAAAAAAGTATTAATATAACACATATCTTAAGCCCTGAAGCCAACTGCAGATTCATATGTGTGTGCGTGTGTGTGTGTGTGTGTGTGTGCGCACGCGTTGTTAGGAGATGAGGATTCAGGCCCGAGATGGAAAGTGATGGCGAAAATGAAAGGCTCTGAGGCAGCGTGAGGGGGAGACAGTTAGCTGAGAGTTAGAGAGTGTCTGGCTATGAGGCAGGAGCCTCTGATACAGAGGCCCACAGTGGAACAGCCTAGTCATTCCTTTTAGTCACCGAGACCAAAATACAACTTGGGGGACGTTTTCATTGTGGCACATGATTTCAGAGGTTCGGTCCACTATTGCTTAGCTTCATATTCCTAGGGAGAACATCATGGTGACAGGAATGACTGGTGGTAGAGGAGAATTTTCATGTCATGGTGGACTGGATTTAGAGAAAGAGAGACAAACAAAGCGGCCAAAGAAAGAGACCACCAAAAACCTGCTTCCTCTAGCAAGGTGCCAAATCCTGAAGTTTGCATACTTTTAGTGCCACTGGCTGACAACCAATTACTCAGCAGGAGCCTGGGAGGGTACTTTTAATATTCAACCTGTGACTGCCTGGGCCTGGTGGTCTGAGGAGTTTAGAAGTGGATGGCAGGAGCTGAGGCTGACTGAGTGGGCAGGCTAGATTGGAGCTTGGACTGTGTTCTGAGTGCAGCCTATTCTCCTGTGACTTCCAGAAGACAATATGTTAGAGAAGGCAGAGCTAAAAGTAACAGGACAGCGATGGTTTCAAGTGGGATGTTCCTGTGTGTTTCGTGCCTAAATGGCTGTTAAACTGCTCTGAGCTTGCAACACTAGTCCTCAGTCTGGGCTGTGTTTTAGGTGATAAGCTGCTGGGATCTGACTGGAAGCCAATCTTACAAAACCCTCTCAGAGAAACTCCCCCTCAATCAGAGAAGTGAACCAATTCATGGAAAACCTCGCCAAGATCCTGAGCCTGAAATTAGGGTCTTCATTTTGTGGAAGAGAATGAACCTCAGAGGGGCCCTACAGCTAGTTGGAATAATTACAACTTAGACTTCTTAAACTCTCAAGCTGGGTCTTTTTTTTTCCTTCCCTACTTTATTTACATTTCAAATGTTTCCCCCTTTCCAGATCTCCCCTTTGGAACCTCCCCATTTCCTCTCCCCTCCCCCTGACACTATGGGGGTATTCTCCCACCCACCCACCCACTCTCATCTTCCCTCCTTGGCATTCTCCTCTACTGGGGGATCTAACACTTTCAGGCCCAAGGGCCTCTCCTCCCCTTGATGTCTAACAAGACCCTCCTCTGCCACACATGTGGCCAGCACCATGGGTCCCTCCATGTGTATTCTTTGGTTGGTGGATCAGTCTCCAGGAGTATGGGGGGGGGGTCAGGCCAGTTGCTACTGTTGCTGCCTCCCCAGGGATGCAAACTCCCTCAGCAACTTCAGTCCCTTCTCCAATTCCTCCATTTGGGAACTCACACTCAGCCCTACAGTTGCTGTTAAGTGACTCTTGGGTATTTCAAACACTTAACCACTGTTAAGTGGTTATTAGATACCATGTTCATTCTTTTGTGACTGTGTTGCCTCACTCAGGATGATCTTTTCAAGTTCCATCCATTTGTCTGCGAATTTCATGAAGTCATTGTTTTTAATAGCTGAGTAGTATTCCATTGTGTAAATGTACCACATTTTCTGTATCCATTCCTCTGTGGAGGGACATCTGGGCTGTTTCCAGCTTCTAGCTATTATAAATATGGCTTCTATGAACATAGTGGAGCATGTGTCCTTATTACATGTTGGAGCATCTTCTGGGTATATGCCCTGCAGTGGAATAGCTGGGTCCTCAGGTAGTATTATGTTCATTTTTCTGAGGGTTCACCAAACTGATTTCCAGAGAGGTTGTATCAGCTTCCATTCCCACCAGCAATGGAGAAGTGTTCCTCTTTCTCCACATCCTCGCCAACATCTGCTGTCACCTGAGTTTTTGGTCTTAGCCATTCTGACTGGTGTGACGTGAAATCTCAGGGTTGTTTTGATTTGCATTTCCCTGATGACTAAGAATGTTAAACATTTCTTTAGGTGCTTCTCAGCCATTCGAGTTTCCTCAGTTGAGAATTCTGTTTAGATCTATTCCCCATTTTTTGATAGGGTTATTTGTATCTCTGGTGTCTAGCTTCTTGAGTTCTTTGTATACATTGGATATTAACCCTCTATCAGATGTAGGATTGGTAAAGATTTTTTCCCAATCTGTAGGTTGCCATTTTGTCCTATTTACAGTGTCCTTTGCCTTACAGAAGTTTTGTAATTTCATGAGGTCCCATTTGTCGATTCTTGATCTTAGAGCACAAGCCATTGGTGTTCTGTTCAGGAACTTTTCCCCTGTGCCCATGTGTTTGAGACTTTCCCCCACTTTCTCTTCTATTAGATTCAGTGTATCCGCCTTTATGTGGCGGTCCTTGATCCACTTGGACTTGAGCTTTGTACAGGGAGATAGGAATGGATCAATTCGCAATCTTCTACATGTAGACTGCCAGTTGAACCAGTACCATTTGTTGAAGATGCTGTCTTTTTTCCACTGGATGGTTTTAGCTCCTCTGTCAAAGATCAAGTGACCATAAGTGTGTGGGTTCATTTCTGGGTCTTCAATTCTATTCCATTGATCTACCTGCCTGTATCTGTACCAATACCATGCAGTTTTTATCACTACTGCTCTGTAGTACAGCTTAAAGTCAGGGAGGCTGAATCCCCCAGAAGTCCTTTTATTGTTGAGAATAGTTTTTGCTATCCTGAGTTTTTTATTATTCCATATGAATTTGAGAATTGCTCTTTCTAGGTCTATGAAGAATTGAGTAGGAATTTTGATGGGGATTGCATTGTATCTGTAGATTGCTTTCGGCACAATGGCCATTTTAATTATATTGATCCTGCCGATCCATGAGCATGGGAGATCTTTCTATCTTCTGAGGTCTTCTTCGATTTCTTTCTTCAGAGACTTGAAGTTCTTGTCATACAGATCTTTCACTTGTTTGGTTAGAGTTACACCAAGATATTTTATATTGTTTGTGACAATCGTGAAGGGTGTCATTTCCCTAATTTCTTTCTCAACCTGTTTATCCTTCGAGTATAGGAAGGCTACCAATTTGCTTGAGTAAATTTTGTATCCGGCCACTTTGCTGAAGTTGTTAATCAACTGTAGCAAATCTCTGGTGGATTTTTTGGGATCACTTAAGGATACCATCATATCATCTGCAAATAGTGATATTTTGATTTCTTCCTTTCCAATTTGTATCCCTTTGATCTCCTTTTGTTGTCTGATTGCCTTAGCTAGAACTTCAAGTACTGTATTGAATAGATAGGGAGAGAGAGGGCAGCCTTGCCTAGTCCCTGATTTTAGCGGGATTGCATCGAGTTTCTCTCCATTTAGTTTGATGCTGGCTACTGTTTTGCTGTATATTATTTTTACTATGTTTAGGTATGCTTCTTGAATTCCTGATCTTTCCAGGACTTTTATCACGAAGGGATGTTGAACTTTGTCAAATGCTTTTTTAGCATCTAACTAAATGACCATATGGTTTTTTTCTTTGAGTTTGTTTATGTAGTGGATTAATTACATTGATGGATTTCCGGGTATTGAACCATCCCTGCATCCCTGGGATGAAGCCTACTTGATCATGGTGAATGATCATTGTGATGTATTCTTGGATTCGGTTTGCAAGAATTTTATTGAATATTTTTACATCGATGTTCATAAGGGAAATTGGTCTGAAGTTTTCTTTTATTGTTGGGTCTTTGTGGGGCTTTGGTATCATCAGTGTAACTGTGGCCTCATAGAATGAATTTGGTAGTTTTCCTTCCGTTTCTATTTTGTGGAATAGATTGAAGAATATTGGTATTAGGTCTTCTTTGAAGGTCTGATAGAATTCTGCACTGAACCCATCTGGTCCTGGGCTTTTTTTGGTTGGGAGACTTTTAATGACTGCTTCTATTTCTTTGGGGGTTATGGGACTGTTGAGATGGTTTATCTGATCCGGATTTAACTTTGATAATTGGTATCTGTCTAGAAACTTGTCCATTTCCTCCAGATTTCCAATTTTGTTGTGTATAGGCTTTTGTAGTAGGATATATCTCCTACTACATTATATCTCCCTTTGTTATATCTCCCTTTTCATTTCTAATTTTGTTAATTTGTCTCTGTGCCCTCTGGTTAGTCTGGCTAAGGGTTTATCTATCTTGTTGATTTTCCCAAAGAACTAGCTCCTGGTTTTGTTGATTCTTTGTATAGTTCTTTTAGTTTCTACTTGGTTGATTTCAGCTGTTAATTTGATTATTTCCTGCCTTCTACTCCTCTTGGGTGTATTAGCTTCTTTTTGTTCTAGAGCTTTCAGGTGTGCTGTTAAGCTGCTAGTATATGCTCTCTCCAGTTTCTTTTTGGAGGCATTCAGAGCTATGAGTTTTCCTCTTAACACTGCTTTCATTGTGTCCCATAGGTTAGGGTATGTTGTACTTTCATTTTCATTAAATTCTAGGAAGCCTTTAATTCCTTTACTAATTTCTTTCTTGACCAAGTTATGATTGAGTAGAGCATTGTTCAGCTTCCATGTGTATGTGGGCTTTCTGTTGTTGTTGTTGCCATTGAAGACCAACCTTAATCCGTGGTGATCTGATAAGAGGCATGGGATTATTTCAATCTTCTTATATCTGTTGAGGTTTGTTTTGTGACCAATTATATAATCAGTTTTGGAGAAGGTACCATGAGGTGCTGAGAAGAAGCTATATTCTTTTGATGTATGATGAAATGTTCTATAGATATCTGTTAAAACCATTTGGTTTATAGCATCTGTTAGTTTCACTGTGTCTCTGTTTATGTTTCCAAGATCTGTCCATTGATGATAGTGGGGTGTTGAAGTCTCCCACTATTATTGTGTGAGGTGCAATGTGTGCTTTGAGCTTTAGTGGAGTTTCTTTTATGAATATGGGAGCTCTTGCATTCGGGGCATAGATGTTCAGAATTGAGAGTTCTTCTTGGTAGATTTTTTTCTTTGATGAGTATGAAGTGTCCTTCCTTATCCTTTTTGATGACTTTTGGTTGAAAGTCAATTTTATCCGATATTAGAATGGCTACCCCAGCCTGTTTCTTGGGACCATTTGCCTGGAAAATTGTTTTATAGCCCTTTACTCTGAGGTAGTGTTTGTCTTTAACACGCAGGTGCATTTCCTGGATGCAGCCTTGGGGAGTTGAGACCATTGATGTTAAGAGATATTAAAGAATAGTGATTGTTGCTTCCTGTTATTTTTGATGTTGTTTTTATGTTTGTGTGGCTATCTTCTTTTGAGTTTGTTGAAAGATTACTTTCTTGCTTTTTCTAGGGTGTAGTTTCCCTCCTTGAGTTGGCATTTTCCATCTATTATTCTTTGTAGCACTGGGTTTGTGGAAACATACTGTGCAAATTTGGATTTGTCATAGAATATTTTGGTTTCACCATCTATGATTATTGAGAGTTTTGCTGGGTATAGCAGCCTGAGCTGGCATTTGTGTTCTCTTAGAGTCTGTATGAGTTCTGCCCAAGATCTTCTTGCTTTCATTGTCTCTGGTGAGAAGTCTGGTGTAATTCTGATAGGTCTGCCTTTATATGTTACTTGACCTTTTCCCCCTTACTGCTTTTAATATTCTTTCCTTGTTTTGTGTATTTGGTGTTTTGACTATAATGTGACAGGAGGAATTTCTTTTCTGGTCC
Source organism: Rhynchomys soricoides (assembly GCA_019843965.1). Taxonomy (NCBI): domain Eukaryota; kingdom Metazoa; phylum Chordata; class Mammalia; order Rodentia; family Muridae; genus Rhynchomys; species Rhynchomys soricoides. The sequence continues at coordinate 21,538,627 of JADRCH010000007.1, read as the reverse complement.
AGTCTATTTGGCATTCTGTAGGCTTCTTGTATATTTATGTTCATCTTTTTCTTTAGGTTAGGGAAGTTTTCTTCTATAATTTTGTTGAAGATATTTACTGGTCCTTTAAGTTGGGAATCTTCACTCTCTTCTATACCTATTAGCCTCAGGTTCTGTCTTCTTATTGCAGCCTGGATATCTTGGATGTTTTGGGTTAGGAGCTTTTTGGATTTTGTGTTTTCTTTGACTGTTGTTTCCATGTTTTCTATGGTATCTTCCGCACCTGAGATTCTCTCTTCCTTCTCTTGTATTCTGTTTGTGATGCTTGCATCTATGACTCCTGCTTTCTTTCCTATGTTCTCTAACTCCAGAGTTATCTCCCTTTGTGATTTCTTTATTGTTTCTATTTCTGTTTTTAATTCCTGAATGGTTTTGTTCATTTGTTTGATTGTGTTTTCCTGTAATTCTGTCCATTTTGTTGTGCTTTCCTGTAATTCTTTAAGGGATTTTTGTGTGTCCTCTTTAAGGGTTTCTAGTTGTTTACCTGTGTTCTCTTGTATTTCTTTAAGGGAATTATTTATTTCCTTCTTAAAATCTTCTATCATCCTCTTGATAAGTGATTTTAAGTCTGAGTCTTCCTTTTCTGGTGTGTTGGGGTATCCAGGCCTGGCTGTGATGGGAGAGCTGGGTTCTGATGAAGCCAAGTAGTCTCGGTTTCTGTTCCTTGTGTTCTTGCCTGTGCCTTTCGCCATCTGGTTATCTCTGGTGTTAGCTGGTCTTTCTCTGACCTTGGCTTGTCTTTCCTTCAAGCCCAGATGTCAATATTCCTGGAAGACCAGTTCTCTCTCCCAGCTGTTCTTCAGACCCTGCGTCTGGAGTCCTCCTGTTGCTGGCTTTTCTACACAAGTGGGAGGCTCACCTTCTCCCTGTGCTGTTTGGCTATGGAGGCCTGGTGGCCCAGGGAGAGATCTTCTGCCACAGGTGGAAACCTGCAGGCTCTTACCTCCCGGCTGTTCCTCAGTCCCTGTGTCTGTATTCCTCCTTCTGCTGACTTTTCCATATAAGTGGGTGGCTTGCTTTCTCCCTGTGCTGTTTGGCTATGGAGGCCTGGTGGCCCAGGCAGAGGTCTCCCTCCGCAGGTGGAAGCCGGCATGCTCAAGCTGGGTCTTAACCATTGCTGTAGTTACATTTTTTTTTGCTGCGATAAGACACCATAGCCAAGGCAATTTCTAGAATAATGAGTTTATTTGGGGCTTATGGTTTCTGAGAGGACAGCCAAAGGCTCACATCTTGATCTACAACCACATGGCAGAGAGAGGGTGGCACACTGGATGGCCCAAGCCTCTTGAAACCTTACAGCCTAGTATCACAGCTCCTTCAACAAGGCCAAACCTCCTAATCCTTCCCAAACAGTTCTTTCAGCTGGGAAACAACTAGCCCAATACATGAGCCTATGTGTATGGGGGCAGGGTCACCCTCATTCAAACCACCATCGCCAGTAATTATACTTATCCCAAATTCTAGGAATGTAGAGGTCGGAGAGAAAACCTGAAGAAAGAACTTGGTGGAATAATGGAGGGTGAAACTCAGAGAGCAGTGAGGTCCAATATAAGAAGCCATAAGAGACCATGGGGATGGGCAATTCTTTTTCAGGAAAGGGACTATGAAGGACTATTGCTTGTCGGATGGAGATTTCATTGTATGGGAAACAACATACAATGCATATAGATGAGAACGATCAAGAGAGGAAGCGAAAATTAGTGAAGGAAAAATGATTGGGGACCAAGTAGATGCGCCATGTCCTAGGCAAGATAGGATTTGGGATGCTGGGTTCCCACTCAAATCAGAAGCTCTGTCCCAGACTCTGTGTTAGATCTGGTTAGGGACGAGAGGAGAGAAAGCAATATGAAACAAAACAGGTCTTTTTCCAAAACGAAGCAGAATTGAAGTCCCCAAGGGTGAGGCCCGAGCATGAGTACATTTTGCCGGTTAATTTGCTACATCTCCAATAGATTTCCATGTACAACCAAGGTAGAATTTCATTAAAATTCTACAAGGATGTAGTTTTTGAGGCTCAGATCAGCACATGGCCAATAAATCCAAGTCTGTTGCACACTGGTCTGCTGCTGTTTTGTTTTCCCGGCTGTTACATTCAATCTGAGAAACAGAGATTTAAATCTAAACATAGGCATTCCAAATTTGCCTCTTCATTCATTTACTCTCCTTTCCTTGAGTTGAGACAATTTTAAATTTTATTTCATGACATTAGATACGCCTTCCAAGTTCTGCTATCGATAGATACAATTAGCACACTTTATGACTTCTCCTAAACAACAAAACTGTTAGTGAAGATAATCAAAGAGAACCTGACGTTCTTCTAGGGACTGCTTTCTGATAATGTAGTACACTGACTCACACCCTTACCACCAGCTAAGAACTGTATGATTTTGTACTTACAGATATTTAACGATCATCCACTTCAGTGTAGGTCTCACACTAGCTCCTGAGGCTATCAAGACTGACACTCAGTGCCCGCACTCCTTGGGCTTATATTCTTGTGAAGAGAAAAATCATAAAAACAAACAAACAAGCAAATGACTCACAAAATCAACACAAATACCTAGGTGTACAGTGACTAAAGAACTGGGAGTGTGCATCAACCCCGATTTGTCAGTTGCCCACATTACAAAAGACAAGATGTTTCTTAAAACCTTACACTCTTGTCCATTGTATCCTCTGCATTAAACACGACTTGGAAAAATTTTTCTTTATGAATCCTCAGTGTTTCTGAATCTTTCAAAAAATTGTTCCTAAGAGAGACAAAGAAAGAGGCCTGGGGAAGAGACCACCAAAGACCTGCCTTCAGTGACCTACTTCCTCTACCAAGGCCCCAAATCCTAAAGTTTCCACACTTTAGTGTTATTGGCTGGAAACCAACTATTCATCAGGAGCCTGGTGGATAATTTTAACATTCAGACTGTGATGGTATTGGCCTGGTTGTTTACAGGTCTGAGAAGGCCGACTGAGAGGCAGGCTAGTTCAGGAATGTACTCCAGATCTTATTTTTCAATTATACACCAGCTTCTCGGTTATTCCTTAGACATATCTCCCATTTGACCTCTACCAACAATGAAAGATTATTACTACTTATTTTATGTGTATGGACAAGTAATATAGCATATGAATATAATAATATATTTGAAGACTTAGGTTAAATATTTTGTGTCATTTTACAGCTAGCCTTTTTTGATGCTCTTAACCCATCTAAGAGCACCTGTCTCTTAGAGATGCTCACTGTCTCCCTGGTTCTACCATGCTTTGCTAAAGCTGTGGAGATTTGAATCAAACAATCTAGCTCAGAGCCACAACTCTCAATAACCATGTTCTATGGAGCCTAGAAACCATCTTGTTCTTAAAGAGAACATTGTCTTTAAGCCATATAGATCTGAATGATAACATGCAGACAAAACCCAAATTGTAGAGTCAAGCTAAGCAGGTAAACAGCATAGCCCATCTCGGTCTTGTTATCTGTCAATGATGAGCAATTGAGAATATCAGTAAAAACATGCTACAGGTAACCATTTGTACTGGCTGGTTTTGTGTGTCAACTTGACACAACCTGGAGTTATCACAGAGAAAGGAGGTTCAGTTGAGGAAATGCCTCCCTAAGATCCAGCTATAAAGGTATTTTCTCAATTAGTGATCAAGGGGGGAGGGCCCCTTGTGAGTGGTACCATCTGTTGGCTGGTAGTCTTCGGCTCTATAAGAAAGCCAGCCGAGCAAGCCAGGAGAAGCAAGCCAGCAAGTAACATTTCTCAATGGCCTCTGCATCAGCTCCTGCTTCCTGACCTGTTTGAGTTCCAGTCCTGACTTCCTCTGGTGATGAACAGCAGTGTGGAAGTGTAAGCTAAATAAACCCTTTCCTCCCCAACTTGCTACTTGCTCATGATGTTTGTGCAAGAAAAGAAACCCTGACTAAGACACCACTCCTATGACATTCAAACAATGACATTGACACGTGGTGTGTCCCCAAGTCTGAGGGTGAGCTCAGACCGTCAACCTGTGCTGGGTACAGGGTTATAACCGCAGGTTGTTACATGGTGACTGGCAGCATCTTTGTGGCTTTGCCACAGTAACCTGTGTTCAGTACTGTAAGTCAAACAGTTAAGTGCTGCCTCATCCAGCAAGTGGAATATAATATACAATATTATAGATGGCATTATTAGATGCCCTGTTAAATCTGTACTGCCAGTGTTTGGCTCCAACTAAGATTGCCACGCATGGAGAGAGAAAGCCCGATTTCCCTATTATGTAGAAAGCAAGATTTATCTCTGTACCTTGATGTTGGAAGAAAAAAATATTTCATCTGAGTAATTGAGTATCAGGTCATCAGTTGCTGTCTATAAATGTTCAGTGGATTAACAAAGAGACAGGAAATGGCAGCATCCATAGATCTCAGCAGGTATGAAGGAAAGTCCTCCCACAGACTTGGGGTCGGTGGACATAGGTTCCAGTCTTTAATGCTCTAGTGTTTTCAGGGTTGTAGGACCGATGCCAGGTCTTTGAAAGGCGAGCACATCGTGGTTGATGGGCTGTCTGAAGTGTAGTTTTAACGAGGCACGCCTTCCTAAACCACATAGAAGCTAATTGCAAGGGAACCGGCTGAAAGCATTGCTAAGTAGGTTGCTCCCAGCTCTTTCAATGACTTAATGATTGTTTTTAATTAATTCTCTCTCTTCATTTGCAAATTGGAGTTTAAAGGCTTCAAAGTAGCTCAGCTCTCCTTCTCCTCTCCATTTTGTCTGACAGAAGCATTTGCTCAGCTAACTCTTTGTTCTTAGAAAAACGAAGAAGAAAAACACCAAAAATTACAAATCTCTGTTCAACCTATCCAAATAGCTACAAGGTCTGACTTAATTAATAATGTTCGTTATCATTAATGTAGTGACACAACATGTGACACAACAGATACAGGGCACTGACAAGCCTGGTGGAAACTGGCTGACACAACAGGGTGCCCGCCTTTTGCAAGGTCTCTCTACTTGGTACCATCCTTTGATCCTCTGGACAACAGCAGCTGGGAATCTCTAATTGAACTGTTAACTAAGGGCCTGAAGGCTGGACTGTGGGTAGGTGACAGTGTAGTTTCCCATCACATTGTTTTTGTTTATTTGTTTTTGTTTTGTTTTTTAAGATTACCCATGATGCCACTCAAAACAAAAAGAAGCAGCTTTTAGGAGAGGCCTTCATGTGCATTTGTTGCTATTTTTTTAAAAGCACTTAACATTCTTTTCAAGGTTGAAGTTGTGCTTTTGGCACATACATCCACATTTTGAGCAGAGCAAACTTTTCCATTTTTAACTTGGAGAGGAGGATAACGAGAAGAGCGATTGTCACGCGTCATGTTGAAATAAATCACAGATACTTCAGAAAAGCAGTTACTGAGGCAAACGTCCAAGCAAAACTGGTTGTCTTGGGTGGCAAAATAAAGGTAGTGTCAGGTCGTAAGAGTCTTCTAACAAAAGACAAGTCCTCAACGAAAACATGGAAAGAAGGCAACCCTTGTAGGATTACATCGCATTGTATTACATTACATTACATTAACTAGACTATACTATGCTCACCCATTGTTGAAACAAAGTCTTTAATCCCAGCATTTGGGAGGCAAAGGCAGGCAGATTTCTAAGTTCGAGGCCAGTCTGGTCTACAGAGTGAGTTCCAGGACAACCATGGCTACACAGAGAAACCCTGTCTCGAAAAACCAAAAAAAGAAAAAAAAATTAAAATGCAAATATACTAGACAGAACTGGCTGTTGGGATGGGGAGGGAGCAGCTTGTTAACCATCCTGGCTGCAGTTTTTCTCCCACCGATGCACACAGCTGCAGGAACAGCAATTGTGATTCAGCAGAGGGCAAGGTGGTGACAATGACCACAGCTGTGAAAGGACAGCCAGCCCACTCACAGGTCAGGGCAACACACAATGACTTGAGCCTCATTAGTCTCAGTTGGTGATGAAGGTAAAAAGCTACACAAAGTAGAATGGTTTCATAAGCAGAAGTCACATCACATGGAATAATCAATCTGCCATTCCTGAAGTGGATAAAGCAGCTGGCTGGAGCCAGAGGCTTCCCAGCAGGATCTTGAGTTGGGAGAAACTACCACCAACACTATGAAAATATCTTAGGTAAAATTTGAAAAGAAAGTTTACAAGTGATTTGATTTTTGAGAAGAGGATAAATTTAAACTTCTCACCAAGGAAAGGGCTCAATATATTAAGATTTTCATATATGAAATAATAACAAATGAAATAAAGAAATCTATAAGTTAGGCTCAAAAGTAGATGTCCCTTTCATCAGAATTCTAATAGAATATCCGTCTATTCACTATCTACATAAACTGGTGGCTTCACAAAATTTTGCCACAAAATATAAACATGTGATCCAGATTCCAGAAATAACTGTGCATCCTCCCAGTTAATATGATAGACAAGGGTTCACACTGGGAACTTTGTGGTGCAGCTGTCATGACCAAGCACCTGCATAGACACTTATGAAAGTCTAGGGATGACAGATGACACAAAGCAGTGACTGAAAACTCTCAACCCACTGTAGCAATTCCTGAAATAAGTCGTCATTTGGTGTCTATTCTGCAGTCATTAAAATTTCCCAGGTACAAGCCAAATGGTTTAAGGTAGAAAAAGACATGTCTGGGGTAAGGAAAACCAAAAGTCAGAAGTGGAAAGTTGATATCTATTTTCTCCCCCCACCCCCCTAATCATCTGGATTTTTTTTTTTTTCCCAGTGAAGGAATCTAGTTAGACTCAAGTTCTTTCCAACCAACAGTTCTTCATGGTGGTAGGTAGAATTTCATTTTCAATCATGGGTATGAAATTGACATTTGAAACCAGGCAAATATCTTACAGAGAGTGGTGTAAAAGGGAGCCATCCCAAGTCTTATTTGACATCATTCATCTCCAGTGCTGCAAATAGCTTCCAGATAAGGGGACTTTTGCACCCAGCCTCCTTACCAGCTCTTGTTCCCAGCTGTGCTTGGGAAACCATATGGGCTGATGATGAGCAGAGGCAGGTGCTACAGATCTCTCATTAATGGACATTGAGACCCCAGATCTTGCTGTGCTATGGCAATTTTCTTTCTTTCTTTTTTCTTCTTTCTTTTCTTTTTTTCTTTTTAAGATTTATTTATTTATTTTATGTATATGAGTATACCGTTGCTGTCTTCAGACACACCAGAAGTAGGGCATCAGATCCCATTACAGATGGCTGTGAGCCACCACAATTGAACTCAGGACCTCTGAAAAGCAGACAGTGTTCTTAACCGCTGAGCCATCTCTCCAGCCCCAGGCAATTTTTCATTGTATAATCTCAAGCAGTGAATTTCCCAGTCTTGCCTGTAAATTTTTTTTTTTTTATTTTTCGAGACAGGGTTTCTCTGTATAGCCCTGGCTGTCCTGGAACTCACTGTGTAGCTCAGGCTGGCCTTGAACTCAGAAATCAGCCTGTCTCTGCCTCCCACGTGCGGGATTAAAGGCGTGCGCCACCACTGCCCGGCTTGCCTGTAAATTTTAGAACAGAAAGCAGAATCTAACCAACAACACAGGTGGGAAATGCTGTGAGCAGCCAGTTTGGGAATCGAGGAGTGGTGCAGTCCCCTTCCCCAGCCTGTAGGAGAAAACAAATGCAGCCTACTGGGGCTGGGGGCGGAGCTCAGCGGCAGAGAGCTTGTCTCAATTGCACAGGGTAGCGATTGGATCCCCAGCACTCAACAGGCACACTACAACATAACAACTTCCAGTCTCTAGCTTAGAGGGCTGATTTGGGGGGAGTTATGATTCCAAATACTTTTCGCATTTTACCTAATGAAATCCTTACACATCAATGAGATATATAATAATACAATGTAACATTCATTAGAGGCACTATTCTAAGGACTTTCTCTTCAGCTCATTTAACCCCATACACACACACACACACACACACACACACACACACAGTCATGTATGTTATACAGAGAGTAACTGAGGCACCAAGAACATTAATTTTCAGTAGGTCATACAGCTAGTGGTGATGGTTGAGCAGTCCTTTGAACTCAGGCATGTTGTCAGCAATACCCATGTGACAATATACCAGTATACAGACTTTCTCAGCACTGTTCTTTATTTACAGATGAAGTCCTGCTGGGGCCAGAGGGTAGCTTACAGGTTAAGAGCACCTGCTTCTCTTGTAAAGGACTCTTGTTTCCCAGCATGCACATGGTGGCTCACATCAGTAACTCCAATTCTAAGGGTTCTGATTGATACCCTCTTCAGGCTGCCACAGGCACTGTATGCATGTGGAGCACATATGTGTGTGTATTATGTGTGTGCATGTGCATACACATAAAACAAAAATAGATCTTTTTGTTGCTTTTTAAAAGTAAGTCTTGCTGATGAGTGAGGAACTAGATATAGAGGTTGCTTGCCTGCAGAACCTAAATTCTACCAACAGCCAAATTTTCTGCCATCTTTCATAAATTCAACTTTTAACATAATCCAAAATGCTAGAAAACACTCTGTTTCTATCTGTGCACTTTTCAGAATGCATTAAGATGGGAAAGCCCCTTTGCTTCCTATCAGAAGTCTCACTGGCAGATGTACATACTTTGTATGAATCTAAATGGACCATGGCTATTATGGTCTGCAGCAGAACAATAGCAGCTCAGAGAGCACAGTCTAAGCACAGCATCGGGGGCAGGGCCCATACCTAGCCAACCCTGCAGCAGGGGACAGAGCTGAAGACATGCCATGTTCTACTACCGGAAGCTGGTGGTTTCTAGGACTGGTCCTGCGTTACCCTCACAGGGCGTATCGGCTAGTTCTATGAACCTAACATTGATGTCGTTACCCTTACCTCTGAGGATGTAACCAGTGGATGTAAAGGGGAGGGTGACAATATACTGTATTATTAAGGTGACTTCAAGTCTATCTCTTCTGAGTTGCCTGCTACCCAATAGCCCACTTTGTTACGCTCCGTCATAGACCAGCCTTGATGCTCATTAATAAGATCTAGTGCCTCACTCAAAGGCACATTTTACATGCTGGTCTGGAAATACCTTGTCTAGGGCATGAGGGGGACACTATCAGATTTTCTTGGTTAGAATTCAAATGTAAGGGATGTAAAAAAAACAAAACAAACAAACAAACAAAGAAACAAACAAAAAACAGTAGAGAGGCAAGCAGTGAATAGAAAGCAAGGGGGGCATCTGAAGTCCAGGAACAGCCAGCCTTAGTATTGACTGCAGAGGTGAGCAGGAAGGAGCCAAGGGCAAACAGCTCTTTAGTGAATGAGACTCACCAGCTAAAACAGGTGCGTACTGGCCTCCTCCTGCTCCACTGGCCCAGCTTCTGTCCTCGGTGTCCTAGGAGCTGACCTCTGCAGGTGTCCCTGAGGTCCTTTACCCATTGGGTCATGCCAATTGGAGATGGTACAGGAGATCAAAGTGCAGGAGGAGAGAGAGCAGGACAGCCCGTCACATTGCAGGCATGCCTTGCACCATGCTCTCAGGGTGGCTGCATCTCCTCAGCAGGGGCCTCGGCAATGATGCTCTGCACACCTCCAGTTCTCCCAGGCTCCTGTTTTTACACCCAGTGTCACAATAGTGTCTCACTATTTCAGGTGTTTGAACAGCCCACCTGGTTCCCTCATCTGCCTGTGCCTCCACAGTTGTCCCTTAATTACACCGTCCCCCAAGCTCACGCCCCATAGACTCTTATTTTATTGGGAACAACATATGACTTGACATAGGGAATAACGGTCATAAAAAGTGTGGGAGAGTAACGGACTATCAGAGCATTGTTCATGTTCTTTATGAGGGCTGTGGAGAGGGGTGTGTGTCTGTGTGTGTGTATGTGTGTGTGTGCATTCATGTATGTGCATGTGAGTGCATTTATATGTACATGTGCAGGTGTGTGCACTTGTGTGTGCATGTGTGTATATGTGTGCATTCATGTATATATGCATGTGTGTGCATTTATGTGTGCATGTACATGTGTGTGCATTTGTGTGTGCATGTGTGTGTCCTATATAAGCATGTGTGTGCCTTTGTATGCAGAGGCCAGAAGTCAACATCAGGTTTCGACCCCTATCATGCTCCACTCTATAAAATATAGTGCTTAGAAGCTATGAAGATGGCAAGTCTTTGCCATAAGCATGTTGTTAGGCCTGAGGGCCTCTTCTAGCCTCTTCAAGAGGAGCGCTGACTTCCTCTCTGTCCATACAACACAAGGTATGCCCACATCCCTTGTTTGCCTCTCTCCTCCCTTCAACTGTGAAGACCTGAGCTGGACTCTGTGAACCCCCACTACCAGATGCAAGAGTCAGGGGGCCAGACATTTTGTTAGGTTAGGAATAGAGTAATGAGCTAAGTCACATGTTCCTGATCACAGTGTTCATTAAACCCACTATTTGAAATCAGGCATTTGTCAAGGCCCTACTATGTGTCAGGCATCACACTCAGGAGACAAATGATGAACAAGATACACACAATTCCTGCTGGGAACGGTCAGGGTTGGGGGATGAAGGGGAGGGAGGGAGAAGAGCTAAAAGAGGGAGTAGAACAGTCGGCGACGACGTTTGCAGAAACAGGCTTCTAATTATAAACCCTGCCACATAATTCAGGGGAACAAGATAGGAGGGAAACAGACCCCATGGATAATTTCATCCCTATTGAAAAGCTAGGCATGCTGTTGGCCACAGGATTCATCTGTAAGATAAAGGAACTTCATAAGGATACAGAAGAGATTAAGCCCTGGTGACTGTGAGCCACGAGTTTAGTAAAAGCACCTGGACTAATACTGTGAAGCCTGGTATGTCCAATAGCACATCTTCTGCTACTGAACACAGACAATGACTGGTTCATTTGATCGTCAGGTTTTAAGACAGTGTAGGTGAACACAACACCCACACCCTGATTTCAAGGTTTCCTAAGTGTCCAGTGAATCTTCTGCCCAGCAAGGATTTTAGTGCTTGAAGAGTTGTGGATAAAGCCTAATGGAGCAGCAGATGCCATCTGTCTCCTGGACGGAGGATGCCTGGTGGGGAAGAAGAAGAAAGCTCATGGGGTTTGTTTTGTTTTGTTCTGTTGTTTTTTGTTGTTGTTTTTTGCTGTTGTTGTTGTTTTGTTTGTTTTGTTTTGTTTTGTCTGAGGAGCTGGGAGAGACAAGAAGCATTTGAATCAACTCCTCTGGGAGTCAAGAGAGAAGAGGCCAGCGTCAGATGCATGGCTTTGAGTGCTTCCTGCTTCCTGGGACATAGTGTGTTTGGAGCCCCCTAAACTGCTCTGCGGTCTCTGACCACTACCCCACCAGCATCTTGCTGCTCTGGGAATGTAAGTGACCAGAGCATCTGCATCCGCACATCTGAAGGGTGGGGAGAAACAGCTGCCTTCTACTTTCTTCGGTTTCCCAACATGTTGGATAAAGCAAGGATGTGTCTCCAATGTGTCTCCTCACTTGGTGATCTGATCTACTAGAGACAAAAAGCATTGAATTTTGGGGGGTCTTATTTTAGTAATTTATACCTTTTGATGGTTTTATGTAACATTCAATATTCAATAAATACAGTTTTGTTATGTGCCAGACATTTTGTTAGTTTCAAAGATTAATGAGCTTGGACCCACATGGAGCCTGGCCTTAGGGGATTTACAGTGTAGCCACAGAGATAGACAATTAAACTAGCAATTGCAATAAATTATGCTAAGTGTTACATAGGGCGATCAAACGCACTTACAGTCTCCAAAGTCAAGAAAAGCTTGGGGGGGGGGTTCTCTTTCAATGAATATCTAAAGAAGGCAAAGATCTGGATATGAAAAGGTAGTGAATGGGTGGGGGACTAAGACTCTTCTCAGGACATACAAGCTTTTTCAAAAGTGATGTGCAAAGGCTTTAGGTGAGAGGGCTGTGCTAAAGAAAATTCACTCTGAGCCAGGCAGTGGTGGCACATGCCTTTAATCCTAGCACTTGGGAGGCAGAGGCAGGTAGATTTCTGAATTTGGGGCCAGCCTGGTCTACAGAGTGAGTTCCAGGACAGCCAGGGCTACACAGAGAAACCCTGTCTCGGAAAAAAAAAAGAAGAAGAGGAGGAGGAGGAGGAGGAGGAGGAGGAGGAGGAGGAGGAGGAGGA
>JADRCH010000007.1:21490555-21526461 GCA_019843965.1 Rhynchomys soricoides | reverse complement strand
AAGAAGAAGAAGAAGAAGAAGAAGAAGAAGAAGAAGAAGAAGAAGAAGAAAAGAAAAGAAAAGAAAAGAAAAGAGAAAAAGAAAGAAAGAACATTCACTCTGGCTGTAGAAAACAACAGAAGAGCAGAAAGGCAGCTCTCACCCACCTCGAGAGCCAAGGTGAGGAAGGGAGCTTCATTTGAAGGTCACTGGGAGGCTCCGGAGGGGCCTTACATGAAGGTTCTTGGTTACTTTCATATCTTAGATAGATCTTGTTTACTGCACTGTGCAGTGTGGGCCAGAAGATTGCAAAGACTGGAGAAGGGTCACTTTTAGATGATACGATAATCCAGCTAAGTGGTGATACCGATCTGGACTAGGGTGTTGGCTGAGGACACACAGATCGATCATGTTAAGTAATATAAATAAGGCAGAAGGACATACTGATGAACTAGACGGACACCGAGACGGACACTGAGACATATAAGGACACTGAAGGCTATTTTCACCCCTTGAACCTGCCTGCCGCAGTGAAGTCTACCCTGAGAAGGAGCAGAAACAGTAAGAAGAACCATCATTAGTACATTTTACATACAAGGACTTGGAAGTGGTTTTAAACTTCTCAAATAAGGACAATGAACAGCTGGATCAGCCTCTCTGGGAACCAAGAGATAGGAGTCAGGAATTCATTACAGATAGATGGTGTTGTGTCTTCATGGGAACTGTTTCCCAGGCCTCCTGTATTTGAACATGTGCTCCCCAGCTGGCAGTACTATTTTGGAAGGTTGTAGAACCTTTAGGAGGCAGAGTCCTGCTGGAGAAAGTAGGTCATAAGGGGCGGGCCTTTCCTAGCCTGGCTCCACTTCCTGTCTCACTCTGCTTCCTGACAGTAGATACCACCCACTGCCACGCCCTCCTTGAGTGATGGACTATATCCTCTCTAGAACTGTAAGCCCAAATCAACTCTTCCTCCCTTCAGTTGCATCTTGTTAGGTGTTTGGCCATAGCAACAAACAAAGTAACTGATACAGATGTCAGAAAAGCCGCAGATATGGAGCACATGTGCAGGAGCAGGTACTGGGAAAGAGCCCTCACATGCAGTGACCCTCAGGGAGAAGAGCCTAGGAAGGAGCGTTAGGAGAGAATGGTAGTGTGCGTGGAGGCTGCCCCAGAACCAGAGTGTTGGCAATGCTACCCCGAGGCAAGCTGCTGGTGGCTGCCCCAGAACCAGAGTGTTGGCAATGCTACCCCGAGGCAAGCTGCTGGTGGGTACATCCTGGATGTGCTAGTCAGTGAGCTCCACCAACACCTACCTTCCTGAGCCTTGGTTTCCCTCATTTTAAATCAAGAGCCGTAAACTATTATAACACCTACTTAACCAAGTTGTTCGGAGATGACCCGATCTATGCAAAGTGCCTTAGAACATGGCCTGCCACGAGCTGCGAAATTATTTTTTAGTGTATTGAAAAACAAATTGCAGCATTCATTCAGTTTGCCAAAAACAGAGTCCCCAGAGAGCAGAAGTCTCCTAACAATGGGCTGCTTGCAATGATCACCTTCTGTAAGCTGCTGATATTCACAAGAGCCGCCAAGCCAGATTTGCCTCTGAGTATAGCATTTACTTAGCAAACAGAATTCCTTTGTCCCTTTAGTTTCCTCAACAATCCAACAAGCAAAAAGATGTGTTTCTCAACTGAGATTAACTTACTGACGTCATATGGAACCTAACGGCCAAATGGGAATTTTTTGGTTTTCTGGTTGCAGGTTGGTCCCATTCTGCTTTGTCTTAGAAATGTTTGTGGCCCATCTTACCAGCACTAAAAAATGCTTTGAGATGGTTTTTGCCTTTAGTAACTCCTGCCAGGTTTGCTGTGAGCCCCCCCGCCCCCCACACACACTCCCCCTGTGCCATCAGCAGGGCTGTGGGTTAAAAGGCATCAGGACATAATGTTTTATACCACTATGTTCTTGTACCTTTGCTGCTGGAAATGTTAAAAAGACTACCAATATCCCACGCTACGCCAGGCACTGGCAGACCACATGGCACCAGCAGGGTGTTCTCATCTTGGCAGACTCTCTGGCCAGGTGGTTCCCAAAACATCTCCACCCAACTCACTAAGTTCCCACTGCTGGTCGCTACCATGCCAGCCTCATGCTTCAAAACTCCACAGTAGGTCAGGCAAACCCACACTTTGCCGCCATACCTTTCTCTCTGGAACCCAGTCGAGTTGCTGCAGGAAAGAAAACACCACACAATCTTAGTTCAGAAACAACAGTAAGTCAATCGCTGGGCACAACAACTAGAATCCTAATCTTGTAAGCCGTATTAAATCTAATTTCTCCAGTGGCGAATCCTGGCGGATCTTCCATGCCGGGAGACACCAGCAGCTACATCTTGCCCTTTCACTATCCCTGTTCAAAAACCCCTCACTCTCTCCTGCTTCCTCTCTCCCTGCACCCAACCTGGAAGTCCTGCCTACTCGCCCAGTCATTGATCCCTTTATTCACTCAGGGAGGTTCACAAGAAGTCACCTGACTCATTTCTTGTTCCAGACAGCCCCTCCCTGGAAAGCGGAATTAACATAAAAATACAGGCAGAACCAGTAACTGGATCAAGGGCAGGAACTTGCTGGACTCATTTTTATTATTTCCTGCAACATACTTCTTGCTCCCATCTGAACAACATGAAATACCAGTGCTCAGTCCCTGTAAATACCAAACCACAATCAAACCATGGTGTGCAAAGTATTAGCACCATTACTAATAAACTGAGGGGAAAAAGAAACTCAAGTGAGAGTCTTTTCATTTTACTTGATGTCTTAGTTAGGGTTTTACTGCTGTGAACAGACACCATGACCAAGACAACTCTTATAAGGAAAACATTTAATTGGGGCTGGTTTACTGGTTCTGAGTTTCAGTCAATTATCATCATGGTGGGAACATGGCAGCATCTAGGCAAGCATGGTGCAGGAGGAGCTGAGAGTTTTAAACCTCGTTCCAAAGGCAAACAGGAGAAGATCGACTCCTCAGGCAGCTAGGAGAAAGGTCTCAAAGCCACACCCATACTTCCTCCAACAAGGCCACACATCCTAATAGTGCCCCGCCCTGGGCCAAGCATATTTAAACCACTACACTTGGATCTATGAATATCTAGCATGTAAAACTATATCATCAGAATGCCAAGTAGATAGATGGTGTCTTCAAGTCTGGGTTTATGTATACACAAGACTGATTCAAAGAGGGCTGCTCTTCAGTGATGCTGTGTTCCTACAATCCAGACTGAGAGGTGAGTCACCATGACATCAGGGTTGCTCTGTAGTGATGCTGTGCTCCTACAATCCTGAGAAGTGAGTCATCATGACGTCAGGTACTTCATCAAAGTTCTTCTACTTGGTTGTCTCCAGGCAACATGGGCTCAGAGCAGCACAATTAGAGTAGCTGGTATGGGAATGGTCACTGATCATTACAGTGTCAAGAAAGAGCTGGGTGGGACCGATGATGGTCAAAGTGGGCATTTAGCCTTATTTTCCTCCCAAAGCCTACAAATGACAGTAAAAGGATTTTATCACAGGCAAACACCTGCAGGGACAAAGAAGAGATAACAGTGATAAAATTTTGGATGTTTGAAAGCAGATGGGCAATTGGTAGCTGACTCAACAAACCTGAAAATGTCTGAGGAGGGAGGGGGAGAGCAAAGAACCAACCAGACTTGTGTTGTGTAACTGCCACATGGCTCAGGAGCTTGCAGGACTAGGTATCTTGAAAATCAGGGTTGACAGTGAAACTAAAGGCAAAGGGAATGAGAGAGCGCCTTCCTGGGACTCTCCTGGACCCAGATGCCCTTTCCCCATGCAGCTATACAGCCAACAAATGGCCCTGTCCCCCAACCCACTATACCTAGCTCTGCAACGGGATCCTGTAGTGGCTCCACAAGTAGCCTAATATATGTCTCTGTGGTTTGACTCTGCCATGGAATATTGCTACTGTCTGGGAGGTTTGCTCTGGATCCTGGGACATGGGCAGAAGTGACAGCAGTATCTAAGCTTAGAGCAAAAAAGTCATTGTATCCTTCCACTTCCTGTGCTGCATTTTGGTAAGGTTGTGAGAATATGCCCTGGCCACCTGCTAGCCCAAGAAGAACGAATGTCTGTGAAGCAGAGCAGATCCGAGCTCACGGCCAGGAGCCAAGCACAGCCAAGCCCAGCTAATATGCAGGCTCATAAGCCAGATGCAAGCACCTGTAGCTGTCATCTGCCCCTGAAATTCTGTGGGATTTGTTCCACAGCATGGTTGGCAGGGATGAAAATAGGGACCTAGAAATAGAATGTTGCTGTAATAAAAACAATAGTATGTGCTGTTGACATTGGGAACAGGTGGCAATAGATCATAACTATAATGTGCTGCAGTGTACATTCTCAAGCTAAAATATAAGGAAGAAATAGAATATAAGACTATAACCCATGTTGCAATATGATCGTGTGTGTGTGTGTGTGTGTGTGTGTGTGTGTGTGTGTTATAATTGTTATTGACAGAAACAAGAGAGTTTTAATCTTCTGCATGTACCTAAAACCTTGAGAAAGAAAGCCTGGAAAAAGAATATTTACAGGGTATGCTAGATAATTTTATATCACCCAGACACAAGCTGCAATCATCAGAGATGAAGAAACCTCAATTAAGAAAATGTCTTCATAAGATCAGGCTGTAGGCAAGCCTGTGGAGCATTTTCTTAATTAGTGATTGATGTGGGAGGGCCCAGCCCATTGTAGTGCCATCCCTGGGCTGGTGGTCCTAGGTTCTATAAGAAAGCAGGCTGAGCAAGCCATGATGAGCAAGCCAGTAAGCAGCACACTCCATGGCCTCTGCATCAGCTCCTGCCTCCAGGTTCCTGCTCTATCCTGACTTCCTTCAGTGCTGAACAATGATGTGGAAGTGTAAGCTGAATAAACCCTTTCCTCCCCGAGTTGTCTTAGTCACGGAGTTTCATCCCAGTCATAGAAACCCTAAAACACAGGATGACTCAAGTGTGCTCAGCAGTCTCAGGCCAAGGCAGTTAAGGAGCTTACAAATACAGAACAGGAAAAGGCCATGTTCCACAGGCATGTAGAAAAAGCTTACCACTCTGTCCTCTGGGTGAGTCTGAGCCATGGCCCCTTCCTCCTGTGTCCTTCAGTGGCAGCTTTGACTTTTCCTGGCTTTGTTTGGAGGCACCTGTGTTTGAAAGGCTCCTGAGGCTGCCTCTGGAGCCTCCTGGAACTAGTGCTTCAGAATATTTCTCAGGGCCCAGCACTCAACTGCTGTTACATTGGTTAATTAACTACTTAATTAATTAATGGTCCTAAACAAGTCACTGCACCCCTCAGACTTGAGTTCCCTTGGCTCCTTTCAATGTTTCCACAATGCCTATTTGTCCCAATTCTCAAGTTATGGAAGCATGGGAATTCCTTAAATATATTTAGTTTTAAACTATTCCTCAAAAATCTGCCAGTGGGATCAAGTGACTATCACCTTCCCTACTGAAGTCTCTCTTCTACCTAGAGCATGGAGCCCCAGGTCAGGCCACGGGTACTGCTAGCAAAGTGTAGACTGCATAGGCGCAAGGAGAGGGGTAACCCTGTGTGTGTAGTATTTAAAGACTTATTTATAGTCCAGGAAAAGAACTTTAGTTGGTCATCCCATCTAAAAAGGAAGACATTCCTCTTTAAACCACTCCCAGGAAGCAAGAGTACTGGCCCATGGTGCATCATGAGCCAGTTAGACAATACATGTGACGACCCTCCAGACTGGATGAATAATGGAGAAATGTCTCTCTAGCTGGGCCACAGGAGTCTGTATGGGGCAGTTGACTTCTCACTGGCTCATCCATAATCCACCCTGCTGCCAGGGTGGTGTTAGATACAAGTTCATCCCTGGAAGAAGCTGCCTAGGAGTACAAGTGGGAACTGGAAGGAAGCCCCAGATGAATGCCCATTCATCTCACCCTTTCTTTCTGAGGCAAGCAAGAGCATGAGGTCCTGTCCATATGAAGAATGTAAATG
The DNA here is from genome assembly GCA_019843965.1 of Rhynchomys soricoides. Lineage (NCBI taxonomy): Eukaryota > Metazoa > Chordata > Mammalia > Rodentia > Muridae > Rhynchomys > Rhynchomys soricoides. Next base: position 21,520,447 of record JADRCH010000007.1, on the reverse strand, counting down.
TGAGAGACTCAGGGCTTTCCGTCAAATGAAACCGCTAACAATTCACCTCTTCCTGGGCTTCTGCCTCAGCTTAGACCAGCTGGAACTCCAGCAGGCTTATACAACACCTCTCTGCAAGGCGTGGACCATGCTTTCTGATTCCAACACACCCTCTCCATGTGCCCTGGCTTGCTGAACCACATTCCCTTCTCTTCCCTAACTTCCCTGGCTACAAGCACCAGGGGGTAATGGCATTTAGATAGAATGCAGGGCCTTGATGCAGAAAACCATCTCTAAGTCAGCACCGGCTTCCCATTGCTCATTTCTGAGCACAGATGCAGAGCACACAGGTGACCTGGGGCTTGTGCAACTAGTTCTCATCAGCCTTGAGCACAAGCCTATATAGTCAAACTCAGTGTCTAACATAGCATGGGAGGAGAAAGGGCAAAGGGAATGGATGGGGAATTTGATATGAACAGCGTGGCCAGACAGATGTAAGGGTGGATAGCTCTGAGAAGTACCTTGAGCTGATTCTCTCCAGAGTGGTAACAAAGCAAAGAACTCCTCGACCAGATTAGAACAGAGCCCTCCGTGCAGCTTGCCAACTGCCTGTGTGGGTAACTACACCTGACAGAGCTGGCTGGAGAGTGGCAGCCACGGGATGCTTCTTTTCCTAACCCACACCTTCCCTTCCCACAGTTCCCTTCTGTCTTCCTGTTCCCTTCATCCCCACATGTTTGGAGGAATGTGGGTGGGCATGTATCCTGGGTACCTGGGAAGAAGACCAACTTTCTCTTAGTAAGACTTCTGCCACTGGCTTAGCTGCAATAGCTTCACTATGTACAGTGTTGCTGTAGAGACAACCACACCTTCACATATGAAAGAAGTTCACTTTGCTTCCAACCTGAGTCGTTGGGACAGTAGTTCATCTCGTGTTACCTAACTCCTCTGTTACCAGATGAACAGCAGCCATTGCTGGTATGAGTCTTCATGTGAGCATCTCTGATGGCGGACTCTTCCTAATTTAATGAAGATTGTGGGAAGCAAGAGATTGCCACAGTCTCAATGAAGTCTTTGGGATGTAAGTCAAATGATAGATGATAGTTATTGGGACTATTTGTTATGAAGTGTCCTTCCCAATCATGTTTTAGCTACCTGGTCTCTGCCTGGTATTGAGATAGTCATTAACTGTCCCAGGAAGTAAGGACAGGACCCATGATGCATCATGAGCCAGTTAGATAATACATGTGACAACCCCCCAGACTGGATGAATAATGAAGAAATACCTCTCTAGCTGGGCCAAGGGAGTCTGTATAGGACAAGTAGATTTCTCACTGGCTTACCCATAATGCATTAAAAAAATGACAAGTCCCAATAAGATACCCCAGTCTCCATCCCATTCCCACCATAAGACTCTTGAGAGACCACTGGGCAGTATAATGTCATGTTGTCCTTGGCCCCTCCCACTCTCCAGAGTTCTTTCTTACTTTTCCTTAACTAATCCACATTCACTCTGCTCACTCTTTGTCTTTCCTTGTTCTTCTTGAGTGTGAGATGACAAACTTAGAACACTGTCTTGGGGAGATTTTATTGGTTGACTATTGGTTCAGCACCCTAACTCTGCAAGTTAAGTTTATCAAGAGCTGAGCCCATTTTCAAAAATTCTCATCAAGGAACTAGGGCCTCGTTGAAGGAAGGAGGTCACTGGAAGCCTACCTTAAAAGGTTCTATTTTATTGCCATTTCTCTGTCTCTCTCTTCTCCCCCCCCCCAGTCCACACCCCTTCCTTGTTGGTCATGAAGTGATTTCCTCTGCCACATGTTTCTGACTCCATGACATCTTGTCCAAGCACAGAGGACCAAACTACCATGAACTGAACTCTCTCTAAAGTCATGAGCTGAATGGAATCTCTGCTTTCCTAATTGTTCGTCAGGTATTAGGTCACCACACAGAATAAGTAAAGGATTCTGACCTTATGCTAGCCATCTTTGTAAGCATTGCTGATCTCCATGTGGAGAAACATAGAGCCCACCACTGGGTGACTTGTAAAACAATGTGGCTATACAACAATCACTATACCCTTCTCAAGACTGAGGAAAGGAGCCATCAGGTTGGCTCAGCAGATAAAGATGCCTGCTGCCAAGCCTGATGACCTGAGTTCGATCCCTGGGACCTACATATTGGGGGGACAGAACTGACTTTCAAATTGTTCTCTGTTACGTACACACTATAGCATGTGTGTTTACACATGCGCGCGCGCACACACACACACACACACACACACACACACACCTAATTTTTAAAAAGTTATAAAGATCTGAGGAAAATAGCTCAATGATAGAACACTGTCCAGCATGCATGAGGCTCCGGTTCAATGTCCAGCACTGGGGGAAAAAAAAAATAAAAAGAGCTAAGCAAAGCTTAGTAAAGGACCAGGAAATTCAATATGAAGTACTGGGATAAGGGTTCTATCATATAAACATTTGTAAAAACCCAGGCTCAGCCCTGAGCTTTACTTATGAGAAGTACTTGGTAAAAACCTGCTGTTCTCAATAAACAGAAAAGGGGAATAACAAGGTGTGGTGCTGTTGCCCATAGCTAAGCAGACTTCATAGACATGGCCACCTTTGTCACTAGTCTCTACCCCTGTCATTTCTAAACCAATAGACTTCACCAACCGGCAGGAGTGTCGTTGTTACTCTTTATTTTTTAAAATTAATTCTCTGTATATGTATATGTTTGTGTGTTTGTATACATGAATGCAATGTCATTGACAATCAGAAGAGGGCTTTGGATCCCCTGGAGTGGAGTTCTTGGAGTAGGATCAAAGTACGGATGGGTGCTAGAATCAGGTTCTCTGGGAGAACAGCAATTGTCATTAGCCACTGAGCCATCTTTGATATTTTTAATGGGCTCCCCACCCCACATCTGAATTTAAAATAACATGATACCTGTGGTCAGCTCCTAGGTGGTTTCTGAATAAAGGATGCCCATAGTCTGAAAAGATCCACTAACTGGTTCATGATTTGGAGCTTTGAACTACTTGGTAGCAACTTGACCTCCGAAGAGAGGAAAGAGTGGGAGATGAGACTTAGCATGTGGTTAATGAAAAAGAACCTCAAGAAAAACCCTGAGATTCAAAACTTCAGATTAGTTTTCTGGTTGGTAACACAACAATATGAGAAGATGATGTGTCTTAAAGACATGAACACCTCACAGACATTGTCCCTGACATCTGATTATTTGCCTGGTCCTAGCTTCTGTCCTTTCTAATTAAACTGTGATCATAAAGAATCATAATGATAATACTGCCCTGAGCCCAGTGACACATAGTCATAATCATCCAACCCAAGGGAATATCAAGAACTCTCTAATTGTAACCCATTGTGAAAAACGCATGTGGTCTGAAAATCCCAAGCTTGGGTTGGTGTCCCGGAGATAGGCTCTGGGAGAGTCCTCTACAGGACTTTGACCTGGGATGAGTGATCTGTCTCTAGGCAGTTAATAACAGAATTATGTCACAACTCCCCAAGACTCTACAGGCAAATGGCAAGAAAGTCAGATACAGACTCTGGTCTTTTCACACTGCAGAGTCAGCCCAAATGACACATTCTTACTAAGTAATCAACACAAGAAGCTTTGGTTACAGAGAACCTTAGTATAGGATAGGGCCTAAGTCAGAAGGAGCACCCCACTAGGATGCCAGGGCTGTGTCTGTGTCCTAATCATCTGTTTTTAAAACAATCGGGATGACTTGGACATTCCAGGAGCTCAGTAAACTACTCTTAGAGCCAGTGGAGGATGACAGAATGCTTGAGACCAGAATACTTTCTACATCGGAATCCTTATGTGAGCCACCCTTATCACTGGATCAGGTGGGTCAGATCATGTGACAACTAAAATAACCTCCCAGTCCCTCCCTCCTCATCTCCCCTCGGCTGCTTCTCCTGGGCTTTTCTACTCTTTCTCAACTCACTCCACCACGTCCTACTTTTTTTCTATTCTCTCTCTCTCTCTCTCTCTCTCTCTCTCTCTCTCTCTCTCTCTGTGTGTTTTCTTCTGCAATAGGAATCAACAGTGATTTCCATTTGAAGAGAAAGGAGAAAAGGGAAAAGAGAAAAGGAGGGGAGAAGAAAAAGAGGAGGAGGAAGAGAAGGAAGAGAAACAGAAGCAGTTTGGAATTCTCCTCCCTGCAGTGTGGTCCAATGAACATGCAAACGGAACCTGCAGTGTACTGAAGAATTAAGCTGGAAGCTGGGCTGGAGGTAATAACAGTGCAAAACTATCATTATCACCATTGATTCAACCCCGAGAGCCCCCTGCAAGCTGTGCTTGGTTTTAGAAGAGTGGGCATCTCTATAAGTGATTATTCAGGGACTGCTAACCCTTGCTAGTGAGAAATGGGTATGGAGCTGGGTATGGAGTCTTGTCCCTAAACAGTCTATCTGGCTTCCCCGGAGTCCTTGATCCTTTCTGAGCCTCAGTTCTTTTTATAAGTAGAGTCAGATCTATACTGGAAATCACAGAAACATTGGTGAAGGCACTTGCAGCTCAGACAGCTTTATCCAACCATCAGTTCCCATAATCCACTTTCAAATTCCTGTTGTCTTTTGCCAAATGGACAGTAGCAGAAGCAACAAAGTCCCAAGCAGAAAGAAAGACCATGAAGAAAACAGTTCCTGCAGTTCCTGCAGTCAATGATTAAATGCCAAGTTAGGGTGGGACATGAAGACCCTAGGTCTGGCTTTATATTCTGAATGGAGAAGATGATACAGGTCTGGAGGAAGCAGAAGAAGGACGCCTTGCTCAGGGACCCCAAAATATCTCCTTTATGGACATGGCCTCACCAGAAAGCACAGACTTCACACAGGGGTGTTTAGAGGCCACAGAACAGGGGACACTGAAGCGCAGGAGGGAACCCACGTGGAAAAGAGTCACGGGTCATTAGTAACCACAGCTGAGACTTCTGGGGCCTAACACTGGATCTGTACTCCTTGACTCATTGAAAACTCCTCAGTGCACCCAGGGCTCTGAGAGACAAAGGAAGGCCAAGGAGCCTGCACTTAATGCAGATTTCCAAAAGCTTCCAAGAAAACATAAGCCAGCACTTGGTTTTCAGAAGCCAAGAGCTCATAAGCTATTTTTCACTCAATTAAATACAATAATGGAGGGAGAAATGTCAGGCATATGGGTAGCAGGTCCCAGCATAACGGTTTGAAACATAACTGATTAAAAATGCAGTTACAGAAAACACTTCGATGACAAAAATGACACAAATCATATCTGAATTAATAGAAATGAATTTGATCTTAGAAAATATACATTTAATTATTTCAGAAAAAGGGGGCGTTTGTCTCCAACTTATCTCTCAAATAGTTTTTAAGAGAGGAATAAGTTAATCAACCAAATATGTAATAAAATAAAAACCAAATAGAGTAAAACCAAAGTATGATTTTCAGAGACTCAAGGTAAAGGCACTTAGAATAATTATTGTGCCATTCTTAAATGTTTCTGTAAATTTGAATTATAGAGGTTTTTATTAAGTATTCCCAGACCCTCATAATCTACATAATGAACACAGACATTAAAGGAACATCATCCACTCCTGAAAGGCTCGGCTTGGCCAGCACCATGCCTGAGTCACACGGGAAATGCCAGACTTGGCAAGGTAACAGATTCACAGTGAGTTCAATGACTGCATTTAAACAAATCAATTCAATCCAGTTTCTCTTAAGTGCCTAACCAAACACAGAGATGCTCCAAGCCACAGCAATTGCTGACCTCCAAGTGTCCCCAAACCACAAACAGTCAAAGATACACAACAAACAACAATTTCCTTAAAACCTTAAAATTATGTAGTAATATAGATATATACTATATACTGTGATGGAAAGAGGAGAGGAAGAATGGAGAAGGAGAGAGGGAGGAAGAGAGGTGGGAAGGAGGGAGAGAGAGAGAGAGAGAGGAGGGAGAAGAGGAGGAGGGGAAGGAGGAGAGATTGCAAGGTTCTGGTTACCTGGAAATAACTTACTCGTCTCCCTAGTCTCCTGCTCTATTAGACTTCACAGTACTAAGGAAAGGCTAAGCGTGGAGCCCAGGGCAAGGCTGGCTCCTTGCTGGCACACAATAGTGTGTGTGTGCAGCAGGAAGGACATGACCATGATGCACCTTTGTACTTGACTCTCATTCTCAAGACATGCTTTCCCCAACCACCATTTTCAACTTATTAGAACATAGCCATGCTGAGCAGGAAACAAGTCCTAAACAAGCCACAGTTTAGTAAACTGAGAGAAATGAATGAAGTCAAGAGAAGTTTATTCTCCAGTGTCTACCCACAGGAATCTACAAATGTAGTTTTGGGTTTTGCATTGATGGGGTTCTGGTCTTAGTATATTATAAATTCTAATTAGACCAACAAGGGGAAAAGATTTTAAAAGGAACAATGCAATCAAATATGGACACTCTATTTAAAAACAGTAATGTTAGCATAAAAAGGGAGCTTAAAACAAGAAAAGGCAAAATAAATATTACACAAATGGGTGGTCAAATGTTGTTTTTCTTTTTAAGCACAAAGCCTTAATCTAAAGCCAAGGAGAGATAGAGATAAACAGCAAGTTGCCCTCCACAGCCAAAGAGCATAATACCCAGGAAATTAAATGAAATCAGTCTAAAATACCAACTGGAGTTCATATGAACTTGGAACCCTGATGCCAAATGAAACATTAAAGCGCGAGTCTGCTATTTTTAGGGCTTTGTATCTTGGTGGCTGTGTAATGAATCAGGATGTCTTGGCAAACACACTGGTAGACGGAAAGATACTTGTTTTCTTACCAAAAATAGTTGGAGTCTCCTAAAATGTAGCAGGAACAGAGCAACTAGGGGTCCTGGAGTCTGAGGGCTATTGACTCATGGAGGTGGGAGGTCAGAGCCTCAGGCCACGGGCTGACACCTCGTTTACTTGCATAAGAGTCTACAGAAGCACAGGGGCATCAGGAAGAAGGTAAGACAGCATTTTGATTTACAGCTTATGAGACATATTACACTGAAGTAACCTGAGTATCCTGGAGACTTTCAGAGATGAGACATCATCAGGTCACTGGCATGAAGATCTCAAGCTGGGGGATTTGCTTAGTCTCTCTCAGCTCCATTATACACATTCTTCAACAGAAAGGGTTCTCTCCTTCCATGGAACCAAACCACTGACTTCAGTGTCAGATCATCTCAGAGTTCTGAGGTATATGATCCATGCAGGACATCCATCACCTCGCTCAGGCATACTATACAACTGTGCATACTAGGAAAGACACTAATTACTATAAAAGGGGAGAGGTAGACGTAGAATCTCTAGGGTCCTTCTCATTCTAAAAATAGAATTTCCAATGTCCAATTCCAGATTGCAAACCCTGAGAAACTCTATTCTGGCTGTTTCTAGGGTTCCCCGGATGGAGTCGGGGCTGGGGGGTAGGGGTAGGGGTTGGGGATCACTAGCAATCAGCACAATTTAACTTGTTGATATCTTGCAATTGTGTCAGGCTGACCAAAGACAGCCCAGCAGGTTCTCCAATAGCTCTTATTCAAGTCTGTAACCCCAATGCTTCTGGAGCATTCTTGGAAAGCGAAATGGGCCCTAAATAAGTTGGGTTCATAACGTTCTTGAGCATAGAAAGGGCTTCTGAGAAGGGTTCTTAACAGTCATTTGGCCAGATGGGAGGAAGGAAATGTGAAGACATTCTACCCAGTGACAGCTGTGCCTCTCTGTTGACCCTTTCTTTGCCATACAGATGCACTTCTCCAGGAGCTCTGCCTGATGACCTCACTAAAATGAGTTAATAAGACCTGACAGAAGAGCAAAGCAGATACAGAGCCAGGACTCAAACCCAGACAATCCAGTTTCAAGCCCTCAAGTTTTGTGACCCGGCTTATACGTACAACTGTGCATACTAGGAAAGACTCTAATTACTTAGCCTTACAATCATGTGCGTGAACATCATCTGGGTACATATACAGATGTGGATATAGAGGTCAGAGGACAACCTCAGGTGTCTTTGCCCAGGCACCATCCTCCATGTATTTTTTGGGTTTTCTTTTTTGAAACAGGGACTCCCACAGACCTAGAGGTTACTGAATAGACTGGGCTGGCCAGCAAGCCCCAGGAGCCCACATTTCTGCCTCCCTAGCACTGAGATTGTGAGTAAGTGCCACTATGTCCCCCTTTACTTACTTAGGCTCTGGGGATACAGGCTCAGGTCCTTGTGTATGGAAAGCAATCACTTCCTCAAACGGCCTATCTTCACAGACCTCTTTGATTTAATTACCTGGTTTTTTGTTTTTTGTTTTTTGTTTTTTTTTTTTAGAATTATTTATTTACTCTATGTATATAAGTACACGGTAGGTGTCTTCAGACACACCAGAAGAGGGGATTGGATCTCACTACAGATGGTTGTGAGACCCTGCAATTGCTGGGAATTGAATTCAAGACCTCTACAAGAACAGTCAATGTTCTTAACCACTGAGCCATCTCTACAACCCCTTGATTTAATTTTTTTTTTTTTTCGAGACAGGGTTTCTCTGTGTAGCCCTGGCTGTCCTGTAATTCACTCTGTAGACCAGGCTGGCCTGGAACTCAGAAATCCGCCTGTCTCTGCCTCCCAAGTGCTGGGATTAAAGGCATGTGCCACCACTGCCCGGTTGATTTAACTCTTAAATACTTTATTTGGAAATAATCACACAGATATATGGAGGCCGCAGAAGCAGAATATTTAAGCCCTTTGAAAATAAATGCTGGCCTGAAGCATCATCTGTGAGTGCTTCTGTGTCTTTACCTTACAACCAGTGTTAGACCCGAAGGTCGCAACCACCGGTAGTTCCCCCTCGCAAAGACATGAAGATCGAGAGAGATGCAATCAGCAAGAGGTTTATTATTTCCAATGCATTGGGGTCGTCCTGTACATGAGGCAGAGGCCACCCTGTGGAGCCTGGTCAGGGACCTTATATAGGATTTTAGAGCAGCTGCCATTAGGTACAATGTGATTGGCAGAACAGTATGACTTATAAACTGATTGGTCTTTAGGGAATGAGGTAGCAGGGGCTTAATCAGCCCCTCCCTTCCAGCCTACCTGTTTTCTAACCTGTTTCTTCCGTGTGCTTGGAGGGGGGTAAGGGGAGGAATGCCCATCCCACATGGAGTATCTGCTAGCTAGGTGGCCTTATCTCAGGAGAGGGGAGGAGGGGAGGAAAAGCATTTCTTTCACCATCACATAGCCATCAATGCTGGGAGAGCTGTGGGTTGTGAGCTGCAGTTCTCTGCCTCGGTACTTCCCGTCAGCAACCTTCTGATCTTTCTCATACTCCTAATATCTGTTTTTTGTTGCTTGTTTGTTTGTTTTTTTAAAGATTATACTTGATTTATTTTAAAGACTAGACCTCAATTTGTGTTTTCTTGGTGTATACTCACAGCTCAACTCAGGGTAAGCATCTTTGACAGCAAGATCACAAATGTGGTGCCATGAGCAGGGGGCACAGAATTCTGATTTCTTTCATTACAAGTACTGTTAACTAGAAAAAACCCCAACAGACTTCCCATTATAAATTGCTCATTTTTCTTTTGTGACTTGTTGGTATTTCACAAGAAGGTGCTTTCAAACCACATAAATATTCCATTCCTCAGGAAACTTACAAGTTATGTATTTGGTAACTGTTTGTGCTAATATGGACTCAGATTTCAATTTTTATTCACTGAACTAAATTTATCATTTTTTAATGTTCAAATTATCCCAGATTTGGCCAGTAGGCGGCCTTTCCAGCTGGCTTCTTGCCGGTGTACTGAACCCTGTCTGCTGAGATGACTGTGGGAGTGACTGAAGAGTAGCCTCTCTGAAGGGGAGTGGGAGTTGATTTTCTGAGGCCACCACTGCTCCAGAGTCAGTGCAGTGAGCAGGAATGGGGAGTCAGAACCGGGAGTTATCTAGGTGAGCTGCGGGTCTGGCCAGTGAGCAAGCAGGAAGTAACCACTTCCAGCTTTGGGAGAGAACTCTCTTCTCCAAAGGGTTACAGCTCTACATGTCAGATGCTCTCAGTTGGTCTTTGATGAACTAACTCTCATATGCTTTATTCCTTGTGAACAGGGTCTTATATACATTTTGGGGTGAGTTGGAGTCTAAAGGCAGATGCTTTCTTTTGGCTTGGTCTGAGATGTTAGAGATGTCTCATCTGCATGTGGAGGAGCTTCAGGTGCTGCCCTACATGACTAATTTTCACAGTCCTCTCCATGGGGTGTCGTGGTCATCTGTCCCAGGACACAAACCTGTCAGAAGTAGATGAAACACCTACCTTCTTCAGGTATGAGTGTACAGGGGTTTCCGAATCCATTTGAGCTTACCAAGTTTTCTGTCTGAGGCCTGGTCCACTGCCCTACAGTTCTGTGTCCTTTCCAACTTTGGCCAGTAGGGGCCCTTTCCAGGTGGCTTCCAGCTGTGTCCTTTGCCATGGTCCCCTCTACCACTGAACCTTATTTTTTGGTTTAACATAGTGTAGGCCCACCCTGCCTTTGTGTGTTTTAATTCTGAAATCTGTCATTTCTCCAAGTGCCCTCACGGCTTTTTTCCTTGGGCGGGGGTATTTTTTGTTTGGTTGGTTTTTTCATTGGTTGGTTGGCTGGTTGGTTTTACTTGGTTTGACAGAAAGCAGTACTTAAGAGCCAAAATCTGAGCTTTTGGTGTGTTTATGGCACTAGCCTCTGCCACTGTTGCCCCTTGCCATACTATATAGCTGTCCTTGGCATGTCTCTCTGGCTTCTGTGACTCTTGACCCCACAGGAGCCTCACCCTGAGTCACCAGCACATCCCTTCCTGTTCCCACCATATCTGACCCATTAACACTGATGAGTATCTTCTTAACAGCATTTGCATAGGAAGCACAGAGGAGGACCTGGCCTGCTTTTAGTGGCCAGAAAGAACACCAAGGAGCTCCTCCATTATTCTTTGGATTTCTACACATTCCAAGCAAATTGTATCAGTGTCTGCCTCCCACCCAGGAAGATGTAAGGAGATGGACACATAGTACCTGAGCACAGGCATGAGGCAGAATGTAAATTAAAATAAGTGGATTATTTTAAATTGTGATTCTAGTCAGGGAAGAGCCTACCTATGTGGCCAAAGTATTTGTAAATATTTTTGAGTCTGAGTCTTATTTCTGGAGCATGGGGCTGGAAGGAAGAAATGAACCTAACTTCCATAGGAGGGGAGAAACAAGTACAGCAATGTCCACAAACGAGATCACCTCACTCTCCTGCTCAAGCATCCCGTCATCTTTGTGTTCACCTTTGCCTGCAGAGTCCCATCACCCACCGAGCCCTCACTCCTGTTTTGAATGTTCTCCCTGGGGATTTGTATTTGTGTTCCCCCAGCCTTAAATACCACTTTTGCCCTTCGTGTCTCCACCCAAATGTCACCACCTCAATTTTTAAGCCATCTTATTCCATCTCAGTCATTCTCCTCCTCCAGGTAAAACTCCCCCTCACTGTTGAAATGATCTTATTTGAGCCAGCACAGTTACATATATCTGTAATCCCAGCTCTTGGGAGATAGAAGAGGACTATGAGTTCAAACCCAGCCTGGGTTATACAGAAAGATCTTGTCTCTAAAATGAAGAAGGGTGTTCATATTTGTTGGCTTAGGAAGACACTGTCTTTGTTCTTCCTAGACTATGAGGATATAACCACTGATAGCACAGTTATATCCCAGGACTTTGCACAGTGGCTGCTACATAGTAGGTGTGTAAGAAATACACAAGACACAGATGATCAAATGCATGGAAACTTTTATATAATTTTGTGAGGTTGAAATAAAATAAGTAAAATATTTAGCACAGAACCCAGTGCAGTAAATGAACAACATCTATTGCAATAAAAGCCACCAGGAGCCCTGGGCTCCAGGACTGCTGCCTCCAGGCACTAGAGTGACTTCAGGCAAACCAGGCAATTCTTTAACCTGCACTGTTCTCATCTATAAATCTTGTCAGGGATCTCTCAGGACAAACGGTCATCGTTTTGCCTATTTCATGGTCCAAGTGCTCATCCAGTCCAACGATAAACTGATTCTTGATTGGTAAGAGTTGAACCTCTGTTGCCCCAACAGCATCTCAAAAGGCCAACTGTGGCACGTCTTAGAAATTCCTGGATCCTTTCGCTAGCTACCCATTCAGTCAAGCTTACAATGAGGTTTGTAGTCCACTCTGTACAGTCCTTTTCATTTTCTACTGTTCCTTCTCTCTCCCGGCCCTAAATTTCAGACATAAAACAAGTGAGTTTTAGCCTAACAGCTTTTTGCCCTAGGCAAAATGAAAGTTTTATCAAAACAGAAAGAACAGTTAAAATTGGCATTTATCTCGGACATACTTAATGAGACTCCTAGATAGAAATAGTGAGTGGCAGGTGAGAAAAAAGGATGCTCCTGTCGCTTCTGGCCTTCACATAGATAGAAATCTACAATCCTACACGAATCAGTTTATCTCCCAAAAGAACGTTCCTAAAATATTTAAGCAGAAGTTCTAACTGTGCCTCATTCATTTAATGTCCAAAAAAGATGTAAATTTTCCCAAGAGCTCCACCACAACTCCCTCAATGTCACCAATCTCAGTGACCCTCATAGAAAAAGAACTGATTCCTGGGCAACAGAGTTAAAATAAAGCAACGTGGGCTGGAGAGAGAGGGGGCTCAGCAGTTAAGAGCACTGGCTGCTCTTTTGGAGAACACAGGGTCAGTACCCAGCATCCGCATGATGGCTCACAACCACCCTGGCCGTAACTCCAGCTCCAGAGGATCTGATGTCCTTTTCTGGCCCCCAAGGGCACTGTGTGCCTGTGATATGAGCACATGCATGCAGGAGAAACACTCATACACATAAAATAACAACAGATCCTCAGAAATAAGTTTTAAGAAGCAAGGCAGTGTAGACAAAGTCTTGTCAAGAAGAGTCTATCAAACACAGGCTCATCTTTCCATCCTGGTGATCTGATAGGGGATCCACTGGCAACACAAGCAAACATAAAAGAAGGAAAAGGTCCCTCCAGTCCAGTATACACAGTGATGCATACCCTCTACCTGACCGCTGGCTGTGTCAAATGTCTTCCACATGCACAATGTCTGAATTTCCCCTCATTTGACTGTGAGAATAAAGTATTCACTAAAGTAACACCAACACTCATGGCTTCACTTAATAAGTAATCTTCCCTCTCATGGATTTAGATGAAGGTTCTAACTGGTGGTAATTTGGGGACTCCGAATCTGCAGCTTGTGACTCTGGTTATTTTTATGCTTGACTTCTGAAACCACCATGAAACAGAGTAGAGGATCAAGTAAAAGGCGTGGACATGGGTCAAGTTCAGGAAGGGTGCACATTAGACCTCATTGTCTATAGTCCTTTGGGTCAAGTCAGGAAGGGAGCACATTGGACTTCATTGTCTATAGTCCTATGGGTCAAGTCAGGAAGGGTGCACATTGGACTTCATTGGCCATAGCCCCATGACATGCTGCAGCTAACAGCACAACTGAACAATGTGTTCTGATGTGGGACAGCACAGGAGGAAGCAAGCTTGGAGAATGGCCAGCCACCTCTGCTGCAAAGTACCATATATAGCCATCAAAGCCTTTGTCTAAATGACTAGATGTTTATAAAAATCCCAATTGCCCACAGGAACAGTCAGCTATCACTTAATGTTAAAAGACAAGCAGTGTCCACAGTAGGGATAGCAACACATTCTGCAAAAATAGAAAACATTCAGGCAGAGACTAGGATACAGCTGCAAGGTTGCTTCCAAAGTATCCCTAAGGAGCACACTAGGAAAGCCTAAAGCATAGCAGAGGACCACAGCGGGTCAGAAGTGAGAACACATACTCTGGATTTTCTGTTGCCTGAACCATTGGTTAAAAAATAGCAAGATTGGGCTAGAGAAATGGCTCAGCAGTTAAGAGCACTAGCTGCTCTTCCAGAGGACCCAGGTTCAATTCCCAGCACCCACATGGGAGCTCACACCTGTCTGTAACTCTAGTTCAAGAGGATACAACACCCTTGCACATGTCAGCAAAACACCAATGCACATGAAGTAAAATAAATTATTTAATTAAAAAAATTTGTTATTTTTTTAAATAGTAAGGTTGCGCCATTTGATTCTCGCAATTTTATTCATATGTTTATTACTTAATAAAATGAACTATAATAAAAGGATAAGTTGATAAATTTGGCCTACAAAAATAAAAGCATTTTATGTTTATAGATAGCATAAATTTAGGGGAAATAGAATTATTATGAAGAAACGATTGCCTAAAATACAAATAAACACACCCGCAAATCATAAAATAATAACCCTAGTGAGAAAAAGTAATGAATAAAATATGAAATAGCTGTATAATAAAATAGCTTAACTCAACGCCAATAAAACAAAACAAACAAATGAACATACAAAAAACAGCAACAAGAGACCAAGCAGATGGCTCAGCTGGTAGCAGTGCTTGTCTCCAAGCCTGATGACCCGTTTGATTCCTAGTCCCCACATGGTAGAAGGTGAGAACCAATTCTTACCATATTCTCTGACTTTCATATGCACACTGGCATACAAGCATGAATGTACACACATGTGCACACACACACACATAAATAAAAATGTAAAAACCAATGTAAAGACATGAAACAAACTTGGCATTCTCATCGAGATGGTGAAGAGGCTAAACTTGCTTTGAGCTCCAGAAACTTCATATTTGAGACTCTCCCTTGAAGAAAAATAACCAGAGAGGCTCACAGAGATCCCAGCCAGAGAGGTCATGGGAGCATTGCTTTAAATGTGGGGACAATGATAGCTAAGGTGCCTATTGTTAGGATAAGTCATGATACATTTGGCAAGGCGATTCGACCTGCCCTTTACATTTGTGCTTTTGAAAATAGAATGATATGAAATAACGGTGGGGAGACAAACTAGATACAGAAGCACACAGATCTGGCCCTAGTTTTATGAAATGTTGCACACGATAGCACTCTTAATGATACCATGTGCTTGGAATGCTCCGTACAGAGGAAGAGCTGAAGGCAAGAAATGCTGAAGACTGATGACACAGATCAACTTGAGCTCCTGCCTTGAGTGTGCTTACCATGACTTTAAAGCTGTAGTGATTGGTAATTGTCGATGTTTAAAACTGTAACAGAGGTTGATAAAGAAATATATTGAATTTCTATTTTTCCAAAAAAGATGGTAGGAACAAAACTTTGATTATTGAAATATGAAATGTCCTCACAAGCTCAAGTGTTGAAGGTTTGGTGAGAGGTGCTGAGAACGTAAGAAGGTGGGTGGAATTCATTAGGTGAGGTTCTCTCTCTGCCTCCCTCTCCCCTCAGCTCTCCTCACTCCTGAGTGAGCAGCTCTCTCCACTACCACATACTGCTTACCATGAATATGCTGCCTTACCACAGTGGAGCAAGCTGTGGGTAGAAAGCTCTGGAATGATGAACCACAACCCACCTCTCTTTTCTTCTTTAATTATTTCTGTCAGGCACAGTGGAACAAAGCACTGAATTTTTATTGTTTTTAAATTATGTGTATGTGGGGGTGTGATGGACATGTGCACATGGCATTCAGAGTGTAAACTCCCTTGAGCTGGAGTTCAGGCTGGCGTGAGCAGCCTGACGTGGGTGCTGGGAGCAGATCTCTGGTTCCCTGCAAGAGTGGCACCTACTCTTAGGCAGAGTCTTCTCTCCAGCTCCAAAAGGGACTGCTAAAACTCCAACTTGCTAGGGCACACTTACATGCCTCATCACACTTTGCCTTTAAAACAATATGACTCCCAGATTCCTTCGTCTTTGGGGAGGATGTCTCTCTTCCTGGTGACCCCTTGTTTGAGTAGAATGAATCTGTAGGACTCTTGTTAATCCGAACACTCTAGATGAAGTCACCAGTGTTTTGCTAGGAGGAAGCAGGGATTTGGGAAGATTTGTGGGAGTGTTCCATTCTCTCCACCATGAAGACACTTCAGTGATGCTTCTATAAGCAGAATTTAGAACTTTGATACCAGAGATTACTAACTAGCAGGTGTCCTGAAACCCCAGGGCCACTACTGAGAGTCAAGGACTGGTTGCTCTCCCATCAGGGAGGTAGCAGAGGGCAGGAGGGGCTCTCTCTCCCAGGCTCCCTCTCCTGGATTCTCCACTCCAAAGCAGCCCCATGTTTCTAGCATTTGAGCTATTTGTTGACATAGTCTTTGCAACACATACACACAGACACACACACAGAGATGCACACTCACACATACACATGCACACACACACAAATATAAACACACACGTACACATGCACACACATATACAATAGACACACACATGCACACACACAGACACATGCACAACACAGACACATGCCCACACAGACATACACATATATGCAAACACAGACACACAGATGCACACACAGATATACATGCACTCATACATACACACATACTATTTCAGGTTGGAGCCCCATGTAGGGCAGGGTAGTTGCAGCATCTGCAGCTTCCACCATGACAGCTTTCATGGAGTATGACCACCAGGTCACCAGCCAGAACAACTTAAACCCCAAAGAGAAATAGGATAAAGAGGTTTGTCCCCCAGCATTGTGCATGTCTCTGTGTTACTCTGTCCGTCAATTCTTAGGCTCTGCATAATCACTTGAGCATGGCTTTCCCTCTCTCCCCTCCATACTCCACCAAGCCCTTCACACTCTTTTCAAATTAAGAAGAAGAAATCAGGCACTAGAAAGCTGGTTCAGCATTTAAGATCATTTGCTCCACAAGCCTACGGACCAGAGTTTAGATTCCAGCACCCATCTAAGATTTCTGGCATCTCCAAAAACACCTACAAGCCTACCTTAAGGAGAACAGAGACAGGTGGCCTGGGAGCTTGATGGCTTTGAGGAGACCCAAGTTAAGGGAGAGATGCTGCTCTGAAAGAGTGAGTGGCTGGTGAGAAAGGAGGATGCTCCTGTCTCTTCTGGCCTTTACATGCATGAGTAATTGTGCACACACACACACACACACACACACACACACACACACGCATGCCTACTCATAAATAACTGCACACATACATGTACTCATGAATGCCTACTCATAGATTACTGTGCACTTACACACACACATACATACCTACTCATAGATAACTGCACACACACATACACATGCATACCTACTCATAGATAACTGTGCACACACATACATGCATACATGCACACAATAAGTATGATACTTATTCATAGATAAATATCTTTAAAAATGAAGAAGTAGCCCAATGGCATGTGTGTTCTCTGTATTGTGCTTTTCAAATCCTATCAATAGATAATTCCCTAATTCTCAGCAAGTCACCAACTAATCAAACTGATGAGCATGCTCATGAAGCCACCCATAGAAGACACCTGTTAGCAAAGCATATTGTAAATACTTCTGTAGATCCAGGTTGCTCTAGAGTCAAATCTGGATGTTCTCCAGGTAAATGTCTGTGCTCACAGTAGGAAAAGCAAGTGGGGGCTTTTACTGGCTCAGCCACCAAAGCCACCTTTGAATTTGGTACTTTGCATGTGAGAGAAAAACCCCCAGGGTGAAGCTAAGCACACCACCTGTCTCACTAGATCTGGTTACCCAGGAGCCATTTGTTCCTTGTTGTGCTCAGTGTAAAGCTGAAGGTATTTTTAATTAAAAGAATTACTATGGTGCCATCTGAATGATGTCTCCATTTTTATCCAGTCAAGCTCTACAGGACCATTCTCACATATGAGATGTATCTCCTGCCTGCATTAGCTTCTCCATGGACTGCTCAGAATCTGAGAAGCCTGGGTCTTTCTTATTCTTCTGCCTAAATCCCCAATCTAATTCTATCACACTTTTTACCACAGAGAACACACTACCTATGGTGGTAAATATTATTTGGGGGCTCTACCCCACTTAGATCACTTAGTTTCCAAATTAAAAAAACAAAAACAAACAAACAAACAAAAAACACAAACCTTTAGATTTATAATAAGCCTTAACGCAGCAGAACTGGGCATGTATCAACCCTCTGTGCTACTTTGTCTACTTCCCTGTCAATAACCCCAAGATTTTACTTGCCTTGTTCTGCCTGGGCTGCTGCTACTCCAATAGGTGGGCCTCATGGCCACGCAACGCAAGGCGCCTTCTTCCTTCTTCTCCTCTCCTCGTGGTCTCTGCTTCAGACCCCAAGCCTATCTCTTCTGCCAGCTACAGGCCCTAGGAATCTTTATTCAACCAATAGTTTTAAATTAAGGAGCAAGGTTTGCACAACAAAGACTGGTATATGAGAGAATCCACTCCTCTTGAAGCAACTAGACCTTGAGATACAGATACAGATACAGATACAGATACAGATACAGATACAGATACAGATACAGATACAGATACAGATACAGATACATCACACTCCAGAGCGATAAACCAAACCTCAACAATTACTCTCCCCAATCACTCCCAAACCTGTGCAACACATCAGTTGACCGAAGAAAACTCTAAGAAAGAAGGGATTGATCGGGCTTGATTTGAGATACATCGCAGGATTCTCTCATTTCTCTCAGTTTGGAGCTTCAGCCCTGATAATGACCACCAGATACTGGGTGCTATTACATTTTGCGATACATCTAGAATTTACTAAATCCTTGAACAGACTAGATTGTATGAAAACACTTTGTCTTTTTGTTGTTGTTTAAAATAAAAAATTTCTTTTTTTTTTTTATACTCTACAACTTGCAACCTGGGACAAATGTCTAACTGAGGTACCCATTGACATAGCAAAGTGGATGCTGGCTGCCATGTTCTTCCATCACCCCCCCCCCATCTCAACCTGTCAGAGGGCCCTCTACCCTGAACTCTCCCTCCCAGGGACGTTGTCTGGGCCAGTCTCACTGCCCAGGCCACCCTTCTTTTTGGTGGCTCCTCTCTTGCTCTGCTCTCCCTCTCTCTATTCTTGTGGCTACGTCTGGTCATGTTCATTCTGGACTCTCCCAGATGTCCCTACCTCTGCCCATGCTCTCCCTTCAATCTACAATAAACTTTTTCCTCCACCATACCTAAGAGCAGTCATGGACTTTTTATTTTTATTTTTTAAATATGGTGCTGAATTCCAAAACTAAACCAGCTTGAGACCTAACACAATCATCTATAAAATAGATAGGTCTAAGATTAAATAGATATTAGCTCTAATTAAGGCCTGGGAAAAATAAAACCTCTTTGTCTCTCTGTGTCTCTCTCTGTGTGTGTGTGTGTGTGTGTAATAAAGAGCAAATCATTCAGTGATCTTAGTTCCTCAGGTATAATCCCCAAAGTATATGTGAATAATATTAATAAGCTACAGAAAAAGGAGGAAGGACAAAGAGAAGGATACAGAGGAGACACTGCCCACAGACATCAAGCTGCCTGTCACTAGCCTTGCTTTTCCCACTCCCTGTGCTGACTCGGATGTTTCTAAGGCAAGTCCTTGCCTAGCTCAGCGTGTTAGCCAGATCCCCAGGTGCAGGTGGTCACTCACTTTTTCATCCTTTTACTTCTTATTCTTAACAAGCAGCAATGGAAGCTAATTCATTTATTTAGACTACTTGTGCTGGTTTCCTCTTCCTCTCCACCTCTTCTCACCCACATGGGCCCTTCAACTGCCTTAGGTTACTGCACTAAGCTATCACAGCAGGAGAGGAAGGTGGAGAGCCATGCATGAAAAGTTGGGAAGTAGACTGGAAACCCCACCATAGCTACATTTAAGGAACAGGATGGGCAAACGTGTCTACTATTCAATATGGGAGATGGCAGGCATGATGGAAATGACTCAGAGAGTTCCAAGACTTGTGTAGTCCTGCCGCTCTGCCCAGCTGGCCCACTTCTACCCTTGGAAGAGCTCTTAATATTTATAATAAAGTGTTACCTGCCTATAATATATACCGCCGGAACATAAGAACCTGGACACTCCAGTGTGTGCCTTCCGCCTCCCACCCACACCTATAACAATATTGCTGTAGTAACCGGGGCCTTCTTTGCAAATTTTTCTTTTGCTGTTACTGCCTGTCCATCCAGAAGAATAGTCTCGGTCATTCAAAGAGTCTGAACATTTTATAGAATTCTTTGGCCCTAATCAAAATATAAATGCCCCTAACACAATTTCCCACCTGTGTAGACACATTCTAATGGTGTGTTGCTGTGTAGAACTGTCAGGTCTCAAGGACTCCATCTGAAATGGGATTTAAAGCCAGCTGTTTTTAAGAAGATCTGCTTCTACTATTGTTGTCTGAGAATTTTGTTTTGTTTTAACTTAGAAGAAACCCATAAGTGTCCTAATCAAACCCATTATGTTGTAAAAATGTTTTCTCTTGAAGCAATGGCATTTGGCAATTGTGAAACCTGCTACTTGGTGTATTCAACTTACCCTAAGAGGAACTGTCCCTAAGGATATCTCTTATGTCCTTAACTGTAGTGACTTGTGTTCTCATGCTAATTGTGTTACCCCCAAAAAACTGTTTGCAGTGTCCCACATGTAGGCTAAAGGAAGCCTGCCCACAGTTGGCTCTGATTGGGAAATAGTTGCCAGTGGCCAATGGCTGGGCAGGGGAATAGAGATGGGACTTTCAGATTTCCCAGAGAAGGGATGAAAGGAAAGAAAAGAGCATCATCTCCATGATAGCACAAAGATCAGGCTTAAAGGCCCACTCACATGGAAGAATCCAGGAAAGTGGCGGCCACTCCCCTGACTAGGTCTGGGGTAACAGAGATGAAATACAGATTTACAAAGTGTTAACGCAGGAATACTGGAGGAGTATGTGTGCTAGCTGAGGGGAGGTTTAGAAGTGCCCAGCACTGAGCAAGTTAGGCAGATTAAAAATAACTCTCCCTCTCTCTCTCATGCTCTCGTGTGTGTGTGTGTGTGTGTGTGTGTGTGTGTGTGTGTGTGTTTCATTCGTGAATCCAGAGCTGTTGGGCGGGTGCAGGGGAGATGAGAGTGCCTGGCTGGGAGTTCAGAGCAGTTAACTATTCATCTCCACACTTGGCACCTGACACCACCCACAGTGGAAGCTTCTTTTTCCCAGCATAGGTACAGGGTTTAGAGGTATATCAATGGTAATCATGAAGGTGAGAATACAAGCAGTTACTATTGTGACAGTACTTGAAAGATGAGCCATCCATTCCTTCTCACAACGAGCCAGCTTCCCCTTAGTATAATTGAGATGTTCAATGTGAAGCCACAGAGAAAAATCCCCTAAATCTCAGTCTTCAAGAGTTGCTTAGGAGGAACTAGATCCAGGCTGCTGTTTGCAGTAAGATGGTATCTACATGAGCTAAGATGGGACAAAGAAACCTTAAAGAGCACCATTAAAGAAATTAACAGAGATGGGAGTGTTTTCAGTATTGACACCCCGCAGCAGAAGAGGAATGAGCTAGAATATTTGCATCCACTTCTGTTGCTACAAAGAGCATCTTAGGGGAGAAAAGGATTATTTTAGCTCAAAATTTCAGGTCACAGTCCATCCCTGCAGGGCAGTCACAGCAGCAGGACTGTGAGATAGCTGGTCACATCACATCTGCCATCAAGGGAATGGAATGCATGTGTTGCAGTTTGAATGAAGATGGTCCCATAGGCTCATATATTTGGATACTTGGTCCCTAGTTGGTAGAATTATTTGGCAAAGATAAGAAGGTGTGACCTTGTTGGAGGAGTGTGTCATTAGAGATGAGCCTTGGGGTTCAAATAGCCCATGCCATTCCCAGTAAGTTCCCTCTGCCTGGTGCTTGTGGGTCAAGATGTAAGTGCTCAGTTACTGGCCTAGTACCATGCCTGTCTGCTTGCTTCATGTTCTCCACCATGATGGCCATGGACTTTAACCAAATAAACTCTTTCTTCTCTAGGTTGCCTTCATCATGGTTCTTACCAGAGCAATAGAAAAGTAAGATGGTATCTTAGGGTTTCTACTGCTGTCAAGAGACACCATGACCATAGGTTCAGAGCTTTGGTCCATTTTCATCAGGAAGCATGGTGGAGCACAGGCAGACATGGTGTTGGAAAAGGAGCCAAGAGTTCTACATCTTGATTGGCAGGTAGCAGGAAGAGACGGTGACACTGGGCCTGGCTTGAGCTTCTGAAGCCTAAAAACCCATCCCCCATGACACACTTCTTCCAACAAGGCCACACCTCCTAAGAATGCCACTTCCTATGAGCCTATGGGGGCCATTTTCATTCAAACCACCACAGATGGCATGCAAGCTTGGTGCTTGCTAGCTCAGCTCAACTCTTAAACAGTCCATGGCCCAATCCATAAGACCCACCCATATTTAGGGTGGGTCTTCAAAGTTATGGCAATTTGATAATTAAGTAAAGCACAAATATCACAGAGTAGGAGGCCATAATACTGCCGAAAGAGTAGCTAAGGGGGAAATGGGTATAGAGAAACTTTATGCTATATGTGTGAAACCACAGCTTGTTCAAAGTTTCCTAAGGTTTGCGAGTGTGTCTGAATGTTTATATGATGTGTGCACATGCATGTTTGCATTTGTGTATTTGTGTGTAGGCATGCCCATGTGTGCACATGCATGTAGAGGGCAAAGGTTGATCTTGAGTGTCTTCCCTGACTGCTCTCCACATTATTTACTCTCAGTGAAGTCAGTCCAGGATGCCCTGTCTCCGCACCACCCCCTTCATCAAGTGCTGGGATTACAGTTAGGTCACCTTGGGGTGCTGGGCATCTGAACTCAGCTTCATGCTTTCAGTGCTTAATCTCTGAAATCATCCTTCCAGCTCTCCCTTTGTTTAAACTTTCTATCTTATACTCCAGGATCCCTTCTCGAATACCATATTGCATTTAGTCATCATGCCTCCTTTGGCTGCTCTTAGCCTTGAGAGTTCTTCAAGCTTGTCTTATTTTGACAACCTTAAGAGTTTTAAGAGATGGTCAGGTGTACTACAGGATGGTCCTCTCCTGAGGTTTGTTGGGTGTTTGGTCATGGTTACATTGGGTTAGAGGGTTTGGTTAGTGGTATGGCAGAAGTAATACACTTCATCACATCTCACCAAGGATGCACTTGCCGTCCCACTGCCGATGCTCACCATGATGGGTTTCTCCACTATATGTCTTTACTATAGCACACACTCATCTTTTCAATTGTGTAGTCTTTAGAAAGACGTTATTCTATGCAGGCACCACATAAGGAGTATGAAGTTATGCTTTCCAGGAGAGTTTTTAAGGACAAAAAATTTTAATCCTATATGTGTAACTGTCTTCCAACTGGGATAGTTAAGAATTTCCATTTTACATAAACACCACACGTACAAACCACTCAAGGGAAACCAAAGAGAAGGGCTTGATTGCTGTTTTGTGCAGGGCAGAGAGAGGAAGAACTACAGACAAGACAGGTACGGGACCAAGACGTCTCCTCGGATAGAGCTGGTCCTGCTTGCTCACATTTTGAAGAACAAGGTGACCAGGTGGATATACATATCTTTACTTAAACTATGTATTTAATATCAATTTAAAGACACATGCTCTGTCAGGTCTGGAAGAACTAGGGAAAGGCAGGAGGGTTACTTAAACAGTCCTTCTTCCCTGAAGACCCTCAGAGACACACAAATGTTACAGCTGCTGATCCATCTAAACTTGCACTCATTTGGCTCCTTCTTCAGTTTCATATCATCTTCATAAAATCCCAATGCCACACAAGATCAATGGAAAAAAGTGGCTGGGACAGAAGCATCAGTCTTCCTTGCTCTTAGTAGACTTCAGGTGCCTGAAACTAAAAAGGTGCTAAAAACCCAAAGCTGATGGGTTTTAAAAAATATTATTTGATACAATTCATTACTATTTTATACAGAATATATTGGGAACTTGATTTACAAATTTATTTTTAAAGCAAGTTGCTATCCTGCTCTCTACCGCTAGCCAAAACAATGACTGCCCCTCATCTTTCCACAGAGAAATTCTGAGCTTTCCTGACACGACGCAGGGACTCAACACAGTATTATGGCCTTCTGGCTACTAGGAAAATGGACATATAGGTAAGGGTTTCATATAAGCCAAAATATCCAAGCAGGCTTAGAACAGCTCAATTCATGCCTGCTGAACCACATGCTTGCCATCTTAAGATATGTAATAGCTTAATGCTTACATGGGTGGTACAGACACACAAGCTGAAGCAAGCAAAATGCAGGGACACCTTCTAAATTTCTTTTCTTTAATATTTTTTATTTATTTTTATTCTATGTATAAGTCTTGCCTGCATGTACATATATACACTACATATTTGCATTTCTGCAAATTTTAAACATTTAACACTGCAATAAAAGCTATTAAAACAGCTCCTGGCATGCCACAAAAGGGTAAATACTGGTCTAGAAATTGCACATCCATTAGGGTAGAAAGGGCTATGAGCCAACACCTCAGGTATCTCAGAAAGGACAGTCCATAAAAATAGCACCTCTGACTGTAAGCTAGCAGTACTATTTTGAAATAAAGTAAAAATATGCATCTGGGTAGGCATTAAAGGTGTTAGACTCCACCTGTACTGAATGGATGCAGCACACAGTTCTACAGAGCACCCAGACAAGGAGGAGCCTCTGGTTATCACAAGGGTTTCTTAGACATGTTCGTCTCAGGGTTCTGTGTCCAAATTTGAAAAAAAAAATTACAGAAATAAAGGGATGGCCCTGATTGAGTAGATTGGACCAGAGACCCCACTCCCTTGAAAGTGCATCAGAACAGCAGTTTGCAAGCCCCATCTCTGGTCTAGTTTGCATAGTTTACAGGACCATTTGAAAGTATGCTGAGAATAATAGGAAGAAATTAGATGTACAGGGTGCTGGGGAGCTGCGATATTCAAAACTCTGAGCTTGCTTTCTTCATGCTCCAAACCTTTGTGGGAGCTGTTAAAGCATGCTTCCCAGACAGAGCTGTGAGGAACGTGTGGTTCCGAGCACAGTGTGTTGACTTAGAGTTCCAGTACGGCCGTGGATTTTCGCTTCTAACCAGCCTTTGGTGCTGCCGCTGCAGGCAGAACCCATCTACCTCAGCTTGGGTATCAGCGTACTAGATGAAAGCCTCCTGGTGCAGCCTCGCACTGTGGAAAACAGTCACGCAAACCCACCCTTCCAAGTTCTTGCACTCATCACTGAATGCTTTTAAATCTTTGCTGAGGAGGTGGTTGAGTTAGTGAGGCCTCTGTATTTAAGGCATGCTGACACTTCTCATCAGAGTGTGGAGTCCAAATCTTTAGAGCTGTCACCAAAATGTCCTTATTTTCGATGGGACTGTCACACTGTCAAAGGTTTATGAAAACTCTGGTGGATTTTCATGGACACCATGTCCACTGGGTCTTCTACCTTGGTCTTACAGCTTGTACCTCATATCCGCTCTCATACCCTCTCCTACCTTACAACTGGCCCTTAGAGATGGGCCTAAGGCTTCCCTACGCATGACTTCCGGCTGAGTTCCACCAATAGAGGGCATGGGCAGAAGATTGACAGATGAGAGAGGGGTGAGGTTGGTATTTACATCCCGCCTCTTCCTCCCCTATTCAGGCTTGGTGTTAGCTCTGCTGTCACTACTAAAACCTCTCCCATCAGGCATCCCTTTCTCCGCAGCGACGTTTCACTGGTTCTAGAAACTCCCCAAGCCTGGACCTTAGTGGTAGCAAAGAGTCCCAGCTCCAGGTAGGCCTGGAGTTCATCACCAATTCTGAACAGTCTCTAAAAAGCCCCACCTTCACTTTTATGAGTCATCTCTCAGTTAAATTCTCCTCATACGACCACTCCGAAAGAACCTGCCACCTCCCACTGGACCCTGGCTGGCACACAAAATCTTCTTTTGATTGTTCTCTCTCGAGGCCTGCACATGGAGAATCTTCCACCGATGGCCCCCTCTGCCTGCACTGATTTCAATTTTGGAAAGCTGCCCACACTCTCCATCCCATACTGAAATGAAAAGATAATTTATCTGAAACCAGTGGACATTTTGGAAAATTCCGAAGTTCATACCCAAGGTATGAACATCATTAGATGTGTGCGCCGGCTTACCTGCAAATCAACACTTACTGTACACTATTCACAATAGCTAAGTAATGGAGTCAGCCTCAGTGTCCAACAGCAGAGTCTGGGTAGGAAAGGACGCTACCCACATGCAATGGAACTGTGTTCAGACATTTAAAAAAAAGCAAAGTCAGTTATGTTATCTGCAGGAAAACAGATATGACTAGAGATCATTGTATAAAGCAAGTCTCAGAAGACAGAGACTGTGTCTTTTCTCTCTTTTGTAGCTCTTAGATTTTATACAATCACAAAGTCATGTGTGTGTGCGTGTGTTTGCGTGTGCACGTGCATGTGTATAAACTGTCAGGAGGGAAGAGAAAAGTGAGTGACACACTGTGGAAACAGGGTAGGGGGACATGCTCCACATATGATCTATACCTGTATCAATTATTCAGATAACAACAATAAATAAAAAGGACCAGGAAGATGACTCAGCTGGTAAGGTGCCTGTCACACAAGCATTAAGTCTGGGGTTTGGATCAGCACAATCCACATAAGGAGCCTGAAGTGACTGTGTGCCTCTAACCCCAGTGCTGGAGACTGGGAGTGTGGGGAGGCAAACCTATTCCTGACGCCTATTCCTGACATCTATTCCTGACGCCTATTCCTGACGTCTATTCCTGACGCCTATTCCTGACGTCAATTGACCAGCCTGCTCAGCTGAATCAATAAGCTGCAGGTTCAGTGAGAAACTACTTAAAAACGAAATAAAGATGGAGCACAATCAAGGACTTTATGAACTCTACATCTACATATACATACATACATATGCCTATACTATAGGCATCGGAAGGACTAACTCTTTCATTAACAGGATGCTTATTGTTTAGTAAATACTGGCTGCCATTCAACAATGTAAACTGGGCTCTTTAAGATCTACAGAAAGGCAGGCCCACTGCAGTCCAACGGCTCAACCTTCTCTCCTGACCTGTGCACACTGCAGCCTGGGTTTTATAAAAATTCTTAAATTACAGCTGTGTTCCATGCTATTCCAAGAAACACTGACACGTGACCCCGTGACCCACATAAGGAAAATGACCAGTAGAGGGAGGAGGAAGTGAGAGGCTGAGTCTCAACGGGGAGGCTGAGGGAGGGTCCCTGACTATGCTGGGCAACTAACAGTTTATAAGGTGGTATCTGATTTCACTGTGGACTTTTCTGAATCTTTCCAACATGGAAATTTACACTTAAACAGGAGCAGACATACAGAAGTATGTGTTTTGTGGTATTTGTCCTTCAGCAGCGCTGGATCAAGCCCCGCCCCTTCAGGTGCCACTCAAATTCCCTACCTCTGAATCCCAAATTCTGTGAAAATGTTGAAAAGGGTCATCAGAAGATGAAATGGAGACGTGACCATGGACTGGGAGTGATGAAACACCACCCGGCAACGGCTAGCATAAGGCAGGAAGAACGCTGTGGCTACAGCAGGAGAATGAGTAGGGCGGCCATTTGTCATATGCTGGAGACCTAGTCCCCAGCACATAAAAATAGACACACATGCAAGGTGAGCAGAACCCCAGGGAAGAGCAGCAGATGGCAGCTTTTGGTTCCAGAAGATTTCCGAGAGCAAGGGTGGGCAGATGAAAGTTGGTTGTAATACCAGGGTCTAGTGAGGAACCAGGAGGGAGTGTTGCCAGCAGCACCCAGGGGGAAGATTTTCTACTTTTGTTAAAACTTGACAAGGGCTTATGGCCACTCTACTCCAGAATGTGTAGAGGAACGCACCTCATTTTACCAAGATGGAGTTAGTAATGAATCTGTTTCCCTCTTACAGCATTTCTGCCAAATGCCCAGTGCTTGGCCAGAGGGATGAACCAAGATAGCGTCGCTATGCTTGCTGCTTCAACATGCACCAAATCAGCAAATAAATGAGAAATGTTAAGAAGCAGGTCTGGGAGGAGGGCTCAGTGGTAAGGTACTTGCTGTGCAAGCCTGAGGTTGTAAGTTCAATTCCCACCACCCATATAAAAGTAAGCTGTCACTGTAAACATCTGTAACCCCAGCATCAAAGGGAAGTGGTCTCCTCAGCCAGCATAGCCCTCAATAGGCTCAAGCTTCAGTAGGAGGCCCTGTCATAAAAAATAAGGTGGAGAGAGATAGAGGAATACACCTTCTGTCAACCTCTGGCCTCCATACCCACGTGCGTGGGCAGGAGCACCCATGTGCGTGGGCAGGAGCACCCACGTGCATGGGCAGGAGCACCCACGTGCATGGGCAGGAGCACCCACACCCACACGCATGCATACTCACCTCACCAGCATGCAATTCTTTTTAAAGAAAGAAAAATGTCAATAAAGAATTAAACGATGCAGAAGATAAAAATAGGGTTCTGTAACTTTCACCAAACCAACAACCAAATATAAAAACTGTCAGAAAAGGATTCGGGCTCTACACAGAGACTGTGCTACCAGATTAAAAATTGCGCAAAAGGAAAACAAGAACCCACTCTGGGTTTTCCCCATCAGACCAACAACTGCAATCCACTCTTCTTTCTGAGTCTGTATGTGCTGTTCCTCAGATGCTGACAAAAGTTTGCCAAGGCAGACTGTAGCAGCTCACACTGTACAAGACAGAGAGGAAGTAGCAAATGCATGTGAAGGAAATTCCATCTGCGCGAGATAGGAGAGGATTCGGGGACCCACAGTTACCTGTCTTCTGGAAACCACGCATTTCCTGGCCATCTAACTGCTGCAGAAGATTCAGTGGGCTCTAGAGTCTTGGAAAGGAGGAACTCACTGCATGTGACCCTTGACCTAACTCAAGGCATGGAGTTTCACTGCTCTGGCCAAAGGTGACAGCTAGACACGGAGAGACACAGAGCTGAAGCAGAGCTGGAGGGAGGCTGGAGCAATTCCACACGGGGCCAGGACGAAAGGGACACTTGAGCAGCCGACTTGTTCCACCCCCAAGCAAGAAAAAAAAAATTCATAATCACAGTACCCCTTCTAGATCTGCACGATACCTCGTCTGAACCTAACTAATCAGCTCACAGGAAAAATGAAGACAGGAGGCTCGGGAGCTGCTGAGTCACAGCTGAGCCTTGGCCGCAGGCGCAGGTGTTACTTTTCAGGGATCCAGTGCAGACCGCAATATTTTGGTTCCCACTGGAGAACTACATCATGGCTGCCAGTCAAGCCTTTACTCTATGGGCACATGTGAACTGCTGAAGGTTTTCTGTAGGACTGGGCTCAGATCCATGAGAACCATGGTCTCATGGACCATGGGTTGAGATCCATGAGAACTGAGAAGCGATGGAGATGGTGACTCTCCAGAAGGATGAGAAGGGGGAAGGCCTGAGGGGACCTGCAGCACATGCTTTAACAAGACGCCATCCTCCTCAGATACCTCAGGCCCTTCCACGTGGAAGTGGAAGGGGAGTCAACTTCCCTGAAATGAAAGGGGTGCAGCTGACTGAGTGAGTCTCCCCGTGAGTCTTGCTGTGCAGAAATAGAGCAGGTCACTTTTGATGGCTGTGAGTCCTGGGTGGTATTTAAGCAGGCTGGAAGGAGAAGCTATGGCAATCTCAGTCCTTCACGTCACAGCCATCCTTAAAGCTCAACTTCAGTCTCATCTCAAAGGTGCTGTGGATTTTCCCACAACCCTCCCTCCTTTTCTAAGAAAAGTGCTTACCACCTCCATCACTTACGTGTGAGAGAGAGGGGGAAGGAGAGGGAGAAGGAGAAAATGAGTACTGATGCACATGTGTGCACATGTATTTATGTGTATGTATGTATGTGTGTATGTATGTATGTGTGTATGTATGTATATATGTGTATATGTAAGTATTCATGTGTATGTATTCATGTGTATGTATGTATGTGTACATGTATGTATTTAT
>JADRCH010000007.1:21470029-21490545 GCA_019843965.1 Rhynchomys soricoides | reverse complement strand
TGTATGTATTCATGTGTATGTATGTATGTGTACATGTATGTATTTATGTGTATGTATGTATGTTTGTATGTATGTATTCATGTGTATGTATGTATGTATATATGTATGTATTTATGTGTATGTATATATGTGTGTATGCATGTATGTGTGTATGTATTTATGTGTATGTGTGTATGTATCTATTTATGTGTGTATGTATGTATTTATGTGTATGTATGTATGTGTGTATATATGTATGTATATATGTGTGTAATATATGTATGTGCATATGTATGTATGTGTGTATGTATTATGTATATATGTAAGTATATATGTATGTATGTGTATGTGTGTGTGTATGTATGTGTGTATGTATGTATATGTATGTACGTGTATGTGTCTATGTATGTATAAGTATATATATGTATGTGCATATGCATGTATGTGGAAACCAGAGGACAATCTCAAGTATCATTTCCCAGGCACTGCCTCCTCTTTCTTTTCTCTCACTGGCCTGGAACTCACGCAGCAAGTGAGACTACTCCCAGGATCCACTTGTCTCCACCTCCTGTGATTACAATCCTCCCTACCACACTGGATTCTGGGGCTGGAACTCAGAGACTCAGGCTTGCAAGGTGAGCATATCCCGACTGCTGTCTTCCAGCCCACAGCCACTCTTTGTAGGTTTACCTCTGGCATCAGATCTGTCCCTCAAGTGTAATAACTTCGAATCCCTCAAACTAGCCTCACAAGTAGGGAAAGTCCAACTCATTCATTGATTGCTTTGAAAAAATCTGCAGGCTCTGGTGTAAATTTCTGTGCACAGACACACCAGAACCCTGTAGGCTCTTTAAGATATCTGATCTTAATTATCTTATTTCCTGATTAAATGCAGTTGTATTTTAGTTTTGTTGAGCTAAATATTTCTTTTAATTACAATAGTATTCTTCCATGGATATTTTTAGAGAAGAGGGCAGGATGAAAACTTTTTAATTAAAACATTTTATAACCTTTCTTCCCATTACAGGAGCTCTGTCACAGAATATCATCCAGAAAACCAGCTGCTCAAGAAGGGATTAATTTTTCTTATGGGTGAATCAAGCAACTGCAATGAACACAGCTGGTCATCCTCCTGCCAAGAGGCTTCCTTTGAGAACATTTGAACTCAAAGCCTGTGAATATTCACGTGACTTTCAAGTGAAATGACCGTGAGGAACTTCTCAGTGCCAGCGACATGGGATTGGATGTACCCAGTGAGCCAAGCTCCTTCATAGAGTAGAACCCATTTACAGGAGGGTGCCTTTGTCTAAGCACTGCCCTGCGGTCCTCTATATGGACTCTCAGTACTAGTTGCTAGGTTCCCTTTTATTTTATTTATGTTATCTTAAGTAGTCCACCTCATCCCAAATGCCAAAGGCAATGACATTAGGTCTGCCATAAGACACTGCTTTGGAATAGGCATCCTGCCTGCCACATGCCAGCTCCTCTTGGTACTTTGGGACTGAAGAAGACATTCACAGGGCAGAGATACCTCAGAGCCATCCTCTATGTGTGTTGAAAGGGAAGGAGGCTAGAGCAGTGCTACATGGTGACAAGAAGGGTACTTAGGCAGTAACTCATTCTATCTTCAAGTAAGATGAGAGAGAGAGAGAGAGAGAGAGAGAGAGAGAGAGAGAGAGAATCCCTTCCATGTCCCCACAAGTACCTGAGCATTTGGGCTTCTTATCAAAGGTTGTAATCTTGAAATTTCCTGTTTTCTCTTTCCATAAATAATTGTATATGCCATTTCCATGGAGCCAAGTTCTGTGACCTCACATGTTAGCACATGTCAGAAACGATAACACTGTCACTAGACACAAGTTCTTTCCTTGCACACCCAAAGGCAGCCCACATGACGCTACAGAACATGCATAGTAGAGACAATTCCATGCTTAGGGAAGAAACTATAGAATAAACAACTCTATACCCACTAGTGGCCAGATTTTGCCAGCTAGTAACTCCCAGACAGACTGAATTTTTGTTATAATGGTTTTCACTTTAGAGTACATTTATCAGAAAAGGTCACCCACCTCTAGAGCCCTGTCCTTCTGCTTCTAAGTAGTACTAAACATCTCTCTTTAACTGATGGGTGTGTGTCCCATCTCAGGGACTTTCCCAAGATTTAGGACAGCTAAAAAGTCTTTTTTGGGAAAAGTTCTGACTATCCTAGCTCTCTCCTCTGCTCCTTATTTTTTATTTAAGATTTATTGTTTATTTAAATTGTGTGCATGGGGGGGGGGTGGCATGTGCATAATGTAAGTGTAATGCCCACAGAGGCCAAAAGAAAGCATCAGATCCCCTCAAGTTGGAGTTACAGGCAGTAGTGATCTGCCCAATATGGGTGCTGGGAACTGAACTCTGGTCCTCAGCAAGAGAAGTACATGTTCTTAACCACTGGGCTACATCTCCAGGCTGTGCTCTGCTATTTTCCTCCAGAGTCCTACACAATTTTCACCCTTGTCCTATTGGACAGAAACCAGTATTCAGTTCACCATGCAGCTAGAACCATTTAATGAGCCTGGCCTTGTGTGTATAAACTAGCAAGCCAACACTGTAGAGCAGTATCTGCCTGCTGTGGTGGGTAGTGTTCATTGGTCTTCCTTGCAGGGCCACATGCCATTCTGCTGAAGGTACAGACACTGCCCTATGTCCCCTCTACCCTAACATCTTCGTGTGGCTTCAGCCATAGGGGTTATTCTCTGGATTTTGAGTCACAGAAACACCTTTACAAAGAAGGCTTAAGTTTGAATTATTTTTGAGTGTGTTAACTCTTACCTGCCTGGGATCTGCAATGTTATTTTCAGTCTTGTATTCTTCATAAATGCCTCTATGTGACATTTCTAAAAGCCATGTACACTGAAGAACCAGGAAAAGAGGAAAGACATCAACTGGCTATATACAGATTATAAAAACAGCCCTCTCTTTATTCCTCGGATGGTTCGCTATCTCAAATTCTTTAAGCTGTCTAATGATTTTAATGCCAAAATATCTCTACTTAATGGGAACCATAGTTTACAATGAGGCATCTTCCAGCCTATGGTATAATGGCATAAACAGATTTAAGTCAGCTCATCATGGCAATTTATATCATTGAGATAAATAGTATAGTGCATAGAATAAGTGATAAAATAACCTTTAATAATAAAAGTAAAATCCTGCTCTCTAGAAGAGGCGGTAAGTGTGGAAACTTTTAAGTGAAAACAGTTTAGAATGTAATTCAGTAAGTGTTCAACTATTTCTAAATGATGCAAAACAACTCTCAGATACCTGAGAGGTCAACAAGTACTGAGGGAAGTTCTTCCTATCAGTGGATCGGGCTTAACAGACTCCAGGCATCCCCTCTCCGCTGTGTTTTAAATTAGGGCCAAGCCAGGAGTCACTGAGCCTGTAGATAGCCGGGCAGAGCCCATTTGAGGAAAGCATAGTACAATGCTCGCTTAGTTGGTTTCCTTAAGGGCAAGGTTAAGGGGTGCAGAAAACAGCTCTCAATGCCCTCCGACCCAAAGAATGGTATTTCCTGATTGACCATGACTCTGAGGGACAATTCTACCCAAGGAGTCCATTCCTGCCACTATCTCAGATGACACATTTGTGACTCAGTTTCCCATGTGAATGACAGCTCAGGCATCCCATGCATTGGGAGGCTGGACACTTCTCCTAGACATCAGCCCTCTTGGTGACCCATGACAAAAGTCATCAGTTAGACTCAGGGGTGTGGACCTGAGAGCCCACCCAAAGACTATCTACTTCAGTTGCATGTTTACAAAGTTATCTAAACAAGGTCAGCCCTGCATTCTCCTTAATCTTTTGCTGCTGTTTAGCTCCAGCTTCAAATAGGAAGGACACCCTCAGATCGAATGTACTTCCTACTCTGTGTTACCTTGTTATCATGAAGCCCTTCTAAAATAGTTAAGGGCACTAACCAGGCAGCAGAGACAAAGTCTAGGGGGGCAGTCTCATAGTGACTCCTGCTTCTACACAGCCACAGGGCCATGCAGATAGCTCGGGAGTTCCATGTGCTCTGGGCAAACTGAGTTCTCTTGTCCTTGCCTTTCTGGGCCCATATCCCACTTCTTCACCCTATGAAGGAGTCTGGGGGAGAGTGAAAGGCACGCTTAGGAGAAAAGTAAAATAGGGAAGGAAAGCAATCTCATGAACACTTTAAAAAAAATGTTAACAAATTCTATGTCATTATTTCCATCTGAAGTAAAATTGAGTTTCCCTTCTTTTGAATATTGATACCTTTAATGACTTGCAGCAAAAAAAAAAGTCAAATGTGGTAGAAACTGTGGTGTTAACTTACCAGTTAATGCAAATGTGACAGAACACATTTTCTCTCTCTTTCACTTTCTTTCTCTCTCCTACCCCCCACTCTCTCTCCACTTTTGCAAGAGCAACCAAGCTATATGAAAGCCAAGAAGCTGTGGGCAGGTCCACACAGAGAAAAACCAATGTTCCCATGACCTTTGATCTAAAGATTTCTACCCCTAACCTTCAAACACTGTTAACAGCCAGGACAGACTTACCAGCAGCATTGGTGTGCTATCTAGGAAGTGGTTCTATAGCTTCCAGCTGAAGCCATGAACAGAGCAGAGCCTTCCCACTGGGAACGTCTTAGATCAGATATAGTGAGATATACAAGTGAGTTGTGTAATTCACAGAGCTCGGGAGTCATTTGCTATGTGGCAATAGCTAACCCCAATGTGGTATTGTTAAATAGGTCCTTACCTAGTTACTGGTCAGAAAAATGTGGAATGAGACAGATTCTATAGCTTTTGTACTTTTTAAAGCATGGGGATCTAAATATAGCTCCCCAGAAGCAACCATGACCTTTCACCACTTGAGACACTCTCAATTTTAAGAGCTAGAAAAACCAGAGAGGAAGGGAGATAAAGAGGAAGGTCAGTGGGGATGGAGAACAGACGTGACGGAGGGCCCAAGCCCCACCCCTGCTCTTTAGGATCCCTGGAACTTTTCTTTCTTCCCAAGCCGTTTATTTTTGCTGGCAAGAGTATTTGTACTCAATATTTATCCCTAGAAACACCACGAGGTCAAATTCTGAAAAGCCCGTTCACTAGCATTCAAGGGCAGAGGTTGGAGCCCTGCAGTTTTCCTGGATCTTTCCTCTCAAAACTGTTTTGCATAGGCCTACCATATAAAGTCCTCTTCCCTTTTGCTGGCTGAGCTAAACCTGGTTTCCTTTGCTCATCTTTTACAGTACCATGCTTCTGCCTTATCTGTTGAACTGTTTCCCACCTCTAAGCTTTGGGTCATGCAGGCCACAAGCCCTTCCTTGCCTATTTCTGCCTTCTCACAAATTCCTCTTGAAGCCTGATTGTGACTTTTTAAAAACAAAGCAGAAACAAAACCCTGGCCACTGTAGCTGACAGAATCCCAATCCCCTTTTCAACTCTGTGACTTTGACAACAGTCAGTCCAGTGCTCACCTGACGTTCATGGAGAGACACTCTTATAGGTCAGGAAAAAGGACAGAGCCAAATCCTATGGTTCGGCTCCCCCCACCCCTCCAAACCCACTCAAGATCGGCAATCTCTTTTATGCTAAATTATTACTATTGTATTAAATCAACTAAATAATTATGGCACATTCTAACAAAGAGACTTCAGGGAGTATTTTTGTTTTAACAACTGCCTAAGCTAGAGGACAGAATCTCTAATTGGACAGTTTTGAGCCAAGGGCAGACAATCAGAATTAGTATGGGGCAGATGTAAGAGTCACTCCATATGTGAGGGTGGGTGCTGATGCCCTGTTAGATATGTCCAGAGACCTGGAGAGGTATTATCATCATAGACTAGACCCTAAAGTTTTCCAGCACTGAGCATTATCTTGTGTTAACTGTTTGTGACAGGAAACATTTAGTATAAACCTCCCTTTTATAGATAAAAACAGTAAAACACAAGCCAAGTAGTGAGCCCATAGCAGCTCGTTACCCACAGAAATGGCCTTGACCTCAGGTCTTCTGACACCTATCCCCAACATTCTTCCCACTTTAGAAACTCAAACGGCTGCTGATTACCCTGCTCAGCACCCTCACTGAAGAAAAGGATTTAGCAGCATTTTAGACAGAGCATTTGAGTGATGCTTGCATATCAGCTTTGACTGTGAGGTGTGACCTCAATTGCTAGACATTTTCTTCTCAAGCAAAAACTAAACGAAACACAATGCCTATTTATTTTTCTGACTGGGGGGGGGGGAGGTGTTCCTACATCTAACTTGTGAGCAAGTTTTGCAAAAGAAAGGGGATTCTCATCTGAGTGTTGTATCACACTTGGTAGTCCCTCCACTGGAAAACATAAGCCAGACCAAGGAGCAACACAAAGATGGAAGCCGGCGCATTAGAACCACATCAAGAACCTAGGCAGGAGTCACACGTTTAATCAAGAAATTGCTTTTTAAAAAGCAACTTAAGCCACCAGCCCTTTTCTTTAAGATGCTGGGCACCCTGTGGCAAGCCCCCAAACCCTTTTACACTGGATGTACAGCTAGTTTCTAAGATGTCCTTCTGCTGACCACAAAGCATCCCTTTCTCATAAGAAGACGTAATGAAAGCAACACCGAGGCACAGGTCAACAGGATCTCACAGGAAGACAGACAGATAGCATAAAAAAAATCTCCTTAAACTGTGTTTAAAAAAAAAAAAACTCATAAGAAATGGGTAATTCCTAAGATTTTAAATTCTATTTTAACAAAAAGAAGAGAAATGTGAAATGATTATATGCATGTAATGCATATGTAACATGCGTATACCTATGTGGATGGGAGAGGGTTCTACAAAATGAGTGTTCCACATAGGTAGTGTCTATACCTATTCAGCCAACCAGAGACTGAAAAACTAGAGAAGGACCAAACGCCAATGTTGAGCATCTCTATTGAACATGCGGAGACTTTCTCCCTTGTCACCATGCCCAAGACAGTATAATAGAACAATCATTCACAATGCATTAGGTGTTCTAAGTAATCCAGAAAGGATTTAATATGCAGAAGGATATGTACAGACATAGGTAAACACTACACCATCTCCTATGAGAGACATCTGCATTTGAGGATTTTGATATCTCAGGGAGGTCCTAGAACTAATTCCTCTGAATGCTGAGAGCCGACTGTATATACACAGCTGTGGGGTACAATAGTTTAAAACCTAGGCATTAGAACCAGACAGGCTGAGTCTCTGTTCCACACTGTACGACATTAAGAAAGCTCCTTGAGACATTTCACAGTCAGCTTCTCCATTGAAAGCAAAGACATGATGATGTCAGTTAAGTCATATAGCTGTGAGCATTGGGTGACAGAAGCTGCAAAGATCAGGGAACAGTGTCTGGCCTGTAGAAATCATACTGAAAGTGCTGTTGTTATTATTGTCTTTGTTATCTGTGTCAGAGACAAATGTGTCACTGTGCAACTATGGGGACATCCCTCTCCTCTCCTCCTAAGGAAGACAGATCCTTGTTCATCAGCTCAGCATTGGTGTTTGCATTGATACCTTCTCTATTGCTGTGATAAAACACCATGACCATGGCAACTTACACAAGGAAAGGTTTATTTGGGGCTTAGGCATCCAGAGCAATAAGAGTTCACCTTGGCAAGGAATTATGGCAGCAGTCATGGTGGCAGTAAGGTGCTGAGAGCTCACAGCTCAAACCACAAACATGAATCAGAGATATACTGGACACAGCCACTTGGCCTTTGAAACCTTAACAACTGCTCTCCAGTGACCTACTTCCTCCAGCAAGGCCCCACCTCCTAAGCCTCCACAGGCAAGGCTACCAAGTAGGGACCAAGTACTCACATGTCTGAGATTTATCGGGGGCTTTCATTCAAAACACCACAGGTTTTTCTTCTTGTGTGAAATATGAGTATGAGCAAACTCTCTCTGAAGATACTTAGACTCCTTCCTAAGGCAGGTTCTAGACAGCCAAGAGAGTCATGTCTTAGAGTGGGCTGGGCTGGTATCGGTGGGCTTCTGGGAAGACAGCTGAATACCTGAGCTGAGATAGTAAGCAGCAACAGAAAGGCAGTAGGGAGGCCAACCAGAAATGAGATAGCATACATGCAGGATAGACTGCTCATGGCTGGACTGGGAAGGAAAGACGCTCCTCTGAAGGACTTTTGTTACATGTTCTTTGCTAAATACAACTGACATTGGTGTTTTCTCATTGGCTTGGGTATTTATTATATGTGATGCCATACTGAAACCCTGATGGGAACCCAGCTCTTCAGTGGGCTGCATGGTACATGACAGAGAGAATGTAATTTAGAGGACAAGGTTTCAGATTTATAAGAACATACAATGGTAAATATCATTTCATTGAACAGGGCACACAGCTTTCAAAGGGAGCGAAATGTTCCCTGGATGCATCCATTGCAGCCCTTTGCAAAGTACTGTGGCACTAGGTATCCAGAGCCATGGAATTGTCTTTCATTTTTAGTGGAGTACACAGTCATCTAAAGGCAAAGCAAGAAACTTGGTGCATGAAAGATGCTCATAGAAGCATGATTCATAACAGTTAAAAAAAAATAAAAACATGCAACCAAATTATAGCACGTTGATTTAACAGGATGCTATGAGTTTAACAAAGCAGTTTGCAGGGTGAAGAAATGTTAGGGTGTAATGCTACCTTGTAAAGCAAAAACCCAGGGTACCGACGCTAACTGTGGAGCTCTCCACGCAGACAGTAAAGTCTTTGCTCCTATCAGGGGCTAGGGCTGGCAAGATGGCACAGCAGGTTGGGACACACTTGCCACCAAGCCTGATGACCTCATTGTGATCCCAGGGACCCACATGGAAGGGACCCACATGATGGAAAGATAAAAAGAACCTACTAAAGGTTGTCCTCCTCCACACATTCACTGTAGCATGTCCATACCCTCTCCGCCTCCCACAGATAAGCAAACAAGCAAACAGATAAAATCATGGGCTATGTTCCACAAGAGGAAGCACATGTTTGGCACTGTAAATCTGGCCAAGAGCCCATGATTAGGAGTTAACCTGTGTCTATTGTTTTGCCAAATGGACAGAATATAAACTGCCTTCAAATTCATATCTTTATGAGTACAGCTCTTA
Source organism: Rhynchomys soricoides (assembly GCA_019843965.1). Lineage (NCBI taxonomy): Eukaryota > Metazoa > Chordata > Mammalia > Rodentia > Muridae > Rhynchomys > Rhynchomys soricoides. The sequence continues at coordinate 21,481,446 of JADRCH010000007.1, read as the reverse complement.
GTCCCCATCAGAGAAATTTCTTAGTTCAGTGAATTGCAGTTATTGCAGAAACTCACAGATGGCCAAAGTGAAGAGTGAGCATCAGAGCAGGGCTCGGCCACATGGGACAGCATATCCCCTCTTCCCAAGAGTCAGGAGTCCTCTTGGAACAAAGGGATGGAATGACTGTATGAGCCAGCAGCTGGGAAGGACTAGAGGGAATCTGTCTTCTGCACATAATAGGACCACTGCACTCATCTGCACATGATAGGACCACAGTACTCATTTATACGTGATAGGACCACAACACTCATCTACACATAATAGGCCCACTGCACTAATGACCTCAGAGGCTATGGTCACCTTCACAAAACCAAGCCAGTTAATATTCCATCATGGAGTAGGAAAGAGCTCATAAACCTCCAGCCTTAACTATCAGCCATGTACAGCTGATGGCTTCTAGGGAAACGAAGGTCAGTTTTCTTCAAGGGGGTGGCTTCTGGTAGGTTAACAATGCTCCAGTGGATGCCCCCACACCCAAGAGTTGGGATTAGATCTAGGAGGAGTTAGTGGGAGAAGTATAAGAGGTGACTTTGATCAAAGTACCTTCTATGAAATTCTCAAAGAAATAATAACAATATTATTTAAAGACATCTTGGGCTACAGCCTAGCTGTGGGTTAAGTCACGTTTTCTGCTTAAGTCACTGTCTTCTGGCTCTCTAAATCCTTTCTCTTCCTCAGACTAAATGACTGCATCAACTTTATATAACACATGCAGTTGCCTGCCCAGGTTACAAAGATGTGGCCTGGACCTTTTCTTCTCCTGGGTTCTAGTATAGGAAGAATAAGAAAAGGCACTTGTGCTCATTCCTCTGGTTCTGACGCTTTTTAAAGTTTCATAGTCTCAGACAATCAGATGGAGAGGGTTAACAGAACCTTTCACAACACATTTCTTTAAATACCAGCCCAGCACACAAGAACAGCAAGAGGCAAACTGAACACAATATGCTGCTAAGAGCCTTCGTGAATCACCATGCCTCGCACAGCTAGTCCCATTTGAATGGAAGGAATTTGCAGAAGAAGGAGAGAAGCAGAGCCTTAACTCCACTCACTTGTCAGTCACTCTGCAAAGGAGCACCAACCATTTGCCAGACCATGCTGTGGGCACCAATCATGTCAGAGGGCACAGAATAGTCCATTCCTGCCAAATGCTTCGAGAAAGGGCAAACAGAGGGTACAGCTGACTCAGAGACGGGGGTGGCATCCTATGTCAAGTTCAAAGTAAAGAAGTGAGAGACAAATGAAGATTTAGGCATTATTGATATTCTCTTTATATACGTGTGTGTGTGTGTGTGTGTGTGTGTGTGTGTGTGTGTGTGTGTATACCTTGGGTATTGTTACAGGGTCTGATCAGGCTATGCTAGCTGGCCAGTGAGTTCCATGGATTCTCTTCACTAGAGTCCAAGGTGTGCACCACCATGTCTGGGAATTGAACTCAGGTGTGCATGCTCTCATGACAAATACTTTACTGACTCACACTTTCCCCAGATATCAACATTTTTGGTTCTACTCCATATTCTCTAGACACCCTAGGCACTGGGTGAACAACAGTCCACAACAGAGCTTTCAGCAACCATTTCAGTGTCAGCTAACACATGAGCAGTTCATAGGACAAAGTGCCCTCAAACAGTGGACAGACCAACATCCTGTGACTGCCTACCATGGACAAATGCTAATCTTGCCTTTTGATGTCTCTCTTAACAAAAATAGTTTCTTCCAGCCATCCTAGCTTGGCTTTAATTCAACTCTTAGCATGGCAATGGGAGAAAATAGCTTGATTTAAAGCTTAGGCAGAAAGAAGACATGTTAAAAATGCGTTCACAACGTATCTCATGGGAACTTTCCAAGCCAGTTGTCAGCAATTCCAGCACAGCTCGAAATTTCTGTTTAGGTCCTGGACTAGATTTCAATTTCTTGGGATAATAACTTGCTAAAGTAGCTGGCTTATGAGTCAGGTTATATGCAAAGTACTTACTAAAGCCCCACATGAGGATATGCTCACATAATGAAAACACTAAGACCTGAGCCATCTGAGTAGTGAGTGTGGCCAGGAACTACCTCTGCCTTCACTGGAGCAGAGCATGGGCAGACATACTGCTGGTTCACAGGAGCAAGATAGACAGACAGACACACTGTTGTTTCTAGCTCAATGACCAAAGGACTCATCTTACTCCCCTTCCCCCCTGTCTGCTTCTTCCTTTTCCCGTCTTGTCCTGATCACATACAGTTAAATTATCTTAAGTAGAAGTGTAATCACTTTTCAAGGTCAAGTAAAATTATGAATTTTTATTATTAAAATTATTGGAAAGCTAGAATTTGGGGTTGCCAAGATGGCTCATTACATTAAGACATTTGCCACCAAGCCTGATAAAACTCACTGTGGCACATATGCAAACAACGTGTGCACATGTGGGCACACACAAATCACACACACATGGGCACACACAGGGCACAACGCACTAAATGCGTATAATTTTAAAGTTAAAATTATATGCATTATTCACAAAGGTTGAAAATGTCAACATATTCTAAGAAATACTAAAATACATAAAGACAATTATATATTAACAATTGAAACACAAACAAGACCATTGAGATTGTCCCTGCCTTTTGTGATGAGCAGAAAAGAAGTCAACTATACAGATTCATGCCATAATAGTACAAATGGCTCACAACAGCATTGACATCCATATAAACCTGAGCATGAAATGAGCATCATGTCTAGGTCATAAGCAAGGATAAAAACAGTTGGGAGTGAGGATTAAAGAGTTAATACCAGTGAGTTCTGAGGAAGATCACTGTCTGGGTGATGTCAGGGGTGTCATTTCTACCATTCCCATCTCAGGAGCTGGGCCGCACACAGTCTACCACCAAGCCTACCTCACATCATCCATTTCCTGGGTATTTACTTTCCTATCTTTTTCTGAGTTCTCACTGTGTACTGCGGAATGTGTCTGCCAAGTGATCTTCACGGATTGTCTAGCCTAATCATCAGGACATACCTGTGAGGTTAAGTCTTTGTATTACTACCATCATAGAATGGAAAAACTTTTAGCTGGGGAGATAGCTCTGTCAGTGTAGTGCCCGCACACAGGCACAGAAAGCTGGGTTCAATCCCCAGCACCCATGTGAAAAGCTGGATGTGGTACATGCCTCATAATCCCAGTGCTGGGGGCTTGGAGCCGGAAGGATCCCTGGGGCTTACCGACAAACCAACCTAGCCTAACTGGGGAGCCCAAATTCCTACCAGAAAGAAGGAAATCAAGATCAAAATCAAGGTGGCTGGCTCCTGAGGGACAACACCTGAAATCAAGCCTTTCCAACATGCAAAAATATACACACAGAGGGATGAATGAGGTCATTGCAGAGTTTAAGTAACTTACCAAGGTTGATCCAAGGTGGCTTTACTCTAGGTCAGGCTCTCAGGGGCCACTCCACCTGCCATTGACAACAGGGACAGAGGGAAAAGTCATTTTTTAGGGTAATTAATTGAGCCAAACTATAAGTGCATTCTACAGGGAGGGGACCTGCACCAAACCGTCCCTTTGCTTCAATACAACAATCCCTATGCGCCACCTCCACTTTTTCCCTGCTGCTGCAAGTATTTAGAATTGACTAAGTTCATCACTAGCCCCTAGGCAGCAAACACCTTCGCATGACTGTCAATGAACTGGTGTCCCCAGGAGGAGCTCCATCAAGCAGCAGGGACCAGGATTTCAGTCTGAAGCTTGCAGAGAATGACTTGAGATCTGACTGACACTCTGCAGAAACAGCTATTATAAGTCAGGAAATTCAATGGTGGGAGGCATGCAGAGAAGAATAATCCTGAGCCGGAAGTGGGAAGGGATAAGCTGACTCTGAAAACCCCTCTTGCTTTGGTCCCACTGCCATCCCGCCTCTCTAGGACAGAGAATTGCTGTGTGTTGGAGGCCTTTTGCATTTCCTAAGCACACATCTCCTAAGACAAAAACCTCTTGAGGCAACAGAACAAACTTTAGAATCAAATGGGTTGGAAGCCTTGGTTCTACCTCTGACCATCCAGTAAATTACCCCAAACCCTTGAAGTCTCTGAGCCATTCCCTCACTTATATAATTAGGATGTGAATAGTGTCTACCCTGTAAGATTGATGTTAACATTAAATCCAAGAACGCAAAAAAAAAAAAAAGATGTCCTTTCAGACTCAAGACTGAAAGCAGTGACATCTTTTATCGTTTTATCATTGACTTACAGGGACATAGACATTAAAATGAGTGCTGTGCTCAAAGCAATGGCTTCAGGACTGTCTCTATGCACCACTTTAATTTTTCCCCCTTCTTGATCCGGCCCGCTCACTCCGGCGGTTATTTATTTATTTATTATCTGTAACTACGCTGCGATTACTTATTTATTTATTTATTATCTGTAACTACGCTGTAAGCTGTCTTGAGACGCACCAGAAGAGGGCATCAGGTCTCATTACAGATGGTTATGAGCCACGATATGGTTGTTGGGATTTGAACTCAGAACCTCCGGAAGAGCAGTCAGTGCTCTTAACCATTGAGCCATCTCTCCAGTCCTACAAATCACTTCTTTACTGCAGTTCCCTTTGTTTCCGACAAGTTCAGAACTCTGGAGTTGTCTTCAGCATAGAGTAGCCTTGCTGGTCCCTTTCCCGAACTATCATTTGGAGCCAAGTATGATGTTGAGAAGTGAGTGCATCCTTTTGTGTGTCACACATGATGAACAAGAAGTCCCCAGTCTGGTCCTCATTCCTATCTCCAGCTCTGTTGGTTGCCACCTACGCCTCCTACTGTTTCTCCATCTTCTGCATTCAGAATCTTATTGTCCCATTTGTGCCACCCTGGTTCCCAGGGCTACTCAAGGCCCCCGACTCCTGACGGAGTATCAGAGATGGCTTTCCACCTCCACACAGAAATAACCCCACTTTTAGTGCTTCTGTAAAGCTTCTACTGGGCACTGAGCTGGTCAGTGGCTAAGAAGGCAGATGCGGAAGTCCAGACTCCATAGGACAGGGCTAAAGAGAAGCCATGAATCCACTGGCAGCCCCATTGCCTGACACCAGATGCTGCTCTGCTGTGTGTCCAGCTTGGCGATCCCAGGCAGCTACCCCGAATTCCTGCGTCTCAGTTCCCTCCATGGTAACGGCTACTTCTAAGTTTTATTTTCTTAGATTAGGAGAAGCACTAGGAGAGTGCCCTGTAAATGTTTGTCTAATAAAGTCCAAGGCCCTCATGTCCCAGCGGGGTGACCAGGAATACTTTTTGCATCTTATTGAATATTGAACCTTTTCACATCTCAGTTTCTTTACTTTAAAATAAGAGTAAGAAAAATATCACCCACTTCCAATTGTTAGAATTAAAGAAAATTATACACTAATTTGCTTAGTGTATAATGTACATAGAATCTTGTATATTATATAATTTCAACAAAATAGTATGCTTAGTTAGATGTGGTGGCAAATACCTATAATCCTGGCACTTGGGATGTGGAAGCAGGAGGGGTCAAGAGTCCAAGGCCAGCTTCAGCTACAAAGCAAACTCAAAGCCAGTCTAAGCTAATGTGACTCTGTCTCAAAAAATAACAGCAAGGAAAAAAAAAAGCATGTTAAAAAAATAAGTCGCTTCTTCTTCTGAGCTCAGGAACACCTTGTTCTTAACTCTATTACAGCACATACCAAATTACAATAGCCTAAACTGGGGATTCCCTGGAGAGAGACACCGTGTTGACTGTGTTGGTCTTTCTTCTACTTTTATAGTAAAGCCATTATAACCAGCATGTGAAATGGGACCTGGAACTAAAGCAAAGTGTACCGTGACTCATGACACAGACAACTGTTCAAACCACTGCATGTGAGATGAACTAAGTTCAGACACACAGCACCAGCTCATTCAGACCCCAGTCTTTCAGTACGACTGCAATAAAGCCCACACGACTCTGCCAAGTTCCTCACCCTACAGATAAGACCTTTGATCGTTCCAGAAACTTCCTAGTCTGCAGATTCTGACCAGTCTCATACAAAGACCTGCCTGTGGTCCTGGCCACTCTGCCCATGTTCCTCCTGATGTCATACCATTCCAGAGCAGACATCTTTTCATGCTGCGGTATGGTAATAAATGCATGTTTGTTTATGATGGTGGGTTCTCCATTGTCTTTCTTGGTGGGACTTTACATGTTGTATGTGCCAATGGTTTGATACAGTGCCGGATAGTAGGAAGACATCCATGAACCTGTACCTTAAATTGAGATTGGAGTAATTGAACCTGCAAATTCTAAAAAGAACTCTAGTTTAAAAAAAAAATCAGAGGCCCCATTGGGCCATTTGGAGAGGACTGTGTATGTGATTTTCCAAGCTATTCACCTTACAGAGCTTCTTGGACTGCAATATATAATAAAGAATGCCGACTAGAAACCTGATTAGCCCTGCACATTTACAGCTAACAAGTACAATGCCTGTTATCCAGGAAATCACAAGCTAATGAAGGACACAGTGTAGAACCAGCAAGGACCCAGTCCATATCCTATCGTACAGGGTCTTGCTCATAGCATGTGCAAACAGGAATTTCTATTGGTTACTGACAGAGGATCTTATTCTGTCAACTGTAACTGTGAAGTGACTGAATGTGTTTAAGAAGAGACACAGCCTGATACACGTGATGGTTCAGGAAGACTATTGGTGGCAGGAGCCAGGGAACCCTGTGAGCATGTGAGGACCTTGTGACAGGCAAGCTGGCGAGAGGCTAGCTCTATAGCTGAAGCCAAGGGAAGGGCTCTGGCTACAGAGCTAAAAGAAAGAAGGGAAATGAGTCTTCTCTAAATGACTAAGGAAGACAAGCATGATGCCCAGCTGACCTTGAGGGATGCAAAAGGAGATAGAACTCAAGCTGTGCTGTGATCGCCACCTACTGACATAGGAAGCCATCTTGAAAACAAGCAAAAAGAACTGCAAAAGTCAGAGAGCATCTATATATCAGAGCCAATGCCTGAAGTCAAGGGCTTCAGACTCTTGGGTCACAGGTAGCTAGCATGGTGTGGCCTCAGCACTGCTTGCTTTGGTATCTCACTCAGGGCAGACCAAAACGACAACAAAGGTCACAGTATTTGCTTAGAGTAGGGAACAGTGAGCCACTTATTGATTCTTGGGAAGCAGTGACAGTCCTTTTGTAAAGCATGCTGGACAGATTTTATTTTTAGTTTGTTTAAAATTTCAACCAAATTCATTTAAGCAATAAGAGTCAAAGGCCCTTGAACTCTGCTTGGGCTTGCTGACCCCTAGAGTGAATCACTCATGAGTTTATGACCATTTTTTAATCTTTTAGCATAGTATTTTCCTGCATGTCTGAAAACAAAGATATACCAGATATCCTTTCTGGGCTAACGAACAGTAAAAGCACAGTTTGGCTCAAGAAGATTCTACATAAATGTACAACATGAATAAATAATATGTTAATGAGCATGATTTTTGTTTTCAGGAACTTTAAATAAAGGGAGCTTTGACTAAGAATTTAACACTAATATGGAAAGGAAATGCTGGGCTACTTAGAATACACATGTCACAGTAAAGTAGATGGTAAGCAGACATTAAGGCTTCTCAGAGATCATCTAAGAAGACAAGGGAAATCCTATATAAACTCCTTTTCCTGGAGGTGTGTTGCCATGTGTCACCCGTTGAACCCAAGGCTAAAGAAGAAATCTTTTGATCTCTTCCCTGAAACTGCCATGCTAACTATTTCTGTGTCCCTGAGCCTTACACCTGAAGGTCTACAATGATCCTGGAACCAGGTTTTGTGTGAGTTGCCACAAACATTTAAGGTCACTCTGTGTTTGTTTTCAAATAACCTGCACCTAGAGTAAGAGAGAAAACAATTTTTTTTTCCCCCGGAAGTGGGTCTTCCCATGGCTGCAGCATTTGGGTCTATTTTCACTAAATATTTCATGCACAAACAATCAATGGGCAACTGGAAAGGATTATTTTGTAATTACATTTAGCTCTAACAGAACAACCCATTAGGGCAATAACAGCACACCGGCTGTGATGGTCACTTTAACTCTGAAAATGCCAGTTAGGGCAACTACTGGCTTGGGGGCAGGATCACAGAAATAAATGGCCTCCATTGTGCCGAAGAATGATATCGTTCTCAACATACTAACAGACTAAGCAACTCAAGGACACAGGGCTTTTATGAACTATAACCTCAACAGGCTAGGGAAAGAATAATTCATTTTAAAACTCTAAAACCATTTTTTAAGGACTAAAATTGCCCATTAGTTTACTACATCTAGATTGGATTTCCTCCAAATCTAAATTTACAATAATCTGAGCCAGTTAGCTGGTACGTGGGGGTGGGAGTGGGGGTCTTCCGTTATGATGGGCCAGTTAGTGGCATCTGTACACCCTCCAGAACACCTCCCCTGACCCTTACCGCCCACACTCTTTCCTTCTCACGTCTCTGGGACTTTCCCACCCGTGGGACGCAGACAATGGCTAATGGTTCCCTCCCTCTTCTCACACCACAGCGCTATCCCCTTGGGGGATCACAACCCTTACCAGGCCCCATCATTTCTTCTTTCACCCCATGGAACCAGGATAAAAATGGCTTCCCACTCTTGTTGATTTCTGGCCAGAGACCCCTCATTTATTTCTGTGACCCTGCCCCCAGGTCTGCAGTAATCCTTCCTTCCTTCAAACCTTGGGAAGAAGTCTCCATCTTGCTAAAGTCCCAGTGTAACTGTGAGACTGTAAAATTTGTGAGACTGTGGAAATTTTTTAAAAACTGCTGCCTTCTTTGAGAACGTAAACTCCTGACCTTGGGGGATTGCCAGATGTTCTGAACATGCAAACATTTCTGAGAAGTCCCCTCCCTAACGATTCCAAGGATGACCACCTGCCTGCTATCACCCAAGCCCTCCCTAACGATTCCAAGGATGATCGCCAGCCTGCTATCACCCCGAGACACCTGGCCCGAGCCAATTAAACTCCACCACTAATGGAAAGTTCCTAACCCCCAGACCCCCACCCCGCTTGCGGTTATTGAGCTTAAAAGCTGAGCATTTCTGCTGTTCGGGGCTCCACACGACTCTCCTGCGTGAGGACAGTGTTGAGCCCCAGTGCACGTTGGTATCCCGAATAAAGCCTTATGCTAACTGCATCAGGCTGCCTCTTGGACGTCATTGGGGTTGCGCATCACCCGGGGAGCCTATCATAACCACGTTCAAAATGAATGAAGAAGGGATTCTCTCCAGGAGGAAGATGAGGAGCCAATTCAGAAGACCCATATATATGAGAGAGAGTATTTTGGGAGGGGAGGTATCGACGAATCCCTACAGAGCCATCTGTTTGGGGCAAAATTAATGTATTTATGTCAAAAAAGCAAACACAGATGGATATCCAACCTTTTGAGTTTCTACTCCTCATCTGAACAAAGAAATGAAATCTCATCCACTCATTCCCACTGTCTAAAACTAACAGCACAGCAGAAACCAGCAGCTATATCAAACATCAGGAAAGTTGTTCATCGCTGTGTTCCCCTCCACCCCCACACTCCCAACCTGAGCAACAAGAGCCAAATTGGGTTTATTACTACGCAGTTCATTCCAAATTTTAACATGCTTTTGTTGGGAAGAAGTAGTCATCACTCTTTCAAAGTCTAGAGGCAGGTAACAAAATAGAAAAAAAGAAAAAAAGAAAGGAAGGAAGAAAGGAAGGGAGGGAGGGAGGAAGCACTGTTTTATGCAAATGTCCCCAGGTTGTGGATTTCTCCCTAAAAACCTGTTATCAATTCCACAGCTGCCTGAGGTGATGCTTCTTTACTCAGGCTGGATGTTTGTTTGTTTAGCAAGACAGAGCAGTTTTCATTACCTGCTGAACATGCCACATGTTGATAAACTGGACAGTTTCCAAGACTACATAGAAATGTATTTAATTCTTCACCTTTCCCTTTGTGTCCGTGACCAGGAAATAAAACACCCATCCCTGCCTCCACTGTCATGTTGGGCTTACTAAAATGAGGCTGATGTAGGAGATTCAGGTGAAGGAGTTAAAGCCCAGGTCTGTTTTCCCCACAAACTTGGACTTCAGGGCTCCTGACTCTCTAAGTGGCTGTGTCTTCTTCTTGACATATCTCTGACAACTGCTCTGCTGGGCGTCTCTGCTCCCAGCAGGGCTCCAAAGGAGAGGAAATGCTTGTAGACACCTCCTGGTTGCCTTAACAACCTTCATCTATTGCTTCCACCTATCTCCACCACAGTAAACAACATTTTGTTCAATTTTCTCTAGGATGCTCCAATGTGTGCCAACGTGCTCTGCTAGGTCCCTGACTGATAAGAGCTGAACTTGGAAGAAGACTGCCAATGTTCCACTCAAAAGGAAGCAGAACTTGTTCAAAGTGAAGAAAATACCATGCACCCAAGAAAGCTAAGGAGATAGAACAGTTAAAGCTGAATAGTTGTCTAAGATTGAACAGAAGGGGACATTAGTAGGAAACCCAGGGCGTTCTGAACAGTCTGAAGCTCAGTGCATATATATAGATATCACTATATATAATATGTATATGTGTGTGTGTGTACTATTTTTGATAATGCATTGTGTTATTTGAGACATTTACATTAGGAGAAGCTAGAGAAAGAAATCGTAGGAGCTCTTTGCACTTTCTTTACAGCTTTGCTGTAAATATAACATTATTCCAAAATGAAATCTTTTTCTTTAAAATTCTGTATATACACATGTAGGCATGTGTCTGCATGTGGGTAAGGGCATGTGAGTTTGGGTGCGCAGAAGACCCCCCTGGAGCTGGAAGTACAGGCAGTTGTGAGCTGTTCAATGTGGGTGCTGAGAACTGAACTCAGGTCCTCTGAAAGAGCACAAGTACTCTTAACTGCCAAGCCATCTCTCCAGACCCACCCCCAATAAGATCTTATTTAAGAAAAATAGGATTTCAGCCCCTGAGTTAGAGCTTCAGTAGTTGATCCTCAGTTGAATATTTTGAAAAATACAGTCCTAATGAACTTGGAAAATATTAACCCAGGTTGGGATAAAGATGGAAGCAGTTATTTATTAATGCTAAATTACTAAATAATTACTTAACTACTTAAAGAAGAGCTAATTGAAGCTATGCCAAAGTTCATCTTCTCTTCCAATTAATTAGAATGATTCATCCTTCAACCAGTCACTGAATTTAGTTTCTTACATTAAAAGAAAAAAAGAAGAAGAAAAATCTTGAAGGTACAGGCTATTGTCAAATGTGACAAAGATGGTTGGCAGGGGTGGAGTGTGCAGAGGCAGAGGTGGAGTGTACAGAGGTGGGGGTGGAGTGTGCAGAGGCAGGGGTGGAGTGTGCAGAGGCGGGAGTGGAGTGTGCAGAGTCGGGGGTGGAGTGTGCAG